>CM053598.1:181012692-181056192 GCA_028646575.1 Pseudocheirus occidentalis
TCTTGGAAGCCTTTGGTGAGGGAGTTTTGAGTTAGCTGTCTTCCTCCTGCTCCATGCTTTGGTCTTTTTTGTCCATAAAAAAGGATTCTAGAGTTTTACTGCTGTTCCTAGCCTGCTTCCTTTTTCTCATGTTGGCCAGTCTATTAATTGCTTGGTTTTTTAGCTCTGTGGAACTCTGCTTCCTGGAGGGGGAAAGCTCTGTCCCAAATCATTGGGACCCTCACAGCTGCCGGAGCTCTTAGTGGGGTGCTGCTGCCCCACCTCCCAGCCTTGGCTCACTGAAAGTGCACCCCAGGACCACCACTCAAGACCACGATCCAGATCCAGGCCATTCAATGCAAGAAACCTTTGCCCAGATGGATTGTGTCAGCCCTGAAGCAGCTTAGTGGGGGCCGCTGTGGCTCTCAGACATTCCTGCTGCTGCAGCTGCCTCCCACTGCTTCCTTGCCCTGGGAGCAGTTTGGCCAGACCTGCTCTTCTCCTTCCCAGTTAGCAAAATCCACTGACCTTTCTCTTAGCCTTTTTTTTCTTCTGGCCTGATAGATGTGGTAACTGTGCCTCCAGTGCAGCTGATCTGCTCTCCTGTAGACGAGGTTCCCTGCCCAATGCCCCAGGGCTTGGCCCAGCCGGGGTTTTGGCCCCGGGTTCCAGACTGCTGGGAAGAGCCCCGCCTGCTGCGCTGCCTGTTGCCACAGATGTGCTTTCTGTGTTTTGGAGAGTTTTGGAACTTGAAAAGCTGTTTAGCGTCCCATTTTATGAGTTTTGTAGCCTGTTTTTGTGGGAGCTGTGGTGCTTTGCTGCTTCTGTGCCACCATCTTGGCTCCCACTTTCAAGCATTCTTGATGAAAAACCAGAACTGAACAGAAAATTAGCCACTCAAACACAAGAAGCATAAGAAGGTAATCATTGGAAAGAAACCATAAGGAACGTATCAAAGTTGAACTATTTACATGCTGATATGGAAAAACAATAATAGTGTCCTATGAAACTTTTCTTAGTATGAGGATAGGTGAAGGGAAGGGAATACAAATGTGTGTATATATATATATATATATATATATATTATATATATCCATGTATACCTACTCATATGTCTATATAGGAGGGTGTATATGCGTATGAATACATATCTGAGGATGGATATATATGTGTACATAGAAAGTTCAGGATCAATTGATTAGGAAGAGATGATACTTCAAAAGGTGATATTTTGAAGTAGGAGATGACTTGAATGAGAGGAGACAGGGAGAGACAAAATGGGGTTAATCATCCCATATAAAAGAGGCAAAGGATAACTTTTACAACTTTATTTTCATTTACTCTTCTTAAATTTGGATTAGGGAAGGAATGACAAACTCTAAACTGAGTGTCTTGCCACACAGGCTAGTAGGGGGCATGGGGATGAGAGAGAGGGTGATGGAGGGAAGGGTGGGGGGGGAGGATTGCGGAAATTACACACCTCAGTAAAGTGACAGGGACAGGGTAGAGAACAAAACTAGGGGGGTGGCGCAGGATAGGAAAGAGGGACATACAACCAGCCTCTCACAATATGCCCACCATGGAGTTGTCCTGCATAATTACACATGTACAGCCTGTATTGAATTGTTGCTCCTTCCAGTGTGAGTGGGTGACAAGGGATGAATTGCAAGAATCTATAATTTAAAGGTATACAATCAAATGAAACTTGGAAATAAGACATACAGGAACGAGGCTAGGGAGGCCCTCTCTGCCCTAGTAGAAAGTTAGAGTGGCATTGGAGGAGGACATAAAAGGGAACAGACTGTGGGAGGGGCTTTACGGTGGGATCACTGTTTTGGGCTTGGAGGTAGGGGAAAGAAGGGGAGAAAATTTGCAACTCAAAAGTGGAAATGAATCATGTAATGAAGAAAATAAATTAAAATTAATTTAAAAAAAGGAAGGAACACTGTATTCTGAGGGTCTGAAAGTTTTTTGTTCTTCCAAAGTGTTATGATTTAGAGAGAGGCGTGTTTACTACTCTCTTGGCCTGTTCTTGGGTCTGTGAGCAATTGCTAGCACTCTTTTCCACCCTGGAACTGTGACTAGAGTTGCTCCTCTGACATTGCCAGTTGTGGTGTCCTAGTACTCCTGCTCACCCAGGTATTGAGAACTAGGATTATAACAGAGACAGAAGTAGAGGCAATGCAACAGAGTCCTGTCCTTGGTGTTAACAAAGAGACCCTTGTAATAACATTCTGACCATTTATATGACTCCCTTATCATCTGTAGGTTGAGAGTTCTAGATATAGCAACTGCCACCACTTACTCAATTGTCCTGAAAGTCTACTGGGTTTTTTTGTTTTGTTTTGTTTTGTTTTTGCTTGTGTGTAGCCTGTGCTCCACTGCCACAATAGTTTAAAAGAACTTTCCTGCAGACCTTCTTAATTGTCTTTGGCCAGGTAATTCTTTTACCCTGGCATTATGTGGGTTCTTCCATTACTGAATTTGAGACATTATTTAAAGTTATAAGGAGGAATTTCAGGGAAACCTCAGGCAACTCCATGACTTTTCTCCACCATCTTGGTTCTGCCTCAACATTAAAGACTCTCAAGAACTGCAAATTAAAACAGCTCCGAGATTCTACCTCATTCCTATCACATTGCCTAACATGACAGGAAAAAAAGAAGATACATTCTGGAGGTGATGTGGAAAAATGGAATTTTAATGTGTTTGGGGGGGAGTTATGAACTTGTCCAAACTTTCTGGTGAACAATCTGGGCTATAAAACTTCACATGCCATCTGATTCTATCAGTACTGCTGATACAACTGTATATTAAATAAATCAAAGAAAAAAAGAAAATGAGCTGTTTGTACAATAATATTTAAAGCAACCTTTCTATTTTGGGTGGCAAATAATAGGAAATGGATGGGGGAGGGTAAGCCTATCAACTAGCAAAGGACCAAACAAGCTGTGATATATGACTGTGATAACATATAACATTGTGCTATGAGAAATAATGAGTGGAATAGATTCAGAAAAAACTTGGAGAAAATTAGATGAACTGATATAAAATGAAGTGAGAAGAACTAGACCATCCTACATAGTAACAAGGATAATTAACTGTGAAAGGCTTAGCTACTTTGATTAAAACAATGATCTGAGATGATTGCAAAGACCCATGCAAAATGAAAGTTGCTGCTCACCTCCAGATAGAGAACTGATAACACTGAAATCGACGTTGAAGTATACATTTTAAAGTTTTTAATTAAAGAAATATTTCTTCAAGAACAAAAACATCCAGAATTTCAAGGGAAATAATGAAAAGAAATGCTAGTGAATGTGGCATAGCCATACTAGATTTTAAATTGTATATTATAAAGAAGCAATAATCAGAATTACTTGTTACTGGCTAAGGAACAGAGTAGTCTATAAGTGGAATAGATTAGGAACACGAGACACAGCAGTGAGTGACTAAAAGAATCTACTGCTTGACAAACCCAAAGACCATACCTTCTGTGATAAGAACTAACTATTTGACAAAAACTGCTGGGAAAACTGGAAAATAATGTGACAGAGATTGGGTATAGATCAATATCTTACACCGTATACAAAATAAAATCTAAATGAGTGCATAATCTAGGTATAAAGGCTGATACTGTAATCAGTCTGTGAGAGAAAGAATAGTTTACACGTCAGATCTATGGAGAAGGGAAGAATTTATTACCATACAAAAAAGAGTATTATGAAATGAAAAATGGACAATATTGGTTACAATAAATTGAAAAGTTTTTATATCAATAAAGGCAATGTATCCAAGATTACTAGGGAAGGGGCATCTAGGTGGCACAGTGTATAGAGCATTAGCCATGGAGTCAGGAGGACATGAGGTTGAATCTGGCCTCAGACACTTAACACTTACTGGCCATGTGACCTTTGGAAAGTCACTTAGCCCCAATTGCCCTGCCCTCCCCCTTCCAAAAAGAAAAAGAAAAAAAAAAGATTAGGATGGAAGCAGAAAATCGGGAAAGAATTTTTTACAACAAATATCTCTGATAAAGGCCTCTTTTTAAAAATATACAGAGAATTGAGTCAAATCTGTAAGAATACAAAGCCATTCCCAATTGATAAATGGTCAAAAGACATGAACAGGCAGTTTCAGAGGAAGAAATTAAAGATATTTATCCACATGAAAAAAGTATTCTAAATCTGTATGGATTAGAGAAATGCAAAACAAAACAACTCTGATGTACCACATCTTGCCTGTCAGATTGGCTAAGACGACAAAACAGGAAATGATAAATGTTGGACAGGATGTGGAAAAATTGGAATACTAAAGAATGTTCGTGGAATTGTGAACTGATCCAACAATTCTTGAGAGCTATTTGGAGGGTTATAAAAAAGTGCATACCCTTTGACCCAGTGATACCACTTCTAGGGTTGTATCCCAAACAGATTATGGGAGTGGGAAAAGGATCCACCCATATGTACAAAGATATTTATAGCAGCTATTTTTATGAGGGCATAGAATTGGAAATAAAGGGAATATACATGAATCAAGGCATGGCTAAACAAGTTGGGGTAAATGGATGTAATGAAATATTATTGTGCTATAAGAGGTGAGGAGCAGACAGTGTTCATAAAAACCTGGAGAGAGTTGTATAAACTGATGCTGTGTGAAGAGAGCAGAATCAGAACTTTGTACATAATTACAGACACATCATATCTGTGATGATTAACTTGAATAGACTGGGTTCCCATCATCAATGCAAAGTTAGGAGACATCTCTAAAAGACTCATGAAGGAAGATGATATCAACATCCAGAGAAGAACTACAAAGTCTGACTGTAGGTTGAAGCAAACTACTTGCGCTCTCTCTCCTTGGTGTTTTCTTTTGTTCTGTTCCTTTTTTCTCATTTTTCACTCCATTATAATTCTTCTTTACAACCTGACTAATATTTAATGTGAAGGTATTTGTAGAGCCTGTATCTGATTGTTTGCTGCCATAGGTGGGGAGGGGGAAGGATAGGAGGGACAAAACATTTGGAACTCAAGGGAAAGTGGAAGTTAATGTTGACATCTAAAAGTAAATAAATAAAATATTTCTCCAGGTTTTTCTTTGGGGTGAGAAGGTGAGACATTTTCTTTTGCAATATGACTAATATGGGAATATGTTTTGTATCACTTCACATATATAATCAGCATCCTATCCCTTTCTTTCTTTATAAGTGACAGTAGGATGAGAGAAATTTGTGTAATCAAAATAAAAAAGTGAACATTGAAACATTTCACAAGCTATTTGGAAAGAATTGTGCATACATGTCTGTGTATGTATATATGTATGTGTGTATGTGTGTATGTATGTATTAGAACCTATTTGCTCAACAAAAGGAATTTTGTAGCACTGCTTCTTTACCTATTTTACCCCAAATAAACTATATAGCATCGGAATGATCTGTTCCTCAAAAGTTTCATATATTTCCTGAATCCATCTTGTTCCAAGCAATTTTTTTGGGTGGGGGGGTTAGCTCATTTATGGCTTGTTCAATTTCTTTTTTTAAGACAGGACTATTTAAGTATTATATCTTCTCTTCTTGTTGATCTTGTCAGCTTATATTTTTGCAGATATTTATCTATTTCACTTACTTTGTCAGATTGGCTGGCATAGTTGGTTAAAATAACTCCTAACAATTACTTTAATTTAATTTTCATTCATTTCCTTCATTCAGTCTTTCACTTTTTGATATCGGTAATTTTGTTTTCTTCTTTCTTCTTTTGAAGTCAAATTCACCATTGATTTGTCTATTTTTCATTAAACTAGTCCATATTATTTATTAATTCAATGTTTTATTTATTACATTAAATTGAATTAATTTATTAATTTTTTTTTCAAGATTTTACTTTTGGTGTTTTATGGGGAATTTTTTCTTTGTTTTTCTAGTTTTCTTTTAAATTATGTGTCAAAATCATTTCTCTCTTCTTTTATTGATGTACATATTTAATGATATATTTTTCTCCTAAATTTTGTTTGGTTGTGTCCCACATACTTTTGGCATATTGTCATATTGTTTTATTGCTTTCACTCTCTTTAAAAAATTATAATTTCTATGATTTATTCTTTGATCAAGTAATTCCTTGTGTTTAGATTATTTAGTTTCCAGTTAATTCTAATTTCAATTATTTTTTATCTTTGTTTCTTTGGTTCACTCTGTCTCTCTCTCTCTCTCTCTCTCTCTCTCTCTCTCTCTCTATATATATATATATATATATATATGAATATATATATATATATATATATATATACCTTCATGCCCCAATGGGATATTATTATTATTATTATTATTATTATTCCATTGTGGTATGAAATGGGAACATTAAATATTTCTGATTTTCTTCATCTTGTGAGGTTATTATGACCCGATTCATGATCAGTTTTTGCTAAGGTGCAATTAACAGCTCAGATAAGCTTTACTCCTTTCAATTCTCATTTATTTTTCTTCAGATGTCTATAACACTTTACTTTTCTCATATCCTTTCAATCTCTCTAATTTAATGTAATTAATCTCTATAAATTATTTCTTATTTATTTTATGGTTTGAGTATCTACTTCTGAGATGGGACAATTGAGATTCCCCATTAGTATAATTTGGTTATCTATTTCCTTTTCTATTTTTAAGTTTTCTTATGAGAATTTGGGTGCTCTGATATTTTGTGTACATATATTTATTATTAATACAACTTTTTTGTCTATAGTTTCCTTTAACTAAAATGCATTTCCCTTGTGTATTTGTTTTAATTAAGACTAATTTTGCTTTTGCTTTGTCTAAGATAATGATTGCAACCCTTCTCTTTTCTATAAATGTTTTTTTTCTGTCCCTGTTGCATAATATATTCTGCTACATTCTCTTGATTTAACTCAGCATATATCTTTGTGTTTCAGGTGTGTTTTCTGTAAACAGCATGCTTTTTGGATTCCAGTTTCTAATTCTTCAGCTTGCTTCTCTTCTATTAGTGAATTTGTTCCATTCACATTCATGGATAAGATCACTAAGTATGCATTCTGCTTTTACCTATTTTTCTTCTCTTTTTTTCTTCTTTTTCTGTCTCTTTATCTTGCCCTTCCTCCAAATTTTCTTTTACTTCTTATCACTGACTTACTTTATTTGCCCTCTCATTTATCATCTCAATCATCTTTGTCTGATTCCTTTACCCTCAATTTCCCTAGTTGATAAGATATATTTCTATACACAATTAAATGTGTGTATGTATATGTACATTTATATATGGATATGTGCATTTTTTCCTTTTTTTCAACCAATTTGGAAGGCAATGAGATTCAAGCATTTTCCATTCCCTATTTCCCTGTAGTCTCCACATATTTCACTGTAAAACTATCCATCATGTGTGTCTTTTGTGTGAGATAATTATGCTATCCTTCCTCTCCCTTCTCCCTTCTCCAAGTGCATCCATCTTTTTCATTCATCCTTTTTTTTATGATCCTCAACCTAGGCACCTCAGTCACATAACCTCTGTCTATCTAGAATCCTTTCATCCACATGAATATTTGGTAAAGCTCTTAGAAGTTAGATGCATCATCTTCCTAAATGAAATGTAAAAAGTTAATTATATTTAGTCTCTTATGATTGATTTCATGGTTACTGTTTTATGCTTTTTCTTGAGTCTTGTATTTGAAATGTAAATATTTAACGTAACTTAGACCTTTTCATCAGGAATGCTTGTTATTCCTCTATTTCACTAACTGCCTATTTCCCCCCTCACTTTCATTGCACTCTTGGTCTGAGCTCTGCTTCTGACCCAGGAATGGCCCCTGATTCTTTGGGACTGAAATCAGTATTACTCCTCAGGATCACAGTTCCCTTCAGTCTGGAAGTCAGAATGCTCCTCACGATTCTGTATTTCTGGCGATTAAAATGGTTCTGCTCTTCAAGGCATTTGCTTTCTTTTGTCCATTAATACTCCTCTCTGCACTTGAACTGTAGACCAGGAGTGGGCATAAAAATGAAATTTTTAAATAATATCCAGTTCTGAATCCGTTGCCAGTAGAAGAGTCTTCTATAATCTCTTTTTGACTGGATGATTAGTCTTCTTACTATCTCTGCAGAACTCCCTAAGCTACTGCTGCTTGTCAACACCACTTAGTCCCACCACTGCTCTTTAATCCATATTAGCTCTATTGCAGTCTCTACCTTCATGTCACAGACCTCTCTAACATCTTACACTGTCTTGGGCAAGAAGAATGTGTCATCTGACGTTTTTAACACTGCCACCCCAGAAAACAATTTGAAGAAGTATTTAAAACTTTGAGAGATAAGAATGTTGGGAGAGTTCAGATGAATTCTTCCTCTACTCCAGCATCTTGGCTCACTCCAAGAAATTCTAGAGTTTCTTATTATTCTAGAGTTTCTTCTACCCTAAAATATTTCATTCTATTATTTGATATGTATTTTACTCAACCATGGAATTCTGCATTACTTTTTAACTTAGGGAGCAGGAATTCAAGTAATGCTTTTATTTAATTATTTTATCTATAGGATAGAAGTGCTTAGAGAGGAAATTTTAGTTAAGGATTTACTTAGGACTAGGTAACTGTCTCATCCTGTGGATAGTCTGTAATGACAATGACAAAGATAACCTAAAATTAACATTTATACCCTTTTAGAGAAGAAAAGAAAAACACAGTAGTGTTGCTAACATATAACTAGTAGAGCATTTCTTAGATGTAAGCATGCTATAATAGGTTGTCCTGTGCTAGTGTTTCCCATCTTTCTCACAATCAATTCCAAAGTTCTTCAGAGAGACTTGAGAGTATCCTTGTAGTACTTTTTCCAACCTCCAAGTGAGCACTTACCTTGTGTGAATTCTCAATAAAATAGTATTTTAATCAAATGTATGTTTGACTATGTAACCTATATAACCAACCCATCAGAGTTGCACTCTGTACAGTAGAGTTGGAATGGTTGGCTATTCACTTCAAGGAAAAGACCTCAATGTCTGGTACCTTACCTTTTTTTTTCTTTTTGGAAGGGAGAAGGCAGAGCAAATTGGGCTTAAGTGACTTGCCCAAGGTCACATGGCTAGTAAGTGTCAACTTTCTGAAACAGGATTTGAACTCAGATCCTCCTCACTCCAGGGCTGGTGCTTTGCTCACTGCATCACCTCGATCCCCCTCTGGTACTTTATCTTGACAGATGATCTTCAAGACAATTGAAGAATTCTTCCTAAGAATCTTCCTAAGACAATTAAAATTGAAGTGATTCACTTTCTTGGTATGGTGTTGGTATACTGTACAGGTTTCATAGGCATACAAAAATGAGCTCAGCACAATGGCTCTGTCGACCTTCTATCTGGTAGAAGTCTACTTCCTCTTCTCTTCTGTGCTTTTCACCACATCCTCCAAACACTGAACTAACTCTAGCAATTCTTTTGTCAACCTCATCATCCACGATGACATCTCCTGAAAGTATACTGCCAGTGTAAGTGTATTTATCTGCAGCATTCAAAATTTCTTCATTTCTTGTAACTAATGGATCTACACATGGATGGTGCAGTGCAGACCATTGGAGAAGTTCTGTTCACTTGGTGTTAATTCATTACAATTATCTGCAAACAAAAAGCCACATAACGACTCTCCTTCCATTATATATCTATTAAAGTACAAAAATGAAGTTTTGGTTTTTTTTTTTGGTGGGGTAGCAAAAATGCCAAAAAATAAGGTTGTTTTTTTTCAGGGAAACATGAATGACATGGTGTTTTAGATTTACACACACACACACACACACACACACACACACATACACAATTAAATATACGTATGTATTTCAGATTTATGAAATGAATGCAATGAGTGTTTAGTGTTTCTCATACTAGATCTAGGAAGAAACGATGTACCCCCAAAGTTAGAATTTAGAATGAAAATAAGACAAGGGCATAAAAACTTGAAATTTTAAAGACTTAATCACCAAGAATTACCTAAGGTATCCTGCAACCATTTTCAGGAAATTAAGACCATGATATTAGGCCTTAGGTAGCTCATTTGCAGTTAAAATGTCAGAAGGATTTTTCTATCACAAGAAAACATATTAAAAGAAATTAAAGAAAAGTATGGGACTAAAAAATTTGAACTTTTTGAAATCTCCCTAAAATATGCCTCTATACATCTGAAACAATTATTGCTATGCATATTAGAGTCCAGGATTCAATGCTAGTTTCTGAAATGTTTCCTTTGATTCCCAGTTGTTAATGTTATGTTAAACATGGGTGGATTTAGTCCAGAATGATCCTTTACAACAAGGAAATGAAAAAAAGGATAGCTCATCATATTAAAATCTACTTCATAGTTTCTCTACTTTGCATCTATGTATAGAATTTTATAAAGACATAGAATAAACTGTTATGAAACACATACAATAATATCAAGAAAAACATCTGTACAATAGAATGAATTTTAATTACCTATCCAATATTGGTGATAGGCATTTAATATGGCTTCTGCCATAAAAAGAAAAAAGTGACTTATTACAGAATTTGGCATTAAGAAGCTTCTTTCCTGTTTTTTTTCTCCATTTTGGGGCAAACATAGAAAAGATCTCTAAATATGTTTAGAGTTTAGAGATCTTTTTTTAGAACATTGTTGTATCCTTAACAATCTGCAGACTCTATCCATTTCCTAATACATTTTTTTCACTACCTCTATTTTGCCTGTGTAGTGAATTTGAAAAATCCAGGTAAATGATGAAGACATTATTAACAAAACTAATAGTCATCATTATTTTCTGACTTCAAAAATGCAATCAAAACCCTTGTGATTAAAGCTTTTAATAGAGAGGCAGTATCTACCTAATCAGTTCAATTTGGACAATATCCTTGTATGACATATTGTGTAACTGACTAATATTCTTAATAAAGGAGAAAGGAATGGTTTGCATTCTTTTCCAAAACTATTCTGAGGAGCTATTTTTTTTAGTGCAGTGAGAAGAGAGCACAGGAACAGAAAAATTGAAAGGAATGCCAAAAAGTGCTAGTATTTGTTGGGGGGGGGAAAGGAAGCACGTTATTTTAGATTTGGGAGCATTCTTTGTGATGATACAATCAATCTTTAAACTGAAAAGTAATACTCCATATAGAATACTAACCTTGTAGTCAGTCATCCTGGTTGTTGTCTTTCATTCTCAAAGAGCACCAGAATGATATTTCAAAGCTTAAGTTGAGTTTCAGTGTGTCCAAATGTGGGTGATCAGACAAATACAGCCTTGGAACTTTCTATCACAGTTCAGGCACAAAAAGTCAATGTGGCCATTTTCATTTAAAGACTTCTAGGAAGGGTAAACCTACTCTTTCTTAAGGCATATCATTCAATTACGATAGGGTTTTATTTATTAAGTTATAAGACATTATTCCAAATCTAAATTTGGCTCCTTGACATTTAGATTATCCTAGAACCATAGATCTAGAGTTAAAAGACACCTCAGAGGTCATCTAACATGTATTTTTGCATTGGAGAAAATTTACAGCCACAGAGAAAGAGTGATTTGTCCAAGATGAAATGGGTAGTAGGGGTTAGAAGAAGGGTATGAACTCAGGTCCTCTGACTCCAGAGACATTTCTCTCTATTACACTGCCTCCCATTGCTCTTAATGCCATCCTCTGTGACTTAGACATGTAACTTATTTTACTCAAGAATGTTTTCAAATACTTGAAAAATAACTTATTTCACCACTAACTTTCTTCTTAGACTTTCAACCAATCTTTATAGAACACGAATTTATGATTGTGGGCTGACAGGGGTGCTATAGGCCTGGGTCACTCCATTCCAATGATTGAAATGTAGGGACCAGGAAAAGTAAAGTGAAGTGTGTATGTGTGTGCATTTCTCTGTATACATTTAAATTTTATTTTGCCATTTGGCTTCCTTTAATAAATGAAAAAGTTTTGGGTGGGTTGTTAAAAAAATAACTTGATTTAAGTGAACATACTAATCTTCAATGGAGAGTGATGACATGATTCTAAGGGGACATCAAACACTATAAAGAAAGAGACAGAGATACATAGAGAGAAAAAGAGAGACAGAGACAGAGAATTTTCAGTCCCCTACTCCATGATTGTATTGTAGAAGTTGTTAACACTTTTGTGTTGTAGACCCTTTAGACAGTTTGGTAAACCCTATGGACCTTTCGCAGATAACATTTTTCAAAAGAATAAAATATATAGTATTATTAAAGAATCCTATTGTATTTAAATACAGTTATCACTTTCAAAAAATCTAAAGATGCCAAGTGAAAAACCGTTCTCTAGCTTAAATCTCTGAGTCATACCCATGACAAATAATTAAAGAAAACCATAATGTGAGTGTATCACTCAAAGCATAATCCAGTTTAAGACAACTTCTTGTCTATATGTACTGCATTTAAGCAGATAAAGCTTAATGAAAACTGCAATGGTTTCCTAGCAAGAAGCAAATATGCCACATTAGAAAATGGGATTGAAATATTGAGATTAAGGATGAATTATTTGAGAACAGACACCTATATAAAGTCTTGATTCATGAAAATGGAAACAAATTTACATCCAAAATTAGAGCTTAGTTAACACTTTAACACTGATTTACTCTCTCTCTCTCTCTTTGTGTGTGTGTGTGTGTGTGTGTGTGTGTGTGTGTGTGTGTGTGTGTGTGTAGGGGGGAAGTTACCAAGGAAAGGGAAGGAACATTTACATCAATTTATCTGACATTGAGTGTTGGGTTTTTACAAATATTATTTCACTTGATCCTCACAACGACCCTGGGAGGAAGGTGCAATTTTTATCTGTTTTTTGATCAAAGTCACTGTTCCTCTTACTCAAATTGATATTCAAAACAATGTAGATGGAAGCAATATATTGTAATAGATACTAAACTGGATTTAGAGTTGGGAAGATTTTCATTCAGATCCTGTCTCCAATGCTCTACAGCTGTGTCTCTCTAGGTTACCAACCACCTCTCTGTGTCTCAAATTATTCAACTTTACAATGACAAGGTTGAACTCAGAGTCCTCTGTGTTCCATTCTAACTTTAAATCTGTGTTCTCATCAAAATAACATTCATATGTTTCTTTCCAAAGGTTCTTCCAGCATTCCAGGATGTAGGCCTAGGGGGACCAATTCTGAAACTATAACTGAAAGTTGTAGTCATCCAAACTCTCTTGTACTACTTAAAAATATAGAACTTGTACAGATTGCATGTGGAATATACAAAAGAAAAATGAGTATAGCAACCCTGTGTTCAACAAAGTCTCCAAAATGCTTCCCAAAAAGAGAGGGAGAAGTTCATACAAAAGATGACACAAAATAAAGTGGTGAATTGTCATACCATGAAGAAACCAATATATTTAAAAATGTAAAATGGAAGTAATTAAATTGAGAAATAATTTGTATTAAGTTTCTCTAATAAATATATCATTTTCAAGATATTTAAAGAATGGATAGAGATTTACAAAAATGAGCCATTCCTCAATAGCCCTATGTTCAAAAGCTAGGCATTATTCAAAAGAAGAAAAAAATCCAAGTTAGCAGAAACCATAGGCAAAAATGGCCCACAGTGTGTAGAAGCAGGAGAACTCCTGAAACTCCCTCTATAACCACATCAAATACCTACAAAACATGGCTATAAATAAATTTTAGAGCTCCAGAACTCATAAAATGACAGAGAAATAAAGCTCCTGCTGAAGGTAGCCTGGCAGGAAGATGGGAAGGGTCCATCACAGCACTCTGGGATCCAAGACCAGCTGCACATGAACCTGGGGCTATAGCCCCAGGGTGTTCAGGAGAAGCCATGGCTGGAGCTTTGAGGAGAGTGAAATATCATCAACTGTGGCAATTTCCAGAATTGCCAACCCATAAGAAACAAGGATGAAGTGAAAGGTCAGTGGAATTCAGCTAAATTTGGGGGAAGGGAGTAGGTCTGGCGATTTACTCCCAGGGAAAGACAGCAGTGGAAGCAGTGTCCCTGTAGCTGCCTCTGCTTGGCAGCTTCAGAGCTCCCTGCTGGCAGAATGCAGTGGGGGCACGTGATTATTCAGGGGCTAAGTGCTTTTGCCTTAGCCTGCCTATATTGAGATCATGGTCTTGGGTGGTGGTCTTGAGGAGTGTAATCAGCGAGCCAAAGCTGGTGGGGCTACAGAGAAGGCAGCGCCCTAATAGCCCTGGCAGCTGCAAAAACTCCAGCAATTTGGGACAAAGCTCTCCTCTCTGAAAGCAGAGTTTTAATGAGCCCAAAAGTCAAGTAACTGATTGGCATCATGAGTAGGCAAAGGAAGCAAAGCAAGCATAGCCAACAAACTTTAGATTACTTTTTTTGGGGACATAAAGGATCAAAGCATGGAATGGGAGGAAGTCAACACAGTAAGAACTCCAACACCAAAAGCTTCAAAGAAAAATGTAAACCGAGTACAGACCATAGAGGATCTTAAGAAGGATTTTGAAAACCAAACAAGGAGGAAAAGTTTGGAACACAAATGAGAATGATGCAAGAAAATCATGAAAATATCAACCTGAATGAGGAAAATCCCACCTTACAAAACAAATTGACTCAAATGGCAAAAGGGCCCAAAAAGACAATGAGAAGGAGAATGCCTGAAAAAGTCAAATTTGTCAAATGGAAAAAGAATCTCAACAGCTTGCTGAAAGAAATAATTCTTTCAGAATTAGAGTGGAACAAATGGAAGGAAATGAATTTATGAGACATCAAGATACTATTAAACAGATACAAACAAATGAAAAAAATAGAAAACAATGTGAAATATCTCCTTGAAAAAACCACTGACCTGGAAAATGGATCCAGGAGAGAAAATTTTAAAATTATTGGACTATCTGAAAGCCATGATAAAAAAAAGAACCTAGAAATCATCCTTCAAGAAATTCTCAAAGAAATTGCCAAGATATTTTAGAACCAGAGGGCAAAATAGAATTTGCATGAATTAACTGATCACCTCTTGAAAAAGATCCAAAAAAACCTCCTAGGAATGTAATAGCCAGGAGAAATTAAATAGGAAGGGAGAATGATATTTTAAAAGATGTAATCAAGAGGAGAGAGAGGAATAGAATGAAAGGAGACAGGGAGAGACAGAATGGGATTAATCATCTCATATAGAAAAAGCAAGGGATAACTGTTACAATGGAGGGGAAGAACAGGAAGGCACCAATGCAATATTCACAATGCCTATGGTGACTATAAATACGCTGGTGTAATTATAAATCACAAAATATAACAGGATTCCACCCATGTGGGACAGAGCCAAAGCATTTATTGAAATACTGAAAGCTGAGTCCCAAACCAGAAAATCAAAGTCATTATAGAAGCCACTAAGTTGGCCCACATGTTTAGGGTAATAAACACCCAAATTCCCAAGCCTTTCAAAAAAAACCATACTCCCTCAGGGGAAAAAAAACTTCTTCCTTCTCTCCTTATTCATTATATATGCTCAGCTTCCATTCTGCTTGATTCCCAGCAGTTTCCATTCTTGGAAGTTCTCAGCAGAAGCCCTCATCAGAAGTTCTGGCTTGTCCTCAGAAGAAGTCTGTGCAAAAGTTGCCACCTGTACCTCCACTGCTACTGCTACTTTTGCCTCCACTCATCTCTGCTCAGCCCCCACTTGGCTTCAGCTCCTCCCTGCCCTACCCCCTCCTGCCAAATCAGCAAGTTCATACCACTGGGGCATTCACAATTTCTGAGTCTCAACACCTGGCACAATTATGAATCCAAAATGAAGTGCTAAGTATCTGCTAGCTTGCCAATATAAGGGGCATGGTAAATCCTCAAATACCATTATCATTACTGGGGTAGCCAAAAGTAAAAGCACCATCCACCCCAGGTCACAGTAATTTAAAAGTATAAGTCTATACAAAGTAAACTCCTCTTTCACCTTGACTTGACACTGGCTTCCAAATCCCAACGGTTCCTTCTCCACAGCTTCACTGCTTGCAACTCTTGCCTCAATTCACACATAAGCAGCTCTCTGCTCCTGTTCCATGTCCCAGCCCACAGACACTGCTCCACTCCAGGCTCTTCACAGTTTGTTTGTAGGAAAACAAAGCTTAACAGGGCTACAACAATATTTGTACTTATTACCACCACTATCATCTCAATTCACTTTATGTCTGAGGAACCAATGCAGAACAACAGAAGGTACTTCTGTCTGAGAAAATAACATAGATCAACAGACAGAGCACCAGCATCACAATCTCTCTCCATTTTGCCTGTCCCCAACTCACTTTATGCTCTTATCTGCTCCTTTCTGCCCTACCCTCTTTTCAAGCTCCTCCCAGGAGCAGGGAAGATCTTCAAACTCCCTTAGGCTTACTGAGGGGAATACAAGGAATACTGTTTCCAAGCAAGGAATCTTAAAGCAATTAAAGGTGAGGTCCAAAGGCACTTGATTAGATAAAACTCAGTCCCACAAAGACAGAAAAAAATATTTTGCTTGCCATTTTACCTTATCTTTGAGGTTTGTATAAAATTGCATTTCATTTTTGAATCTAAAAATTCTAGTGACTGACATTGGGAAAGAGAGAGATTGGCTGAACACATCTCCTGAAATTCAGTCGGGGGTTGGTTGATAGTTGTCTTTGACTCCCAAAGGGCACCAAAATGACACCAACATGTTGGAGTCATGGTACAGTGTGTCTAACTGTGGTTGATTAAACCAATATGAGCTGACAATGTTGTAACATAGGTCGGGTTCAAATAATCCATAAGAACATTTGGAGTGGAGATATCTCTAAATTGGTCTCTGTCAATTTTCTTTTGAGCTACTGGCATTCTGCTTTGCTAGTAGAGACATACCTTTTTTGATGCAGACATGCAATGCCATATGGTCCTGTGGTAGTGTCTGGCACAACTTTAATTCTGAAGTTATTCAGAGAGGTCTTAAGAGTGTCTTCATATCACTTTTTCTAAACACCATATGAACACCTTCCTTACATGAATTTTTCATAAAATATTATTTTAGCCAAACATAATTTTGGCATTTAAAACAACATGGTCAATCCATTAGAGATGCACATGCTGCAGAAATATTGAATACTTAGTAGTTCAGGTCAAGAAATGACCTTGGTGCCCAATATCTTTTCTTGCCAGGTGATCTCTAAAATTTTCCTAAGACTCTTAAAATGGATGTGATTCACTATCCTGGCATGGCACTGGTATACTCTCCAGGTTTCATAGTCATACAACAATGAGTTCATCACAAAAGCTCTTTTTAGTTTTGTAGGCAGTCCAGAAGAGGTAGATCTCTTCTTTCCCATACTTTCTCATCCACCCATTCCACTGGGAAAAGTCTTTATGCGATTAGGACAGACAAGCCCCTAATTCAATGCCAGGCTTGAGATCCCTCAGTTATCCTCTACCTGATTTAGTCCATCTGCAAAATGATTTACAGAGTTGTACTTGCTGGTCATGCTACATATTCATGGAGCCACATGTGAGAGTTAGGTGGATCGAGTGGACACCAAAGGTGGAAAGCAATCCTGAAAAGGACTCATCATCCCTTATACCAAAGATGTTCTCTGAGCAAACTTTACTCCCTCTGGGTAAGAAGGAAGATAATAGCCTCATCTTTAACTTGATTCTGGTGCCATCTCCCCCATATCAAAAGAGAATTAGCTTCTAAATTTCAGACGGTAAATTGATATGTACAAATTTCCATCAGAATTCTAGAAGGAACCTTAACATAATAAGCAGTGTGTTATCATAAGAGGATGAAAACAAACTAGGCTTTCTGAAGAATAGAATCTTTAGAACACTAAAATGGTTATAAAATGAGCTATACCATGACTAAGGGGAAACTCTATGAGTTGTCCCACCACTACAACCACCATAAAGGAGAGGAAAGTTATTCCATTTAACGATAACTGTGACTTACCCTTCAGCATGTATTCTATTGTTCTAAGCCTTAAGCTACTTTGTCCCTGGACTCTGTAAGTAATAAAAACTTGGGGACCAGTATGTTAAAGATTTTTTTGGGATTTGTTTGTCCCAACTATTCTTACTATACCAACTTAGTAGTACCTCCTTTCTAATAGCTCATTAAATCTGCTTACTAATTGATAGCAATTGAAAATTCATATGAAAAAGTTCAAGAGTATGGATTATGAAACTTTGTATTAAATTAGAATAAATAATTAGAGCATTCCCACACGTCCAAGCCCTCAAGGTATGTCTTCTACAATCCTAAAGAATATCAAAGCAGCACTCTTGAGACCAGACAATAGGTATACAGCAGAATAGCTTTAGAGTCTACACTACAATTATAAGAAAGAAAGAATAATGAGAATGATGGAGAGCAGAAAGATATGAACCTGTTTTTCCTTTATTAAGCAATAAGGTGGAAAAAACAAAAATGGACAAAGTGGTAAGAAGGTATGAATGCTAGAGTGAGAAAAACAATTGCTTCTTAGTCAAGCTCCCAAATCCTGTGCAGTAGAAAGCAATCTAGAATCAGCATATATCTTTTTAAATTTTCTCTGATTCTTTTTCTGAATTATTTTATTTATTTTCTTGTTTATATCATTCAGTTCCACAAGATTTTGAGTTACGAATTTTCTTCTTGTCTTTCCCCTACACATAGCCCCAAAACAGTGATCCCACTGTGAAGCCCCTTGCCCAATGTGCTCTCTCTTATGTCCTCCTCCATTGCCCCTCAAACTTTCTGGTAGGGCAGGATAGGTCTCCCAAAGCCAATGGCTGTATATCTTAATTCCCAGTTGCATGTAGTTAATAATAATAATTATAATTATATATATTTATATATATACACACATAAATACACACACATATATTTGTAATATATATTTATACATATATATTTATTTATGCATATAATATATGTATGTATTTGTACATATATATTTATACATATAATATGTATATATTTATACATATATACATACATACATATATTTAACTTTTGATTATATAACTTTAAATTCTAGATCCTTTCCCTTCCACCCTCATTACCCACCTCCACTGGAAGGACAAGCAATTCAATACAGGCTGTACACGTGTAATTACGCAGGACATCACCACAGTGGACACATTGTGAGAGACTGATTATATGTCCCTCCTTCTATCTTGCCCCACTTTGTTCTATTCTTTACCCTGTCCCTTTAATGACGTGTATAATTCCAGCAACCCTCACTACAATACTGCACTCCCCTCCGTCATCCTACCTCTCATCCCCATATCCCTTACTGTCCTGTGTACCAAGATATCCAGTTTATAGTTTATGTCATTCCTTCCCTTAGCCAAATTCAATGAGAATAAAGTTAACTCTTTCCCTTTTGCCTCCCTTTTTCCCCTCCATTGTAACAGTTATCACCTGCCTCTTCTATGTGGGATGATTGTCCCCATTCTGTCTCTCACTGTCTCATCTCATTCTAGTACTCTCCCACCTCAAAATTTCACTTTTTAAAGTATGATCCCTTCCTATTCAGTTGATCTTGTGCCCTCTATGAACTCATATACACACATACTCAGATAAGTATTCTTATGCATATATACCCTCCTATATAAACATATGTGTGGGTATACATATAAATACATTTGTATTCCTTTCACCTATCCTCATACTGAGAAAAGTTTCACAAGTTACTATTATTTTTTCCATATTGGCATGTAAATAGTTCAACTTTGAAAACTTTCTCATGATTTATTTCCCATGTTTACCTTCTCATGCTTCTTGTGTTTGAATGCCAAATTTTCTGTTTAGTTCTGGTTTTTTCAGCAAGAATGCCTGAAAGTCCTCCACCTCACTGAATTACCATATTTTCCCCTGGAATATTATTCTTGATTTTGCTGTGTATGCAATTCTTGGTTTTAATCCTAGCTCCCTTGATATCTGGAATATCATATTCTAGGCCCTTTGATCCCTCGGTGTAGAAGCTGCCAGATCCTGGGTTATCCTAATTGTGTTTCCAAAGTATTCAAATTGTTTCCTCTTGGCAGGCTGCAATATTTTCTCCTTGATCTGGGGACTCTGTATCCTGGCTTTCTAGGAGTTTTCTTTGGTAATCTTTTTCAAGAGGTGATTGGTGAATTCTTTCAAGTTCTATTTTGCCCTCGGGTTCTAAAATATCAGGGCAATTTTCCTCGAGAAATTCTTGAAGGATGCTTTATAAGTTCTTTTTTTTGTTCATGGCTTTCAGGTAGTCTAATAATTTTTAAATTGTCTCTCCTGGATCTCTTTTCCACATCAGTGCTTTTTTCAAGGAGATATTTCACATTGCCTTCTATTATTTCATTTATTTGGATCTGTTTAATAGTATCTTGTTTTCTCATAAAGTCATTTGCTTCCATTTGATCCACTCTAATTCTGAAGGAATTATTCTCCTCAGAATGCTTTTGAGATTCTTTTTTCCATCTTGCAATTTTGACTTTTTAAGGTATTCATCTCCTTATCGGCTTTTTGGACCTCTTTTGCCATTTGAGTTAATCTGTTTTTAAGGTGTTAATGTCTTCAGTCACGTTGTTGACTCTCTTTTCATGATTTTCTTGCATCATTCTCCTTTCTTTTTCCAATTTTTCCTCCACTTCTCTTTTTTGGTTGTCAAAGTCTTCTTGGAAGCTTTTGGCATGTGAGTTCTGACTGCGCTGTCTTCCTCCCATTCCTTGCCTTGATCTTTTTTGTTCCCCAACAAGGATTCTAGATTTCCATTGCTGTTCTTACATTTCTTCCTTTGCCTTCTCATATTGCCAATGGATTGTTTGTCTGTTTATCTCTGTGAAACTCTGCCTCCAGAGGGGAAAACTGTGTCTGAAATCTCTGGGGTTTTCACAGCTGCTGGAGCTATTAGGGGACTGTTGCCAACCCACTAACTTTGGCTCACTGAAAATGCACCCCAGGACGACCACCCAAGACCATGATCTGGATTTATGGTGCTCAATGCAAGAACACTTAGCCTCTCAAGGACCACTTGGCCCCATTGCAGTCAGTAGGCCAGGAGCTCTGAAGCAGCCATGTGGAGACAGTGGCAGGGCCACTACTTCTGTGCTTCCTTGCCCTGGGGACAGTTTGACCTGACTGTTTTCTCCCCCAAATTACCTGAATTCCAGGGACCTTTTACTTATTCTTTATTTCTTCTGGCTTGATAAATCTGGAAAGTGCCACAGCTGCTGATGATCTGCTTTTCTGGAGTCTCCAGCTGCAGTTCCTCCTGACACCCATGGGTCCAGGCTATGGTTTCAAGCTGGGCTGGTTTTGGCTCCCAGCTTGCTACAATGAGCCCTTCATGCCAAACTACCTTTAGCAGGAGATGTGTTTTCTGTATATTTGTTAGTTTGAAAGCCCAAAAATTTGTTTAGAATCATATTTTATGGGTATTTGAAGTAGCAGTATGCCAGTTGTAGCATTTTCCTGCTTCTAGGCTGCCATCTTGGCTCCACCCACAATTTTCTTTGCTTCTTATTGAGTATTTAGATGTTCATGATGTGCACAATGATGTTCACTTTTCTTGGGACAAGCAATTAATTCCATATGCTTTTATTTTGTGACAGTAGTGGCCATGCCTATTCTGACTCTGAACATCTTACATTGACCAGATGTTCGCCAAACTTTATATTATTGTCTGGCAGTTGAGTGGGATTTCTGTAAACAGGAGTTCTGTTGCTTTCTTTTAATTCATTGCAACATTCTACATATCAAAAAAGTTAATATATTCATCAAATAGATGAAATATGCAAATTTTAATAGGCATAGAAAGAATTGATTTAGACACCATTGAAAAGCTATTCTTTGAAATGCTATACTTTGAAAAACAGATGGGTCATCATGAGTATAGTTACTATCTAAAGTGATAAAAACATGAGTTCATGATAAAAAAATTAAATTCACTTCAGACTTGTGAATTCTAATCCAAATCATGTTAATCAAGTGAATGTGGCTAAAGAAGGAAATATTAGATATTACCTTCATTAAGATACAAAATTTGTAAGGCATATTGAATGTGTCAATAAATATAATTACTTTTATTTTCACAGTTAGTTTACATACCACTAAAATGGCTCTAATTTCCAAAGGCAAGCTGTGTCAAAAAGACACATAGAGTTATGAAGAGAACATATAAAGCCATATGTCTAAGACAATGTGGTAAAGTTCAAAAGAATATGGAATCTAGAGGAAGCTAGGTGGCACAGTGGATTAAACTCTAGACCTGGAGTCAGGAAGATGAGTGTTCAAATTACATAGGGTGTACTTACATACTAGCTGTATGAACCTGAGCAATTCAATGAAACTCTGCTTACCTCATTTTACTCATCTCTGAAACAACGATAATAATAATATTTATCTCCTAGTATTTTCATGAGAACAGAACAGTTAATATTTGTAAAGTACTTTTGAAAAATAAATGCTATTATTTTTTTGTTGATGATAAAAATGATGATAATAATAATAATATGTGAAGTGAAGCAACTCGGCTTCATACCCTGACTCTGACACTTGCAACCTAGATAAGCTTGCACAAGACAATTAACATCTCCGTATCTTAGTTTCCTCACGTGTAAAATGGAGTTAGACTAATTGATCTCTAAGGTTCTTTGAAGATCTAAAGTAATTATGCTCTGGTATTAAACAGCAGGAGTTTATGGACCAATGATCTATAAGAAATCAGTCAGATATTTAAAGAAATCAGCAAACATAGAAGTCTAAATTTGCTTCCTATATTTTAGTTAAGCATTTCATGAAAACAATACAATTTATGTGGCAGATGACAGTGGGGAAGGGCCAATATACCTGTGATGTGCTGAGGGAAATGTGTGCAGAGATGGTGAAAGAATTACTTAACCTATTGACAAGGCTCTGTTCTTTTCCCAAGCAGAGATGACTAAGTTAATGAGATCTCTACACAAAGGGAAGCTAGGGATGCATATTAGAGCCAAAGAATGAATAACAGCCTGCCATTTTATTGCCACATGGTCATGTTCTGCTGTGCCTTCTGGGAAGACCCTGATAATCTCAACAGTGAACCTTCATCATGACCCGTCTGGAGAAATTCAATTTCTGAGCTCGATTCTCCCTGCCTTGCACTTCCATAAAGTTCTGAATTTATTTGTGGTTCTACAATAAAGTTTCCATGGTAACTGCTTCATCTATCAGTGGTTTTGATGAAACAGGAAAGTCTGGTGGCCTTCCTGTGGATAAAATAAAATAAGACTTCATTGATTATACCCATATTTAAGTCTGTTTCCAGTTCTCTTCAGCATTAGCAAAGGAACAACAATGGAAGATTTAAGTTTTCCCGTTAGTTAGTCAAAAAACTAGTTCTGCGTTACTTTTGCTTGTTGAGCAAAGAGCACCCATCTCATGAGGAGCTATTATAGAACAGTCACTATCCAACTTAAACTTGGAAACAAATAAGCAGATGTTTTAGCTAGAGGCAGGACAGGATGGACTTTGTAAAATGTTTCCAGCTAAGCACTCAGCATGCTTACTAGAGACTCATTGATCTTCCTGCTACATGATTAAGCATTTTTATCAGTACATAAACAGACCTGTGTGAAAAAGCTGCTGTAACATCAAATAATTCTAAATGTAGCAAAAACTTGTCTAATTTTCACTTTTATCTTCTTTGTTACTCCCATTCTTCACCAAAGTTCAACCATGGGGTCTTAGTTTTAGGAGTTTATCCCACAACAACTTGAGACACAGAAACATGTCATCAAGCAGGTAAAGTATTACTATCTCTGTTTTGTAGTGACAGATGCCTGCAGGTAAAATGATTTGAATAAGCTTATACAGTTGTTAAATGATGGCAAGTACATTAGAACCTCAAGCTCTTGCCTTCTAATACAGGAATCTTCCTTCTCTATTGTTCCTGTTGCTCAATCATTTCATTCATGTCTAACTTTTTGTGACCCTCTTTGGGATTTTCCTGGCAAAGATAATGGAGTGATTTGTCATTTTCTTCTTCAGCTTTACAGATGAAAAACCCAAGGAGGAGTTAAGTGACTTGCTCAGGAAAACACAAGTAGTAAGTATAAGAAGACAGATTTGAATTCAAATCTTTCTGACTCCCAGGTCAATACCATTGTGCTATAAGAAATGATGAGTATGCAGACTTCAGAAAACACCTGGAAAGACTTATGTGAACTGATGCTGAGTGAGGGGAGAAGAACCAGGAGAATATTGTACACAGTTACTAACTTTGACTAACTTTTTAGACTTATCTCTTCTTAGCAATGGAATGTTCTAAGACATCTCCAAAACACTCAGGATGGAAAATAACATCTCAATCCAGACAAAGAGTCATGGATTCTGAATGCAGATTGAAGCATTCTATTGGTTCTCTCTATTGTTTTGTTTCTTCTTTCTCATAGTTTATTCAATTGGTTTTAGTTCTTCTTCGCAGCATGATTAAGGTGAAAAAAAGTTTAATGTGAATATATATATATATATATATATAGAAGCTATATCAGATTGCATGCTCTCTTGGGGAGCAAGGGAGGGAGGAGTGGAGGGATTGAGAGAAAATTTGGAACATAAAAGCCTGTGGAAGTGAATGTTGTAATAAGTGAATAAATATGAATTTATTGTTATGTTTTAATAAGGGAATGAATAAATAAATAAAAGTATCCAAATGTTTTCCTGTCTTTCACAGAACAAAATTTAGTCTCAGGAAATGATGTACAGGAGCCAGCTCAAAGTGGCTTAAAAGACACAATTGTTAAGTTTTCATTTCCAGAGATTACAATTTCTACAAATCAGTTTTTTTTAAATTAACTCCAAGCCTCAACTATTTTGTTCCATTTCTTTCTTTTTAATTTGTTTTATTCTGAATTTAAGTAACAAAACAAATATTTTGATAACATAATAGAATCAGAAGAAGAAAATATGATTGAACATGCAACTGAAAATCAGTTACATACAACTTAGTATTCCTTTTAAATATGTAATAAAGTTTTCATATCTTTTTTTCTTCTTCTCTTCCTTCAGAGATGGTTACCATTAGACACAAATGTGAGTGTGTTTGTTTTTGTGTGTATTTGTGTGTTTTGTGTGTCAGTTCTTTCTCAGAATGGAGACATCTTCTTTCATAGGTCCTTTGTATTTAATTTGTATATTTATAATAATCAAAATAACTTAGTCTATCACATTTTTTCTTAAAACAATATGTTTCTCACAGTATACAACTTTCTCTAAGTTGACTCTATCTTTATGATATTGAGATAGTCTCTCTGCTTTATTGTTTTTATAAAATCATTGAGCTCATCTTTTCTTATAGCAGATTATTGTTGTTGTTGCATGTGTCCATTTTTGAAGATGAGCATAGCATCAATAAAATGATGACATAACTTGCAGTAGTAGTAGTATTCCATCATAACCATATAACTAAATCTCGTTCAGCCATTCTCCAATATCTAAGTATTCCTATAATTTACAGTTCTTTGGCATCAAAACAAAATAAATGTCATGAATGTTTGAATTAATGTTATGAATGAACCAAAAATGCTATGGACATTTTTAACATAGAAACCCTTTTGATTTTTTACATAATCATCTCTGGAAACAAGGGAAGTAGGAAAGCAGAAATAATGGTATTATTGGCATATAGGAAGCTTGAAAACTCTTTGGGCATAATTCCAAATTACTCTCCAAATTCAGTTCACAATTCCACCAACAGACAATTGTGTCCCGATTTATTTTTTCACATCTCTTCCAAAACTTGTGCTTTTCTCTACTTTCTTTTCAATCATTTTGATAGGTGTAAGACATTATTTCAGGGTTGTTTTGATTTGTATTTCTATAGTCAGTGGTGATTTAGAGAATTTTTACAACAATAAATTGTTTTTATTTCTTCATTGGAAATCTGCCTGTTCATATTCTTTGGTCATTTATCAAATAGGAGAATGACTCATAGTCCTATACATTTGATATAATTGAGACAAGAGATCTTTATCTGAGAAGTTCCCTATAATTTTCCCCTAAATTTATGCTTTCCTACTTACCTTGGCTACATTTGTTTTACTTGTACAACCCCTTTCTAATTTAATGTAATTTAAATGATCTATTTAATAGCTAATAAAATTTTCTACAGTGTATTAATAAATTATTCACCTATCCACAAGTCTGGTATTTAGTAAGCTCCATATTCTTCAAATTGTCTGGTAATGTCTCTATTTTTAGGGAATACATACATTTTGACATTATTTATTACCTTATTATTACACCATGGGTAAATGGTGTAAGACATTGCTCTATGCCCAATTTCCAACAGAATGTTTTCCAGCAATTCAAACAATGTTTATCAAATAATGGAGTCTTATTCACACAACTTACCTTTACACATGTCAGTTGGAAGGTCACTATAGTCATTTGCTGCTATAAATTGTATATCCACTCTGTTACACTGATCAACTTTTCAATTTTCTAGTCAGTAACAGACATAATAATTACTGCATTTTGACATAGTTGAAGATGGGTTACTGCTAAAACACCTTCCTTTATATTTTTATTAATTCTTTTGGTATTCTTGACCTTTTGTTTTTCAAAATGATTGTTTAAAAATTATATTTCCAATTTGGCATATTTTTGGTAATTTAATTGAGTTTTTATTGAATATATACATTTGTTTGCATGAAAATTTATTTTAAAAAATTTTTATCACAAAATTCCTGGGTTTATTTTTGTATGTGTATTTCCAGGTATTTTATAGTGTTTCAGAGATATTTTAAATGGATAATCTTTTACCATTTCTTCTTGAAATTTTTATATATCATATTTAAGAATACTGATGATTTATGTAGATTTATTTTATATCCTATGTTCCTAAAATTGTTAATTATTTCAATTCAGTTTTTAGTTGAGTCTTTGGGGTTTTACAAGTATATCATCATAACATCTGAAAAAAGTAAGTAGTTTTACTACCTCATTTCCCAGCCCAATTCCTCCTTTTTTCCTTTTATTCTCTTGCTGTTATTGTTAGGATTTCTAATACAATACTGAATGATATAGAATATCATGTATATGTGTGTATGTATATGGAAAAACTGAATGCAAAACATATTTTGTTGAAAACAATGCAACAAAAGGCAACTAAAGACACACAAAATAAATTACAAACTATGTAACCTATTCCAACAGAACTTATCTATCAAAGAACACATCATAGAAACAATAATTTCAACAAATACAATGAAAGTAATGACATAGCATACGAATTTTGTGGACATAGTACAAACAATCCCAATAGGAAAATTCATATCTCTAAATAATTTTAAAGGATAAAAATGAACAGAGCTATTTACTAGGAATTAAACTGAAGAAAAATGTTCATTTATATATTTTCCTGAAAACCAGAGATGTTTACAAACATAACAAAAAACCCCATTAAATTAATAAAGCAAAGTAGTTTTTAAACAGACACACTCACAAATGTGACATTAAAAAGAGGTAAACCAAATTTGTCTAAACAATGAAGAAGAGAAAGTTCCTCCCATAAATAAAAGATTAAAGGATATGAATGGGAAGCTATCTTGTCATCATCATTACTGTTGTTATCATGGATTCTCTTGTTGCTTTTATTTTTGTTGAGAACAGATCAGCTGTTAACCAAACAGGAAGTACATAAACAATAAAAAGGACAAATATCAACTGACTGAAAAAGATGTTTGATGTTTGTTGTTGTTGTTTTTGTTGCTGTTGTTTTATTTTCCATTTTTACAACCTGGAATGGTTCCAGCATCTTTTGGCAACCTGGTGGCTTTTAGTATTCAGGTGTTCATCATATTATTGCTATACCATTCAGTCTACTGAAATAAATTTCTACAAATATTTAAAAACTCTGAATCATTAATGATGAAATAAATGAACATTTATTCAAATTTGAATTTCTATCACATCTATTAGATTACAAGTTGATTGAGGGTAGGGGCTGTCTTTTTTCTCTTTTGTATTCCCTGTACTTAACACAGTTTCTGGCACATAGAAAGTGCTTAATAATGTTATTTATTAATTTTTCCACTTAAGTGGTAAATATAACAAAAAATGAGAATGACAAATGTTGGAGGTGCTATGAGAAAAAAAACAGTCTTACTGTATCTCTGGGTAGAATGATGGATTCATCATGACATTATTTTAATAAAATTTTAATAGATTATATTTATTTCATGAAATAATTCTCAAAGACATGTAAAATAATAGCATTCCTTTTAAAAAGGGGGGAGGGGAGTTCCAAGTTCTTTCCCTAACTGCCATTCCTCCCACCTTTGTATAAAGGGAAGCAATTTGATATCAATTAAAATGTAAAGTCTTCAAATACATTTCCATATTTGCCATATTGCAAAAGGAAACAAACAAAAATAAAATCAATCAAATGACAATTTGCTTCAATCTGCTTACAGAAATTGTCAGTCCTTCCTTTGGAGATGGAACACATTTTTCTTCATGAGTCTCTTGGAACTGCCTTGGGTCTTTCTCTTGGTGTGAGTAGCTAGGTATTTTGCAGTTAATCACCATTATAATATTGCTGTTGATCTACAGTATTCCTCTCTTTCTGCTCACTTAACTTTGCATGAGTTCATATACATTTGAAAGGTTTTTCTGAAGTCAACCTGTTCATCATTTCTTATAGCACAATTGAATTCCATCATATACCGCAATTGTTTAGCCATTCTCAAGTTGATGGACATCAGTTCAATTTGCAATTCTTTGTCAACCCCAAAATATTATTATAAATATTTTTGTACAAATAGTTTTCCCCCTTTACTTTGATTTCTTTAGGATATAGATGGGGTAGTGGTATTGCTGGGTCAAAGGGCAGACACAATTTTGGGACCCTTTGAGCATAGTACCACATTTTTCTAAAGAATGGTAGGACTAATTCACAACTCCACTGATGGGGCTATAATGTATCTATTTTTCCATGTCCCCTCAACAGCACTGAGTAAATTAATATATTTAGAATTATAACTTTTTTTGCTACTTTTGCCAAAAATAAGCAATTAACATTGCTCTATTTGTATAGATTTTCTGTGTGCAAGGTGTTTTTTTTTAAATTAAGTTGATAGAGTTCCTGAATTTATCTTGGCACTGATACTCCCAAGTATTTTACATGGTCTACAATTATTTTAAATAGAATTACTCTTTCTATCCATTACTGTTGGGTTTTACCAGTACCACATTGAAATACTCATAATTTATAGGATTTGCTTTATATTTTCTAATATTGCTAAAGTTATACTTTCAACTACTTTTATTTGATTCTTTAGGATTTTCCAAGTATACCATCACACATTCTTCAGAGTGATCGTTTTGTTTTCTCATTATCTATTGTTATTCCTTGAATTTCACTTTCTGTTCTTATTTTTATTTTTACTTTGGAAGGTGATTGGGGTTAAGCAACTTGCCCAAGATCACGTGGCTAGTAAGTGTTAAATGTCTGTAGCTAGATTTGAACTGAGGTCCTCCTGACTCCAGGGCCAGTGCTTTAGTCATTGTGCCATCTGGCCTCCCCTCTTTAAACCATTCTTGAGGATTAGACTGTTTAATTTCCAATTTATTTAAATCTATACCTAAATGCCTTTCTTAAATGAACGTAATTTTTTGTTGAATTGTGTTCTGAAAAGATTTCATTTAATATTTCTACATTTCTGCATCTGATTGTAAGTTTTTATACTTTAATACATAGCCAATTTTTGTAAAGTATGATGAGCAGCTGAGAAAAAGGTATATTCATTTCTATTCTTATTTATTTTTACAGAGTTCTATGACATCTCATCTTCCTAAGATTCTATACTTTATATAACTTCTTTCTCATTTCTTTTATTGTTAGATTTGCCTAGCTCTGAGACAGAAAATTTGAGCTCACCTACTAATATATTTTTTTCCCAAATTTTATTCAATATCAAACATATCTCTTCAGTTTTTACTGAGGAGGTTGATCACGTCCACGACCAAATCCACCTCTAAATTGGAATTCTGTTGCTGACCCAGCCCCAGCCTCAGCCTTCTTGTCAGCACCAGGATGAGCAGCACTTCGTCTGTATGTGTCTCTGTCAGCTTCACCCTGAGTAAGTCGGGCAGGTCGCTCACCCTCTAGACCTTTGGGCCTTGGCCTTCCTGTCTCTGGGTGACTTCTTCGAAGCATGGCAGGCACGATCTCTGGGGGAAGGTGAAGGTAATCCCGGAGGTACTGAATGCCCTCATTGGTAAGGTACCAGTAGAAATGCCTCCATGCGAACTACTCCTTAACATAGCCACATGAAGATTGGGCACATTCTTGTCTGCCAGCTCAGGGTGCTTTGGCATGTGAACATCCTTCTTGGCTACCATCACTCCCTCCTTAAAAAGGAGTTCATAGATGGTAATTCGGTTCTTCTTGGGCATCAGCATCTTGGCAGCGGCGGCGGCAGTGGCTGCTCTACACAGAGCCCAGGATAGAAAAGCCTAATATAGTTTTAAAGTCTGTTTTTGCCTGTAACTAATTTCACTTTTCCTGTAATAATTTGGAAGTTATAATGATTTGGTGCTCTTACATTAAACACTGATATTATTTCATTCTGTATGGAACCTTTTGGCAAGATGTTTTCCTACTTATCTCCTTTAATTAGGTCTAATTATATGTATTGTTTTCTTTGTGTATAATCATGATGGCTACCCTTGCCTTTCCTGAATCAGCTAGGGCATAATAAATTATGTTCCAGCCCTTTATTTTAACTCTGTTTTTCTCTGTTTCAAGTAGGTTTATTTCACACAGTATATTATTGGATTCTAGTTCCTAACACATTCTGCTATGTACCTCTGTTTGAATGATGAGTTCATCCCATTCACAGTTTTTCTGGTTTATCCTTCTCTTCCTATTTTTAATATTTTTCTTCCTCTAAAATCTGCTTTGTTTCTGACTATTGCCTTTTATCCATTTTTCACTTCTGTCACTTTCACTTTCTTTTATCCCTTCACTTTCCTATTCCTTGTTGGGTAAGAAACATTTCTATTAACAACTGAATTACACACACACACAATCCTAAATGTGCAAACCTGTGTGTGTTTATATTCCCCTCTTTGAACCAATTTAGATCTGAGTGAGAATCAAGCATTATTCTCCCTCCCATCATTCCTCCCTCCACTTTAAAAGCTCTTCTTTGTCTCTTTTCTGTGATTTTTTTTCTCATACTACCTCTCCCTTCTGTCTCATCCCAGTACATCCTACTTCCTCATCTGTAATTTTTTTTAATATCATCCCACTGTAACTGACTCATTTCCATACCCTGTTTTTATACAGACTCCTTTAAATGCTTGAATAATGACAATGTTTTTAGAACTTAAATGTATCACGTTTCCATATAGAAATGTAAATGGATTAATCTTCTTTAATCCTTTTTGGTTTCTCTTTGCTGTTTACATTTTATGGAGCTCTTCAACCTTGTATTTGAAAGTCATATTTTCTATTCTGATCTGGTCTTTTCATCAGGAATGATTGAAAATCCTCTAAATCATTTAATATATGTTTTTTTTTCTTTTGAAGTATTATACTCAGTTTTACCGAGTAGATTATTCTTGTTTGTAACCTCAGCTCTTTTGCCTTCCAAAATATCATATTCCATCCCCTCCAGTCATGTAAGATGTTAGCTCCTAACTCCGGTGTAATCTTGATTTTGATTCTTCTTTAAATGTATGATTTTTTTGTTTGGTTGTTTGTATTATTGTTTCTCTGACTTGTGAACCCTGAAATATGGCTAAAATATTCCAGGAAGTTTTCATATTCTGATCTCTTTTAAGTGATGATTGGTAGACACTTTCAATTTCTACTTGCCTTTTGGTTCTAGGATATTGAAATAGTTTTTCTTGGTGATTTTTTTTTTGAAATATGATGTCTAGACTCTTTCTTTTGTTCTGGTATTCATCTCTTTCAATAATGCTTAAGTCATCTCTACTTGAAATGTTTTCTAAGTGAGTTATTTTTTTAATGGGTATTTAATATTTTCTTTTATCTTTTCCATTCTTTTGACATTGTTTATGTCTTTCAGAGTCATCAATTTCTCCTTTCCCAATTCTATTTTTTAAGGAATTATTTTCTTCATTGACTTTTTGTTATTTTTTCCCACTTTTGGCCAATTTTGCTTTTCATACCGAAATTGTGAACTTTTTCCCATTTGTTCAATTCTATTTTAAAAGTTATTTTCTTCAATATTTTTGTGTCTTTTACCAAACTAATAATTGTATTTTTATAATTTACTTCTTTTGTTTTCATTTCTTTCCCTAATTTACCTCTGAAATGCTTACTTGATTTTAAAACAGTTTCTAGTTATCCCAGAAATTCTTTTTTTTGTTTGTTTCTGTCCCATTCATTACATTCTGGTTGTGTCCCCTGTAATCTCTTTCTGTGATTTATGTAAAATTCCTTCACTATCTCTGAGTCATGATCTCCTGAAATCGGTGCTCCTTCTGTCACCACAAACTGACTTTGCCACTAGTATTTCATTCCATAGGTTCTGAACTAGCTTACACCCCTGTGTCACAGATGTCTCTTTGATTTCCTAAGTTGTCTTGGATGAGATGAATGTAGCCCTCTGATCTTTTGTTGACTCTGCAACTCCATAATTCTGCTTATTTGGAAAGTAAAGTTAGCAGAACTCAGCTGAGTTCTTCCTCTAATCTGCCATCTTGATTCCATCCCTAGAAGTAAAGAATAAAAAGAGAATAGTCTTATTCCCTGCATTAGATCATCTATTTAGAGCTTGAAGTGATTTTAGAGATTATCAGATCCAATTCTCTCTTTTTGCAGTTTAGGAAAATGAAGCAGTGAGATTAAATGTTTTATCCAGTGTCAAAGAGCTAGTAAGAATTTTAGGCATTATTTGAACCTAAGTCTCCTTTATTCTGACTTCAGTGCCCTAATAACAAAACCAAAACATAACTGGACTATTACTTATTGTTCTGTTCTTTATTTTTGGAAGAACATTGACAAAATGGAACATACCCAGAAAGGGCAATAAAGATAATAAAATGATTGGAAACATGCAATACTTGAATTAGTTGAAGCAATTCTGGGTGCTCAGCTTTGAGAAAAGAAATTATGACTGATATAAATATTTTAAGGACTATCTTGCTGAAGAAGGTTAGACTTGTTATTTTGGCCCCTCCTTTAGTCCACTATGATAAGTAAGAGAAATTGATTAAAGTTTTAAGGAGGCAGGGTTTTAACTTGTCAATTTTTTGTTATTATTGCTGTCGTTTTTGTTGTTGTTTTTGTTTTTTTTATTCCCATGACATTCAGAATTGCTCCAAAACAGAATAGAAAAATGACAGGTAGGGAGTTTTTCGAACAATTAGGGAATGTATAAAGAACAGTTTAAAATGTAAACAGGTTAAAGGATGATAAAAGGCAGAAACCTGTCCTCCAGCAAGGAGTGGGGAGATTTATCATGCTTTACTTCTTTCTATGAATTCAGGTTATCATAAGATATTGTGTACGGGTGGGAAATGGGAATGGCCTTCAGTAAGAATAAAGGAGTTCTAAACTAGTTGGGTTGTAAAGGTCAGGAACTTGAGATTTGTTTGCTCTCCTTTAGATCATCTTTTCTATACTATGGAAACTGGAAATCAACAAGCATTCAAGATGCGATCTATTGGTCTTAGACTTCGGAGTGCCACTATCCTTTTCTGAAAAACATAATTTCCTTTAAAGGAGCCTAAGACTGTTTGGGTATTTTAATTTGTTTCTTTTATTTTTAAGATGCTGTATCATACTGTTGACTCATGTGTGCCTTTCAGTTCAATGAATCTTCTAGATCTTTTTTGGCTAAATTTAAGTCTAGCCATGATTCCTAATCTTGTTCTTCTGACATTGATCTTCTGAATTCAAGTGTAAAACTTAATATTTACATGTATTAAATTAAGTTATATATTATCATATTTGGACAACATATTTTACATATTAACAGTGTCACCTGGTAAGTTACCTATTCCTCTCAGTTTTGGGCATCTACAAATGTGACATGAATACTCTACAACTTTGCCTAATTCAATGATGAAACACACACAATCACATATATAAATCTAGATGCCCCCCACCAAAGATCATGTCTAGTTCATGTTCTAGAATAATTAGTGACTATTCTATGCATCTAGACATTCAGGAAGCTCTGTATCCAAATATTGTTTCATCCATATCTCTCTACAAATGATTTCAGTCTTCGAGAATATTATTCATCTGAATTTTGGTCCTGACATTGTTCTAGGATAAACTATTTCCCCCATCAACCATTATATTCTATCTTTTCCAAGCCACTTTTTTTTCCATTTTCTTTATGGTTGGCCCAGCCAGCTATGAAAGCAATGGAAAGAGATAATGATTAAATTCCTTTTTTCCCAACAACAAAAATCATACATTCAGCTAAAGCTGTATTTATTCTTTATCACTCCGGGACCTCAGTATAGTGAAAAACATACAGAAATAATCCTAACACTTACAATTTTGACCACTGATATCAAAAATTTAATTTACCTCTACATATATACCCATGGTTTCCAACATGCTTATAGCCTTTTAATTAATTTACTACAGTGTGTTATTATTTTCAAAGGAATGATTGTATAAACAATTATATAAATTGCATCAAATCCAAAGCTACAATGACTGAGATACTTAATGAAGAATCCAGAATTAGTGAATTGTAAATGTTGCTAACTTTAGCAGCCTTTAGTAATTTGTTAAAGCATGACTAACTCAGTAAATTATCATTTTCTTGCTTAGAATATATTTTTACATCATATTACAGTCCTCACCAACTTTTCTCTATTTAACATAAAACACTGTGAATAAATTGCCTGAAGAAATGATTCAAAAATCCAGTTTCAGAACACTCAAATATTATGTTATTTACACATCAGCCATACAACCTACAACTTCTAAAATAGATTGGTATAACTACAGAATACTGTAGATCTTCTTGATATGTAATAAGGACTATCTATTGTTAAACAGAAAATAAATTGAAGAGGTTGAAAGATAAATACTGCCTAATGTAGTTATTTTTTCACAAAAAAAACCATTTGTATGTAACTCTTTCAAATGTAGAGTAGTTTCATTTTGAACTTGATTGTTCCTTTTGGGTGCTAGCCATCATCTGAATAATGGTTATTGCATCTTAATGATGATCGTTGCAAGTTTCATATTCATTTCTTATATCATTAAATGCAGTGTTGAGAATGGCAAGGTCAAATGTTCCATGAATAATTCAAAATGCTTAGACCCAGAGTTGCTATTTGAGAATAGTGTTAGGACCAGGAGTGGGATACAATGGAAAGTAGCATGGCTAGTAGCTAAGAAGAATGTATTTAAAGAGAATCCAATGTATAAGACTCATTTCTCTCCCCCAATAACATGAGTTTTTCAAATAAATTTTAAAAAACCTATAAAGAAATTGAATAGATTTTCCTACTAAAAAAAGGTTTCAACTAATAACAGTAGATAACAGTCACATGGATTTTATAAATGTTCTCATTATCATTTACCCAAGCTATTAGTGCTCTCCCCAATACTCCCCTCCTCTGAGGTCTTTTAGTTGAATGGTAATATTTTAATATTAATATCTTTTGTCTACTTTCCCCCCTTTCTTAGTTAAGTTAAATTTAATATTTATTTTTAGTTTACATCATTCATTTCCACAAGATTTTGAGTTACAATATTTATCTCCATCTTTCCCCTACCCACCCACCCAAAACAGCTATCCCACTGTATACTCCCTCCCCCAGTCTACTCTATCTTATATACTCCTCCATCCCCCCTCTAACTTTGTGTTATATGAATTTCTTCACAACCACAGTTCTTTAGCTCTATGGTCAGGCTCATCACCTGAAGAAAATATTAACCAGTAACCACAGTATCTCCAATAAAGAGCAACAGAAATTTATTAAGTTGGCCAAATTCATTGGTATTTTTAATAGCTGCTTTGTTCTTACTATTCTTACTTTCCAAGTGAATTGAGATATTCCTTTCAGCTGTCAAACCAGAGCAACATGATTCATTGAAAATGATGAAGTAGCTATCTCCACTGGTCCATATTTACCTTTGTGCTTAAGTGTTTTCTAAGGCTATCTTAGAAATAAAAGCAAGTTACAAATCAAAGGAACCTTTTTGGTCTAACACATAACCTTCTTCCCAATCACTCTCACAGTGCAGACCCTTATCATTCTAAGTATTTCAAAAATAATGCCTCACTCTTTTCAAAGGTGAAGCATTCTATAACTAACTAAATCATCAGTTGGCAATGATTAGCTATGAGAAATTCTCAAGCAAAATTGCCTTGATATTTTAGAACCAGAGGGCAAAATATAACTTGAAAGAATTCACCAATGACCTCTTAAAATAGATTCCCAAAAGAAAACTCTTAGGAATGTTATAGCCAGGTTCTGAAGTCCCCAGATAAAGGACAAAATAGTACAGGCTGCCAAGAGGAAGCAATTTGAATACTGCGGAAACACATTTAGGATAACCCAGGATCTGGCAGCTTCAACATTGAGTGACTGAAGTGCCTGGAATATGATATTCTGGAGATCAAGGGAGCTAGGATTAAAACCAATAATCACCTACCCAGCAGAATTGAGTATAATGTTCCTGGGGAAAATATGGTCCTTCTGTGAGGTGGAGGACTTTTGAACATTCTTGCTAAAAAAAAAAAACAGAACTGAAAAGAAAATTTGACACTGAAATGAAAACTTATCAAAGTTGTACTATTTACATGCCAACATGGAAAAATGGTAATTGTAACTTATGAACCATTTCTCACTATGAAGGTAGGTGAAGGGAATGAAAATATATATGTACATACACATACCCATATTGTTATGACCCAGATAGAATTTAGCGAGTTTTAACAGAGTCACTGTGGAATCCAATTAAAAATTTTAAGGAAATTTAATAGAAATTAATTTAGCCATGATGACTGACTTTCTCGTAGCCAATTAGGAGAAAGCAGCCCTGATCCAAACGTGGAGACCCTTTTTATACCATGTAGTCCCATTGTCAAATGATTACAGATTGATTACAGAAGAAGGGATTTGTTCTTTGTTGTGTATATTCCTTACTGATTGATGAGGAGCAAGGTATGGGAACCAGGGGTTTGTAATTTCCTCAGTGTTGATCAATCAAAAGTTTGACATGAGAACCAGAGATTGCAATTGACTTTAGTATTGATCTGGACATGGGAACTTAGAGGTGGCAAATGCCTCAGTATTATGGCTGAGGAGCTAAGTACAATTGTGAATAAGGGGTTTGTCATGAGAATGAATTTCAGGTACATAGGAAAAAGAAAACAACAAGACAAATTACTTAAGTGCATTCTTCTGTCTAGCACTGGCTCTATCTTGGGTTAATTCCAAGTTTTTGGCCTGCTAGAGCCTGCTAGTTCATGGTTCAGTTAGTGTATTCAGAGCTTACTAGATTTCTTTAATGTTACAGAATATCAGACTATTTCACTGAGATTTCTACTTAACTAGTTCCTGCACATTTCAACATGTCTATATAGGAGGGTTTATAAATGTATATGAACACATATCTAAGAATGTGTATATATGTATATTTAGAGCGCAGAGTATCAATTGAATAGGAAGGGGCAATACCTTAAAAGGTGAAATTCTGAGATGGGAGAGTATAAGAATGAGAGGAGATAGGGAGAGACAGAATGGGGTTAATAATCTCATGTAAAATAGGCAAGGGATAATTGTTACAATGGAGTGGAAAAACACCAAGGCAAAAGTGAAATGGTCAACCTTACACTCATTGAAGTTGGCTTATGGAAGGAATGACATAAACTCTTAACTTATCTTGTCACACAGGAGAATAGGGAGGATGGGGTTGAGAGGGGAAAGATGGAGTGGAGGGCAGAGTGGGGGGTGACAGTTGCTTGAAGTACACACTTCTATAAAGTGACATGGAGAGAGTAGAGAATAGAACAAGGGAGTGGGGTAGGATAGGAAAGAGGGACATATAATCAGTTCCTCATATATGTGTGTGTGTGTGTGTGTGTGTGTGTGTGTGTGTGTGTGTATAATAATAATTATTATTAACTACATGCAAATGGGAATTAAGATATACAGGCAGTGGCATAGGGAGACCCATCCTGCTCTACCAGAAAGTCAGAGGGGCAATGGGGATGACAAAGGAGAGAGCAGATTGTGGGAGGGGCTATACAGTGGGATTGCTGTTTTTGCATGGTGGCTACAGGAAAGATGGGGAGAAAATTCGTAACTCAAAATCTCATGGAAATGAGTGATGTAAACAGGAAAATAAATAAATTAATTTTAAGAAATAAAATAAAATCATAAAAAGTCTTGCTTTTCTATTTGTATCCCTAGTATTTAGTATAATTCATAATATATACAAAGCACTCTGCAAACACTTTTTATTCCTTTATCATTTTTATTGATTTAAATGATCCTATTGAGCTAAAAATTTATCTGAAAGTCCGTGTTCTTCCTGTTTTCCTTAAATACTCACATTATCCTACCTCTAAGAAAGTTGTGTCCATTTAATTACATTAACTTCAGACCATTTTGTCTCACTGCCAATATTTCTTAACTATTAACTTATTTTTTCTTATATTCTAATTAGAAAATAAATGTAAAACTCACTTTTTTGCACTTAAGTCCTTTATTTTCATTAAATCCATCTTGTGTCTATCATTTTTTTCAGTCTTTCAGTGTATTAAATAAGGCATGTTCCTTCCCTCTGAATTATTAGAATACCCAGGCTTTTTTGTTTATGTTCTTCTACTCATATTGTTTTCTATTCCTATAATTTTCTTCTTCATCTTTTTCACTCCTTGGATTCTTCTTTATCTATTAAAATCTATCTTAAATCCAACCTCTTTTATGAAGACACTCCTCTATCTCTCCCTCTTCATAAAATAACAACAGTATATGTTATGTACATACACACATGTGAACATACATACATACATACATACATATTAAAAATTACATGCCAGACAGAGTGCTAAGTACTTTAGAAATACTATTTCATTAGGTGTTATTAAGGAAATTATATTATACAGACAAGTTGAGGAATTTGTATTTTATTCTGAAGGCAAAAAGAAGTCCCTGAAGGTTTTTGAGCAGTTGAATTACATTGATGAATTTGTAATTAAAGATTATTTTGGCAGCTCAATGAAGGACAAATTGGAAGTATCCAGCAGTACATTTGAAAGGTGATGAAGAGTTGACTTGTGGTAAAAGTTATATGTATTGAGAGAGAAATAAGTATTTGAAAGATGATATGAAAGGCTTAAGTAGTGTGTGATGAGAAATTTGAGCAGGGAAAAATCACTTTTACCTGGTAAGGAGGAGAAAAGGGAAAGAAGAAATTATCCATGAAGGAAGTAGGATCTGAATTTGACTTTGTAGAAAGAAAGAGATTTCAAAAAATAAAGAATAAAGAGGGTATTACTGCAGACATGTGATGTCAGGAATAAATGTATAAATAAGAGGAAAGAATGAGAAGAGGGAATAGAAATACATTGCATTGAGTGGTTTGGGAGATGGTACTAATTTAAAGATAGAATATACATATAGATATTAAATATGAGAGCCGGGGTGGTACAAGGGAAAGAGATCTAACTTTGCTTTCAAAAGTCCTTGGTTTACATACTGGCTTTGCTATTACATATGTGATCTTGGGCAAGTCACTTTACTTTTGTGGTATAGCTTTCTTATTTTGCAAAATAAAATGAAGTTGTTGAAGTAGAACTCCCAGGTCCCTTCCAGCTCCAAATTTCTCATATGAATATATTTGTTCAATTTTTGAAACAAAATGAAATTTATTAAAAGCAAACCAACATGTTATATAAGTTAAACTGATTTCAGATATTAACACAATATCTACAAGACTCAAGGTACTTTAAAATGGAAATTTTTCATATAGAACAAAAATGTCCTTATCTACTTCATAACTAAATGAATTGAACAAAACTTAACTGTCCACAAGTGTACATAGTGCATATTTATAAAGGAAAATTTTACCTACATTTAAAAATAAGTAGAATTTTTTTTATTGAGTCCCATTAAACTATACCATTTCCTAATCAAAGTAGCTTTCTTGCTCAGACAACTGCAAATACTAATATCACTATCAATTTTATGAGAGATATCAGAAAAATTTTATAATTACCCAATGATCATATATTATGTATGACACCATACAAGGCACTATGGGGAATGCACATCAATATAAGACATTACTAAATTAAGTTATGTTAGAGTTTACATAACAAAGAAAACAATGTAACCTCAAATAGAAAAAAATGGGGTGTAACTAGGACAAGGATGTTTACCACAGAAGGTATTCAATTTAATTCATCGTAATTCAAACTTATTCAGTAAGAATTGCACTGCATTGTATTATACACTTGTCTTCTGTTCTGTGGAACTCAAGAAGGATTTTGAAAATCAAGTAAATGAAGTAGAGGAAAAATTGGGAAGAGAAATGACAATGCTGCAAAAAAGCAATGAAAAACAAGTCAACAGCCTGACAGAAGAAAATAACACCTTAAAAAACGGAGGAACTCAAATGGCAAAAGAGGTCCAAAAAGTAAATGAGGAGAACAGTCCCTTATAAAACAGATTTGGCTAGATGGAAAAGAAATTTCAAAAGGTCACTGAAGAAAACAATTCCCTCAAAATTAGATTGGATCAAGATAGAAATTATGAGAAATCATGAAACTGTAAAACAAACTCAAACAAATTGAAAAAAGAAGGCAATGTGAAATATCTCATTGGAAAAACCATCAACAGAGAAAATAGATCCAGGAGAGATGATTTAAAAATTATTGGACTACTTGAAAGCCAATATTAAAAAAAGAACTTTGACATAATCTTTCAAAAATTATCAAGGAAAAATGCCCTGATATTCTAGAACCAGTGATCAAAATAGAAATCAAAAGAAATCACCAATCATCTTTTGAAAAAAGATCCCAAAAAGAACACTCCTGGAATATTATAGCCAAATTCCAGAGTTCCCAGGTCAAGAAGAGAATATTACAAGCAATTTGAAAAAAAATTAATTTGAGTATTATGGAAAGAGAATCAGGGTAATCCAAGATCTAGCAGCTTCTATATAAAAGTGATTGAAGGGCTTGGAACATGACATGATGGAGGTCAAATTAGTTAGTATTAAAACCAGGGATCGTCTACCCAGAAAAACTGAGTACAGTACTTCAGGAGAAAATATGGTCATTCAATGAAAATGATGTCTTTTAAGCAATCTTGATGAGAAAAAAAGCTGAAGAGAAAATTTGACCTTCAAATACAAGAAGTAAGAGAAGTATGAAAAGATAAACAGGAAAGAGAAATCATAAGAAACTTATTAAAACTGGACTATTTACATTCCTACACGGAAAGATGGTATTTATAATTCATGAGATTTTTCTCAGTATGAGGATAGTTGAAGGGATTATATAAGTATATGTATATATATATATATATGTATATGTATTATATATGTATACACATATATGTATGTATAGGTGGGGTTATGTGTGCATGTATAAATAGAGGGCATAGGGTGAGTTGAATATGAAGGGAAGATTTAAAAAAAATTAAGAGATGAGAGATGAATATATTGGAAGAAGGAGTGGGGGAGAAAGAGGATGGGGAAGATCATCTCACATAAACAAGGCAGGAGAAGGTTGTTTCAATGGAAGGGAAGAGAAGGAAGATGAAAGGGAATGAGTCAACCTTACTCACATTGGATTTGGCTTAAGGAGGTAATAAAATACAAACTTATTTGGGTAGCTTGCTGTATGGAAAATGGGAGGGGAAGGGCGTAAGAAAGGGGACAATAGAAGGGAGGACAGATTGGTGGACAGGGTAGTTAGAAGCAAATCCTTTTGAAAAGGGACAGGATCAAAGGAGAAAATAGGATAAATGGGGAAATAAGACAGATGGAAATATATTTAGTCTTTCACAATGTGACTACTATGAAAATGTTTTGCATTATTAAAATGTATAACCTATATTGAATTGCTCACCTTCTAAATGGGGATGAGTGAGGAGTGGAGAAGGGAGAAAATATAGAACTCAAAGTTTTAAGAATAGATGTTAAAAATTGTCTTTTAAACGCAACCTGGAAATAATACATAGAGCCAATGGGGTATAGAAATACATCTTGCCCCACAAGAAAGTAAGGGGAAAAATTGGGGAAGGGGATATAAGATAGGGCAAATTGGGGGAAAGGGTATGGTATACAGTAGACTTGACATCTTGGGGTGGGGGATAGAGGACAAATTTGAAAAAACTTTTTAACCCAATCTTTACTATATGGATGTTAAACAAAAATAGAAAAGAAAATATCAATACATTAAAAATACATTTACAAAAAATAATAAAAAGTATGAACAGTTTGGTTGCCCTTTGCACATAGTTCCAAATTGTTTTCCAGAATGGTTGGATTAATTACGATTCTAGCAACAGTACATTAGTGTTCTAGTTTTCCCACATTCTCTGTAATATTTACCCTATTTTTGGTCATATTAGTCAATCTGATAAGTATAAAGTAGTACCTCAGAGTTGTTTTAAATTGTATTTCTTTCCAGGTTAGGTGGTGCGGTGAATAAAGCACTGCCCCTGGAGTCAGGTTCAAATTTAGCCCCAGACAACACAAAAACTAGCCCTTTGACTTTGGGCAAGTCATTTTTCCCCAGTTGCTCTATAAAAAAAAAGAAATAAAATAAAATTATAAAATTATATTTCTCTCATCAAAAGCAATTTAGAGCACTCCTTCATATGAGTATAGATAACTTTGATTTCTTCATCTGAAAACTACCTGTTCGTATCACTGGAACATTTATCAATTAGGGAATGGCTCATATTCTTATAAATTTGAATCAATTCTATATATATTGGAGAAATGAGGCCTTTATCAAAGACATTTGTTATAGAGATTGTTTCTCAACCTTCAACTTTCCTTCTAATCTAGTTGCCTTGTTTTTTGTTTTATGCAAAAGTCTTCTAATACAGTCAAAATTTTCTACATTTTTAATGTTCTCTGTCTCATTTGGTTATAAATCTGTAACTCACTTAAAGTCTCCTTTGAGAAGAATCTGGATGCTTATCCTTGGTTCATGTTTTTACTATTGATATTACTTCATTTTTTTATGCTACCTTTTCACAAGATGCCATTTCCTTCCTTAATTGTGTTAAGTAAGTCTATTTTTGTTTCTTATTTGTCTCAGATCAAGCTCACTACCTCTGTTTTTCTTTCTTTTTTTTACCTCAACTTAAGCATAATAGATTCTTTTTTAGCCTCTTAAACTTTACTCTGAGTATCTCTCTATTTCAAGTATATTTCTTGTAAACAACATATTGTGGACTTCTGGTTTTTGATCCATTCTGCTATCCATTTCTTTTTTATGGAAGATTCCATTTCTTTTTTTTTATTTTTTTTAATTTTAATTTATTTTCTTGGTTACATCATTCATTTCCACAAGGTTTTGAGTTACAAATTTTCTCCCCTTTTTGTCCCTACCCCCGAGCCCAGAACATTGATCCCACTGTAAGACCCCTCC
>CM053598.1:181056692-181081666 GCA_028646575.1 Pseudocheirus occidentalis
CTGCCCTACCAGAAATTAAGAGAGCAGAGCAGGGGAGGGGCTTTACAGTGGGATTGCTGTTTTAGTGTTGGGGCAGGGGCAAGACAGGGAGAAAATTTGTAATTCAAAAATGTCATGGAAATGAATGATGTAAACAAGAAACAAATAAAAAATATTAAAAATATACATTTATAATGGTTGCATAAAGCTCCCAACAATGGTTTATATATGTGTATATATGCCTATATTTAATTTATATGTGTTTTATAATTTACTAGGTAAGCATGTACATACATTCCTCTATACATGTGTATATATGTATGTATGTGTATGTATGTGGGTGGGTATAGCATTATGCTTGTATGTGCAGTTTCCTGAATTTTCTGCATCTGTTATAAAATTCAGATTTCAGGGTTATCTGTAATCCAGGAAGAACATATCTTTGTATTTTAGTGGTTCATCTTAATTGAAACTAGAGGTGATGGCAGAATCATGAAATTGAAAAGAATTAGTACTGAAAAATTTTCAATGAGCATCTAGTCTTATTCAACTAACACGTACTTCTTAAGCACCTAATACTTATAAGGATATTCATATGTATATGTGTATATAGACATATGTATATCCCTGTTCACATGGAGGTCCCTCTCCTCTAGAGGGATGGGTGTGATAGGAGGAATGTTACCATCTGTACAAAAATAAGGAAACAAATTATGCAATTTTAATTGAGGAAAAGAGAAAGATAACCCTTGGAGTCAGATGCAGACTCATAAAAATTTTCACAAAATAAGTGGCAGCTGAGCTGAGCCTTGAAGAATTTGAAATGGAACTGGTTAAAGATTTTGAAGTGGAAACGTTGTGAGGTTTCTCAGATTCTGAAAAGAGTCAACTGAGGAGACCTAGATTCTAACAAGAATGAACATGAGAAGGAACACACTTGTTTAGGCTAGGAATAGTTTGTAGTATAAAACTAATGTCACCTTGGAAAATTCACTGCTCTTTCCAGCATAGGAAGAAGATGTGTATATGTTTGGTTTTGATTTATCTCTTTTGCAAGATGAAAGACTATTCAACGTCATGGAACTTCACCTTCTTTGTTGATAGTGGTATATGGAAGACTACTGTTAAGTGAGTCAATGGAGTAATTAATGCCCACCCATCCCCCACTCTGCTTAAAGGAAGTAAAAGAAATCAGAACTTGGAGATAGAGAAAGAGTATCAGGTACAGGAGACAGGCAGTGAAAATGCATAATCAAATGCAATTTTCCATCTGAGATAAATGAAGGAGGCCAATGTTACTGAATCACAGAGTAAATGGAAAAGAATATGGTATAAGAAGATTGGAAAGGGTAGAATATGAAGGGTTTTTGAAAGACATAGAATTTTGTATTTAATTTTTAAAGTAATAGGAAACCAATGGAATGTACAGAATAGATAATGTAGATTGCAAGCTTGTGTAACTGGGACAATGGTGCTACCCTTTATAATAATAGGGAAATTAGGAAGAGGGAAGAATTTGTGAGGTAAAATAATGAATTTGGTTTTGTACACATCAAATATAAGATATATATGAGAGCTCAGAATTCCAGAAAGGCAGTTAAATGTGGGAAACAGCAAATCACAAAAGGGTCTGGCTGGACAAATAGATATATGATAATCTATACATAGATGTTAATTTAATCCATGGGAACTAATGTGATCACCTAGTGAAATATAGAGATAAGGGGAAAAAAAGCTCCTAGGTCATAGCCTTGAGGGTCACTCATGGCTATTGGACATAACTTTCATGAAAATTCAGCAAAGAAGACTGAGGAGTGGTCCAAGAGTAGGAGATTCAGGAAGTTGTATTATGAAAACCTATACCTACAGAGCAGCTATGATCAAGGAGAAGGTGATAGTGTCAAAGACTGTAGAGAGATCAAGAAAGATAAGGATTGAGGAAAGGCCAATAGATTTGGCAAATAAAGGATTACTATTGACTTTGGAGGGAGCAGTTTCATTTGAAGAATGAGAAAGGAAACCAAAATGCAGAGGGTTAATCAAAGAAGGAGAGAAAAAGTGGAGAAATTTATTAGACAATCTTCTCAAGAAGTTTATCCATGAAATGGAAGAGGGATAGAGGATGATAGCAAGAGGGGCTGGAAGAGTCAAATGAGGTTTGTTTGAGGATGATGGAGACATGAGCATGGTTTTAGGCAGTAAGGACCAGTCAATAGAAAGGAAAATGTTGAAGAATTGAAGAATTAGTGTTTGAATAGAAATGGTAGACAGAATAATTTTCTTGAGAAGATGAAATGTAATCAAAACACTTATAGATTTAGAAAGGTTTGTTTTGTCAAGGTGAAGTTCTACCTTATTATGAGAGATAAGATGAAGGAGTAGAGAGTAGAACAAGGCATTTGGTTGTAAGATGAGGAGGAGTGGGAAAAGAGGGAGCTACTAGTTAAAGGCCTTGATATTTTCAGTAAAATATGAGGTAACATATATGATCAAAGAGTACGAGGATGAGAAAAGCTATAGGAGATCTGAGGAAGAATGAATTTTTTTTGAAAACTACTGTAGCATTTGAATTTATTAGGCAGATGAAAAAAAAGATTGCAGTATGTGCCCAAGTGAGATAACGTGGCCAAAATTTGTAGTCAGAAAGTCAGGGACTAAGTATTTATTAAGCATTGACTATATATCAAATGCTGTGCTAAGCACTGGAAATAAAAAGAAGGTTAAAATACAAGGAGCTCACAATTGAATAGGTGAGACAATATACAAACATACATGTACAAACAAGCTATACAAATAGTAAAAAGGAAAGAATAGAGAGAAGGCACTTGGATTAAAGGAAATTAGGAAATGCTTCCAGAAGCTGAAATTTTAACTTGGCCTCAAGGGATCTGAGATTGTCAGGAAGCCAAGATGAGAAACAAGAGCATTATTAAAGTCGTAAGACACAGTCAGAGAAAATACAGCAGAGACATCAAGTGTCTTGTTTGAAGACTTATGATGCCAGTGTCACTAAACTGAAGAATAGTTAGGAGGGGGTGGAGTAGAAGATATAAGAATGGAAAGTTGTGTGGGAATAGGTTATAGAGTATTTTGAATGCTAAGCAAGGGGTTTTGTATTCGATCCTAGATGCAAAAAGTCACTAGAATTTATTGAATAAGGACATGACATGTTCAAGCATGCCGTTTAGGAAAAATACTTTTGGTGGCTGAAAGGATGATGCATTGTAATAGGGAGAGGCAAACCAAAAAGAAAATGGACACAGTAACTTAGGAATAAGGAGTCGCATGTCTACACCATGGAGGTGGTAATATCAGAGGAGAGAAGGGGTCATATTCAAGATATTGCCAAGGTGAAAGAAACAGGCATTGGCAATATATTTCATATGACGGAGAGGGGATAGTGAGCAGGTAAGCATAACATGTGGGTTTTTTAACTTGGAGGACTGGAAGAATGGTGCTTCTATTAGGAATAGTGAAGTTTGAAAGGAGGAAAGTTTAGGGGGAAAGACAGTACATTAGGTTTTAAAAATATTGAATTTAATATGTCTACTGAAATTCTTCTCTTGATATTCATTTTCCCCTAAATGGTATTTTATTTAATTCATATAAAGATAGTTTTCAAGGTTCTTTTTTGTAACATTTTGAGTTTCACATTTTTCTCCCTCTCTCTCTTCCCTCTCTCCTCCTCAAAACAGCAAACAATATGATATAGGTTATACATATACAAACATGTTAAACATGTTTCCACATTAATCATGTTGCGAAATAAGAATCAGAACAAAAGGTAAAAAACACAAAAAACAAAAAGTGAAAATAATATTCTGCAATCTGCTTTCAGACATCACAGTTCTTTCTTTTGTGTGTGGTTAACATTTTCCACCATGAGTCTTTTGTAATGGCCTTGCATAATTGTATTGCTGAGGATATCTGAGACATTCATATTTGATCATAACTCAGTGTTGCTGATACTCTGTATCTCCTAGCTCTGGTCACTTCATTCAGAATCAGTTCTTGTAAGTCTTTCCAGCTTTTGCTGAAATCTGTCTTCTCATAATTTCTTATGGAATATTGATATCCCATTCCAATCATATACCACAACTTACTCAACCATTCTCCAGTTCATGGGCATCCCCATAATTTCCAATTCTTTGCCTCCACAAAAATATCTGATACAGATTTTTTTTTGCCTGTGGGTACTTTTCCTTTTTTTGTGACCTAGCAGAGGTATTACTTGATCAAAGGGCATGCAAAGTTTTATTCCTCTTTGCCCAAATTCTTAAAGAAGTTGTGAGTTACATGAAGATATAGACAGAAAACTAGAATAGTGAGAGATCAAAACTTTCCTCTCTCAGATCTCAATAAATCCAATAAAAATATGCAAGAAAGAAATTAAAGAGGTAAATAGAATATTAGAAAATTTGATGTGATGAATCTTTGACACGATTTAGACATAAAGGGTGATACCATAAGGAAATTAGGAAGACAAATAATAGTTTTCCTTTCAGCTCTATGGGGAGGGGAAGAATTCACGATCAAAGAAGAGACAGAGAACATTACTAATTGTAAAAATAACTAATTTTAATTATATTAAATTTTTTCTTACAAAAGCTTTTGTACAAACAAATCAATGCACACAAAAGTGGAAAGAAAGCAGAAAGATGGGAAAACAACTTTACAAAAATGCTGTCTGATAAAGACCTCATTTCTCAAATATATAGGGAACTGAGTCAAACTTACAAGAATACAAGCTATTCCCCAATTGATAAATGGTCAAAGGATATAAACAGGCAATTTTTAGATGAAGAAATCAAAGCCATCTATGGGCATATGAAGAAGTGCTCTAAATCACTTTTCAATAGAGAAATGCAAATTAAAACAACCCTGAAGTACTACCTCACACCTATCAGATTGGCTAATATAACAGAAAAGAGAAATGAAAAATGTTGGAGAAAAAGTGGGAGAATTGGGGCAATAATGCACTGTTGGAAGAATTGTGAATTGATCCTACCATTCTGAAGAACAAATTGGCACTATGCTAAAAGGGCAATCCTTTGATCTTCAGCACTACTAGGTCTGTATTCCAAAGAACTCATAAAAAGGAAAAAAGTATCCATATGTACAAACATATTTGAAATAACCTATTTTGTGGTGACAAAATATTGGAAACTAAGGGATGCCCATCAATTAGTGAATGGCTGAACAAGTTGCAATATATGAATGTAATGATGTAATAGAATGTTATTATGCAATAAAACAATGATGAAAAGGCAGATTTCAAAAAATACTGGAAAGACTTTTATGAAATGATGCAAAGTGAAATGAGAAGAACCAGGAACACACTAGATATTATCATCAACATTGTGTGATGATCAGCTATGAATGACTCAAGACATGAACAATGGACTCAAGAAGGAAAATGTCCTCCAGATAAAGAAATGATAGAATTTGAATGCAGATGGAAGCATTTTTTTCACTTACTTTATTATTTCTTGTGTTTTTTCTTTTCTTCTGTTCCTTCTTTTTCAGACTGTGATTAATACTGAAATATTATTACACTATAGTACATGTACAAAGTATATCAAATTGTCCACCATTTTCAGAAGAGGGGAGCAAAAGGAGAAGAAAGGGAAAGGAGGGAGGGAGAGGAAAAGGAGGGATAAAAAATTGGAACTCAAAATCTCATAAAAATGAATATTAAAAAATTTTCTTGTCCTGGAACTGAAGGAAAAAAACACTATTAAAAAATAAGAAATCCCCAAATGAAAACTTCTAGGAATATCATAGCCAAAATCCAGAGCTTGATTCAGTTTGTTTTGAGATTCTGAGGGCTAAGTCAACAGGTAACTAAGCTTATTAATTACACCGTTACATTAGCCATCAAAGTGCAACTTTTCAGGGACACATTTTAATGAAGTCAAAGGAATTCTGGATTAGGATTCCTAAGATATGAATTTTAGTCCTAAGGTCCTAACAGTTAAGAATATGCATCACGTAACTGAATGTAGGGCAAAAATCTATTCCTTTCATTTTCATTTTCTTGGATGTCACTACTGTTGACAGTTCTGTGTCTATAGCTATTCTCTAGGTCTAACACTTAGATCTCAATGTTTTACAATTCTTTTAAAGTGCAGTCATGTCCTAAGCTTGTTTTTGTACTTTTCTTTTTTTTCATTTCCTAGAATTCTTTCTTTTGCAATAAACTTGTCATTTACTTGTTTTTTTCCCTGATAAATCTGTGATAATAATTTTCTTAAAAATAGATTAAAAAGTAAGAATTATTTGAATTTCTAGAAAGAAATTGATGAAATGTGTTTGGACCCTTCATAATATAGAGAGAAATAGAAAGAGAGGGAAGGAGGGAAGAAAAGAGACAGAGACAGAGACAGAGATATGCTATTGAATTGGATTTCAGAATTTTTACATCTGGGTATGTCTTTCTTTCACTGCCTTTTAAGGGAGAGAAGGGAGCAGAGATGTCAAGTTTCAAATTGCCCAGCATAGAACTGCTGAAAAGCCAGTTCTTTAAATGATAGGGTTATCTTTTTCTTCATTTGTTTAAAAACTCCTAACCCACAGTTTTTGAAGCCCAAAGCAAAATGATGTCACTTATAGCACACAGATCATGCCACACAATTCTTTGAGTGCCGGCATTAAATGTAGGAATGTCAATTAGAAAAACTCAATATTAATATTATGATTTCCATATATACAAAAAGAAACTTTCAAGTGAATATTTATCTCCATATTATGAAATTAGTAAAGAGATACAAGGGAAAAAATCAGTGTTGTGCATATATTTGTTTATAAACATATGATTCTTACTTTAAATATTGGCTAATATATTGTTTCTGCAAATTTACACGTAAACCTGAATAAAAATCTAGCTGATTCTTTAGAGACTTATTTTCATTTCTAATTGATGGCCTAAATATTATTTTGTGGGCTGAGAGTCAGGCAGTTTGAGTTGTTCTTTAGATTTGCTACTGGCTCACTGTGTGACATTGATTTAGTAACATAATTTATAAATTTGAAAAAGACTACAAGTTTCTCAGATCAAAGGATATAAATGAGGATTTCATTTGCCAGAAGAGAACCATCATTGCATCACCCGCCTTTTCTTTTTCTTTATACTTCATTGCCAGATGCTACTTGATCCTGCTGCTCTGGACAGAAAAAGAATGCCCAGGTTAGAATCAAATAAGCTGGGTTCCAGCCAGATATTCATTTGAAAGCTATGTCAAAAGCTGTCTACATGGTGCCAAACATTTGGATAAAAGCTGAAAATTCCATATGGCTATGCCCATTAATTAGAAATATAGGCACTCCTTGTTATGGGTGAACGGAATTTGGTGGTAAATTACAAAAGTCAAGTTATAAAGTTGGTAATTTGTTGTATGTTGCCGGAATTTTTCTATTACCTCTGATCCCATTGTTAACAATTAATCACTGGAGTAGGGTAGTGTTAAGCTCTACCAGCACTGGCATCCAGCTCCATTGCCTAACCCCAATCTGGTGAGAGCCATGATAGGCCAAAACCTGTAAGAGACAGAGATTCCTTGTCAAAATAAAGAATTTGTTCTGTTGTGTTTTATTAAAGCAATGCAATTCTATTGAGCATACTCTAAATGATTTCCACAAAGGAAAATGTTTTGTACAACAGCAAAGAGCAAACAAAAGGAGACACATGAAAATTAACCTCTTCCAAAAATAATACATTTTCAACATAGTTTATTGAAAGTCTCCTACTCTCAGCACTAAACTCCAAACTAAAACTGCACTAGAAGGAGGTGACAGGTGCTTTATCAGGAAAAAAGATGAAGGCTGAACATGTTGATCCCCATGGGACACACTTTCTTCCTGGGGGACATAGTTTCTGACTCAAGAGCATGTTGCCTCCCCATAATGTCCACCATCACCAGGCCTAGATTTGAGATATCCTGGAAGCATATGAAAGAGAATGACACAACTTCCTCCAAGTTATCACCTCCTGTGTTATGTTGCCATGCTGCTCCATTGGTATTACCTCCTTTTTCCAATCCCATAAGTAGTAAGAGCTAAAACTTTTGGATGGAATGGTTGCTGATATTTACTCTCTCTCTCTCTCTCTCTCTCTCTCTCTCTCTCTCTCTCTCTCTCTCTCTCTCTCTGTTTCTCTCTCTCTCTCTGTCTCTGTCTCTTCCTCTCTGTTTCTCTCTCTCTCTGTATCTGTCTGTCTCTTTCTGTCTCTTTCTCTCTCTCTGTCTCTCTCTCTCTCTCTGTCTCTCTTTGTCTCTCTCTGTGTGTCTCTCTGTCTCTGTCTCTCTGTCTCTCTCTCTGTCTCTCTGTCTCTCTGTCTCTCTCTCTCTCCCTTACCCCCCTCCAGCTTGGAGTCAGACTGTCCAAACTGCCATGAATGGCTCTTCCCCCTTGCCCTAAAACTTATTCCAAGTGTAATTTCACTATTGGATTATCTGTCAGTAAATCAGTTTTTATATAGAGATTAAATATCTACTACCACACAAAAAGTATATTTGTTCTTTAACCAATATTGAGGATCCCATTTTAATCTCATTATCAATCTTTATAGATACATCCAAATCTAATTAGTTATTTCTTTTTAGATGTATGTATTCATGTATAAATATTTATGTATTTATGTATATATATGCATGTATGTATACATATATTTGTGTACACACACACACACACACACACACATAAATACATAGGTAATTAGACTGAGTTAATTTCCAGGATTCATATAGGTGCTTGAATGCCAGATAAAATCTATGCTAAATTTCTAGGAACTAGTTCTAAAAAAACATAAAGCAGGATTGGACTGAGATTTCGAAGTGAACATATATATAAATTACTAAATAAATAACTTAAGTAGAAGTACCATCAATTTAGTTTATTTCAATAACAATGGTGTGTCCAAAGTCTTCAGATATTCATTTATTTACTATCTATATGGTGAGAATGAGAGATGCTAGTATAAAGAATTCATCCACTTACAAAAACAAAAATAAACATAAATGTTTCAGGCATATGGAGTAAAAAGTAAAATAAGATTATGAGAAAATATTTATGACAAAAATGACAGATAAGTCTTTGAAATTTCAATATATGTAAACAAACATTTTAAATATTTGTGTGTGTCCCATAGGCCTAGCTTTGACTTCAAGCTAGATTAAAACTCTAGAAAAAACTATGAAAGAAGTTTAGCATATCTAGAGTTTCTACCAAAGTTGGTTATTCAATACTCTATCAAAAAGCTACTCAATGTAAAATATGGGTATCAGATCTGAGACAATTGTTATTTTACCATATAAATGTAAGAAAATAGGATTCAAAGAAGCATGTACACAATTGTAAAAATTACTTAAAAAACCAAATAGCACATTTTTATACTTTCCCTGTACTTGAAGCTAAAGACAACTGAAAGCACTTCTGAATATAAATTTAAATTTTGTGATAGAGGGGGCGGAGCCAAGATGGCCATGTAGAATCAGGAAAGCTCACAGCTCCAAAAAAGCCATATCAAATACCCATAAAATAAGACTCTAAACAAATTTTAGTGGTCTAGAACTCACAAATTTACGGAGGGGGCATCTCCCACTGAAGGAAGCTCATCAGGAAGGACTCATCACAGCACTCTGGGAGCCTGGGAGCCAAAAGCAGTCCTGCCAGGGACCACTACTTGCCTCTCAAGTGGCCAGGACAAGCTGCAGCTGGTGCCTTCAGTAGAGTCGATCAGAGGCAGCTGTGGCAGTTTCCAGAATTATCAAGCCATAACAAACAAGGACTAAGTGAAAGGTCAGTGGAACTCAGCTAAATTTGGGGGAGAAAAGATGTCCACCCAAACTGCCTCCAGGGTAAGAAAGCAGCAGGAGAGGTCAAACTGCAGCTACCTCCATATGACTGCTCCAGAAGCTCCCGACCTGCAGACTGCAGGGGGAACAAGCGATCATTCAGAGGCTAAGTGCTTTTACATTGAGCAGCCTGGATCCAGATCGCAGTCTTGGGTGGTATTACTGGGGTGTGTTTTCAGTGAGCCAAAGCTGGTGGGGGCTACAGTAACTTCCCAATAGCTCTGGCAGCTATGAAAAGCCCAGTGATTTGGGACAGAGCTTTCCCCTCTGGAAGCAGAGTTCCACAGAGCTAAAAAGTCAAGTAATTGACTGGCAACATGACCAGGCAAAGGAAGCAAAGTAAGAACAGCAAAGGAACTTTAAATTTCTTTTTTGGGGAGAAAAAGGATCAAAGCATGGAAGGAGAGGAAGAAAACACAGTCAGAACTCTGAAACCAGAAGCTTCCAAGAAACACGTAGACTGCCTACAAGCCATAGAGCAGCTTATGAAGGATTATGGAAACCAAAGAACAGAAGTGGAGAATAAATTGGGAAGAGAAAAGGTGAATTATACAAGAAAATCATGAAAAGAGAGTCAACAACCTGACTGAACAGAATAACACCTTAAAAATAGATGAACTCAAATGGTAAAAGAGGTCCAAAATGCTAATGAGGAGAAGAATGACTTAAAAAGTCGAATTTGCCAGACAGAAAAAGAATCTTCAAAGCTTTTAGGAGAGAATAATTTCTTCAGAATTAGAGTGGAGCAAATGGAAGCAAATGAATATGAGAAATCAATATACTATTAAACAGATCCAAACAAGTGAAAAAAAATAGGTGATGTGAAATATTTCCTTGAAAAAACCACTGACATGGAAAATAGATCCAGGAGAGACAATTTGAAAATTATTGGACCTCCTGAAAGCCACAACCAAAAAAAGAACTCAGAAAGCATCCTTTAATAAATTCTCAAGGGAAATTGCCCTGATATTTTAGAAAAGAGGGTAAAATAGAACTTGAAAGAATTCACTGATCACCTCTTGAAAAAGATCTCCAAAAGAAAACTCCATGGAATATTATAGCATGGTTATGCAGTCCCCAGATCAAGGAGAAAATATGACAGGCTGTGAAGAGGAAGCAATTTGAATACTGTGGAAACACAATTAGGATAATCCAGGATCTGGTAGCTTCTACACTGAGAGATTGAAAGGTCTGAAATATGATATTCTGGAGATCAAGGGAGCTAGGTTTAAAACCAAGAATCACCTACCCAGAAAAACTGTGTATAATGTTCTAGGGGAAAATATAGTCATTCAGTGAGGTGGAGGACTTTCAAACATTCTTGCTGAAAAAACAGAACTGAAAAGAAAATTTGACACTCAAATGCAAGAAGTATGAGAAGGTTAACATGGAAAAGATATCTTAAGGAAATATCAAAATTGAACTATTTACATGCCAACATGAAAAAACAATAAGTGTAACTTATGATGCTTATCTCAGCATGAGGATTGGTGAGGGGAATACAAATGTATGTATATGTATATATGTATATGTATATATGTATATGTGCATATGAATACATACACTTATGTCTATATAGGAGGGTTTATATTTAAATATGAACATATATTTGAGTATGTGTATTTATGTGTTCATAGAGAGCACAGGATCAATTGAATAATAAGTGAAGATACTTTATAAGGTGAATTTCTTAAGCAGGAGAGGATTAGAATGAGATGAGACAGGGAGAGACAGAATGGGGTTAATCATTTCATATAAAAGAGGCATGGGATAATTGTTACAATAGAGGGGAATGAAACAAAATACTGGCATGGACATGGAATATTTGCTACACTCATTCATTGCTGCAAAACTGAAAATGAGTAGAATGTTTTAGGAAAGCAATCTGACAGTTTTGATTAAATATTACAAAATGAATCCTATCTCATTTACCAACTTATCAGAGAGCCATCAAAAACAAAGAACTGTTTTTTTACGTCTATAGCAGCATATTTTTTAAAAAATTGAAGCCACAGATATATTCAAAAATCAGGGAAGAGCTAAATAAAATGAGCTGGAGAAGGAAATAACAAACCAATTGTATGAGCAATGCAGTACTCACAATGCCTACAGAAACTATAAGTATGCTGATATTGTTATTAATCACAAAATGTAACAGGCTCTCTGCATGGGGGTATTGCTAGAACATTTACTCAAATACCAGAAAATGGAATCCCAAAACAAGAAATCAAAGTCATCATAGTAGCTATGGAGTTGACACATATAGTTAATGTAGTAAACATCCACATTCTCAAGCCTTCAAAACAGAACAGGCTACCTCAGGTAAAGATCCTCCTCTCCCCACTCATGGCAACTACTCAGCATCCATGCAACTAGATCTCAACAGTTCTGCCCCCCCCCACAGAGTTCCTGTACCTGGCGGTCCTCAGCAGGAGTCCTCAGAAGAAATTCTGGTTGGTTCAAAAAAAGGAGCTCATGCCACAGCCACTGCTGTTTCCAGTCACCACATTGACTCCAGATCTGTTCTAGTGTCCTCCTGCTTCACCCCTTCTTGTTATATCAGCAAGTTCAAGGGGCATGGAAGAACTTAAAATCACATAACTATTCCACCAACGTAGTATCTTTGCCAAGAAAACCCCAAATGGTATCCTAAAGAGTCAGACATAACTTAAATGATTGAACTACAAACAAGATAGACAGACAGACAGACAGATAGATAGATAGATAGATAGATAGATAGATAGATAGATAGATGATAGATATGTGTGTAGATAGATACATATGTTTTAAAATGTCACAATTACTGGAAAATGAAAATAGAGAGGCAACTCAAAAGACACTGAAGAGGTACATGATGCATGTGAGCAAAGTATATAACATCACAATGAACTTACCAGGAGAAGTAGTACAAAGGCTTTAATCATAGGTATATTTGACTGGAAATGAAAGTAGACCAATTCTATAATCAGATCAAGAGCTAAAATTTTACACAATGTCAAGATAGTAATTTGAATATGTACATGACAGATTTGTCCTGGATAATTTTCTCTTGCAGCAGTCATTTAACTTAATATAACACCATCTCCCCGTTTCAAAAAATTACAGGGTCAGAGAAGGTCATAGATTTTTAGAGTTAGAAGGAACTTAACATTTAATTCCCTTCTCTCTTTGCCCCTATCCTTAGCCCACCGTTACATAAAGGAGCTTATTGAAGCTCTGTGAGGTTATTTCCTTACCTTTAATATGGAGACATAAATACTTAGTTCTACAGTCTCCATCTTGAGATTATTGTAAAAATAAAACAAAGTAGAGTTTGAAAAAGTAGTTTGTAATGGCATGTCTTACATGACAGAGCCAAGTATGGCCAGCTGTCTGCTCTTTTGTAGATAATCAGATCTGTCCTTTAAATTCCTTCTTCCAATTTGTTTTAACATTTTCACTTTTCATTTTTTCCTATTTTTTAAAAGAAAGTTCTAATTTACTGAATACTCATTTGCAAAATTCTCCCTATTGCCTAATAAGTCTCCCCCTTTGATCTGCTGATAACACTTTTTCTGGCACAAAGTCTCCAAGGTTCAGCTGTCACTGGAATCTTCCCTTTCCTTTGTCACTTTTCCTTCCTTTAGTGCTCTGTAACATTTACTTATCAGAGGTCCTTCCTTAATTAGTCTACATCCTTGGGAATGTGCAGGAACTGTTAGGGAAATAACAAACACAGAGAAAATAACAGGAACCATCCAGCAGCAAAATAAAATAATAATCTCTTCTAAGTTTTTAATGTTCATTGTTGAGTTACCAATTTACTACAGAGCATTCAAAGGTTGAAATCTTCAATCAATATCAATAATTTCCCACTGCCATTAATTTACACAAACCTGCTACTCTACAAACTTATATTTCACCACTGAATTCTTAGAGGAGGTCTCCCTCCATTAACTTATTTGAAGTGGAGCCCCTTGTAGTGGAGCACCCATAAACTAAATATATATATATATACATATGTACACATACATAGATGTGTGTAAACACACATATAGTGACATTAGGTTACATATGCATACATGTAGGAATTCCTAAATGTATGCACATTCCTACATGTATGCATGTATAACCCAATGTCACTGAGCTGAGTTATTAAACTTAGAAGTAGAAATGATGTCAAGTGCAAAAAACGAATGCCTTTGTGATGCTGTGTCTGTGTGTGTGTTTTAAGTTTTAACTCTATGAATATTATATAAAAATATAACTGTTAGGTCAGCATAGACTTGAATGAACCATATGGGTAGAGAAGAGATATCCAGATTCATTTGGTTCATACCTCCTCTTCTAGTTGGGAGCATAATTAAAAAGATAGCTGCTTAATATGATATTTAAAGATCTTTAAGGATATTTAAGTTTATCAAGGGATAAAAGTTCCGGTTTCTTTCACTAACTTTTTTGAGAATTTAACCACTTTTCCGCTTAAAAATTTATGACAAGCCTAAATTTCTTCCACTGTAATCTAAACACATTTCTACTAACTCTGTTTACAGTGAAAATAGAGAACATTTGAGGCATATTTGCTGATATCATAATTCAACATAAATGAGGACAATAAGATTTTACACCGTTTAATAGGAATCTTACTATTTTAATAAATTGAGATTTTAAATTTTTCTGTACTTAATTTGGATTGAAAGAAATATAATATAGAATTTCATTAATTACAAAGGGTACCATATATCAAAATTTAAATGATCATATTCCATAAATATGAGCATGAATATTCTATATTCCACAATCCTTTTAATTTATATATCAAAATCCTTTTTAACAGAAATGTGAGCAATAGAAATATGATGGATTCATTTTACTGTGAATCTAAATCCATTAGTAAATAGGATTATAAATCAGATGCATCTTCTTACGTACACTCCAGACCAATTCAAGTCACTTCTAACTGAACAATATTAATAGACATTTAATCTATTTTTAAATTCTAATTTTCTGTATATTATTTACCTTTATAATAATCTCATAGAAACAGAATTAGCAAGCAAACAGTATAATGAAGAAGTTTCTTCTTTAGCTTGCAGGTGAATTTCTTTCAGAGTTATAACTAAGATGGAGCAACTAGGCCTTTGCCCTAAGGTAATATCATTTGGGCAAACAGGTTACTTACCTCCACACAAAGTCTGGAGATTTCAATCTATATCCTTCTTTCATCATTATAATCTACTGGATTGAACCAAATGGCATAATTCCACTCTTTAAAGCAGACCAAGGACATCATTCCCAGGATTCCAATTTTGGGGCTCCTTGAAAGGCTTACCTGTTATCCAAACACCAAAGGGATATTGACCAGACACACAAATGGAGCATTTTCCCCAAACATTTGAATATATCATGTGGCTATCCTGTACAATGCTTGCCAAACTCTTCTCTTTGAATCTGTATTTCCTCTACGGGGTAAAAATAAAACCTAGAAAAAAACCCAACTCTAATTATTTGTTCCTTTACTACTATTACAATATACAGGTAGGACTGAACTCTTTAATCACAATGATCAGTTTCTTATTTCTTGCTTGGCATTTGAATACATGGGAGAAAAGGTGATTAATGGTAGTTTGTGTTGTGATATCTTCCTGTCATGTTATACTTGTCTGTCACATTATCTTATTCTTTGTCATATTTGTTCTTTTCTTCCTTATTTTGCCTCTTCTAAAGAAGTATTGTGACATTTGCATGGGGAAGTAGATAGACTGCTAGACCTGAAATTAAGAAGACTCAATTTCCTGAGTTTAAATCTGACCTTAAGCATTTACTAAATGTGTGACTCTGGGACAGTCACTTAACTTTGTTTAAATCCATTTCCTCATCTGTAAAATGCCCTAGAGAAGGAAATGGCAAATCATTCCTGTGGTCTTTGCCAAGAAAACCCCAAATCGGATCAAAAATAGGACTAGGCTGAAAAATGACTGAGTATCAACAAAGAAGATTATCTATACTAAAGTAATAATACCTCAAGAGGCTTTTCATTCCACTTTTGACTATCTATAAATGTTAACGTCTGGCTTACATTGAACCTAAATAAATCTCCCTGAAGCTTCCAGCTCCTACTTTTCACATCTAGAATGATGCAAAATGAGTCTGATTCCCATTTAATCTCTTTGTCCCTTAGTTTCTACATCTATAGAATAAAGAAGTTGGATTAGATGGTCTGCAAGGTCCCTCCCTACTCTAAACTGCATTTTCATATTAGATAATTTTTAAAGTAATAGTAATAGCTAACATTTGTATAGTTTCTCAACATGTGCAAAGTACTTTACAAATATTATTGTCTTTTATCCTTGTAACAATACTGAAGGGGTGCTGTTTAAAACCATTTTACAGAGGAGAAAACTGAGGCAGAGATTATTAAGTGACTTTGTCTGAGTTCTGTGATTAATAAGTGCCTGAGAAAGAATGTGAATTCAGATCTTCTTGACTTGGGCTAGCTTCTACTACTCCTTTTCCCTTATATCACATAGCTCAACAGAAAGATTCCTCTCAAGTTATTATTTTGCTTATTCACTCCCTGAGGTAATACTTGTGGTGAGTTTTGTACGAAGTTAGGGATTCTGTAAGGTAGAGATAAAGAGGGAGAACATTCCCAGCATGAGGGGCCTGTCTGTGCAAAGGCATGCAGGTGGGAGATGCAATATCCTGGAGTAACAATAAATAGACCAATTTGTCTGGAATTTAGTCTACTTGAAACAGGCTAAAGTTCAATAAATTCAGGAAATGTCACCTGGACTTGAATGTGAAAGATTTTAAAAGACAAAGAGATTTTGTTAATTTTCCTCGAGATGAGATATAGCCAAACTCTTCATCTCAGGAAGTAGATGGTACAGCCAGATTTGTGTTTTAGAAATATCAGCTTTTTTGTATTTTCAGAGAATCAATTGAAGAGAAAAGATAATTTATGCTTAGGGATAGGCATTAGCAGAGTCTTTCTTCAAATGAATTTCATATGACATTGTAAAGAAAATGGCATTTTCAAATTCATTATTACAACACTGTTTTCATATTCCTTTGTTCTAACTTTCGTCGCTTAATCTCTCACACACTAAATATTGGCTGTTTTTGATGCCTTATGTCTTATAGAGTATGTTCTTTGCTAAGTTCTAGCATTCAAATTTTCTCTTTATCTCCATCTCCCCCCGCCCCGCCTTTGAAGCCCTTGCTTCAACTTATTAATTCTCTGCTTCTCCAGGCACTGGTTTTATGATTGATTGTTTAATTTAGTCACAATACAATGAATTTACACATACTACTATAATTTATATCATATAATATACATGCACTATCTAGGACTTTACATTATTTGACTCTGTAGAGCATTTTGGGATGAGGTTTACATGAAATATGTTATATACAATAAAGTTTTCTTGCCTTGTATATGGCCAAGGATTATTTTTTGACTAATGATGCTCACCATGGACTTTAGCTCATCTGAAATCATAAATAAATATGCTCGTAAAGATTATTTCCCTTTACCTATAGGAATAAATATCCATCTGACTGATGAAAGTTTGAATCCAATGAGAATGGCTCTTGTGCTCCAAGATGTTTGTCTTCCCTGTCATTGATTGTAGGGATGTATATTTTCTCTCCTGAAGACACTGTTTTCACATTTTTCATCAGGGAGGAAGACAGCAGGAATTGAAACTGAAATCCTTAAACAGCTTTATAGATTAGATTCTTAAACACTCATTAACATGTGAAAAGAGTGTTAAATCTAACTTTAGTAATTTTGTCACCATCTTCTGGAACCATTTATACAATGGCAGACACCTTTTTCACAATGATGCCATCTCACATTAGCTCCCCATTAACACTCTTTTAAAACTATCCAGGTGTGCAATGGCTCATCTCTAAATGCACAAAGTACTTGAATAAACAAGTGGATGAAAGTGTTTTATAAGGACAGTCGGCATCATTGACATAGGATGTAGTTTTCTTTTTATCATTCATATACCTGCATCCTGTTGCATCTGGAGAAATTTAAATGCCATCAACCTTAGAGGTATAATTAAGTTGACTCCTCTGTCAGTGTTAGGTGTTAAGTGTTATAAAAAAAAGTATGGGGTATGAGATCTAAGTTACTTTAATCTATATAAAACAATATTTTTTCAAATAATTTTTCCTCTGAACAAAACATTGTTGTAATCCTTATATTCTGATGGATCTTATCCTATTCATGAATCCAAATTTCCCTGGGAGATATATCTTTTTTTCAAAACAGTCTCATTTTAATTTGTGAATATGATGAGTATATATACAGAATAATGGTCAATTTTGAGAAGGATTAAAAATATCAAGGCAAAATTTCTGGAGATCAACTTTATTAAATAATTTTATTTCATATTTTGCCATATAGATGGGTCATAAAATGCAAAGGTAAATGAATCCATTCATGAAAAAAATAAAGAAAATCTAGTTATTTTTGCCCATTATAACCCCTTGCTGCCTATAATAATAATCATAGTAAAAATAATAGTTATAATACAAATAAGAAGTAGAAGAAAACAAAGAGGAGGAAGAAGAAGAGGAAGAAGAGGAGGAGGAGGAGGAAGAAGAAGAAGAAGAAGAAGAAGAAGAAGAAGAAGAAGAAGAAGAAGAAGAAGAATCAGAAGAAGGAGAAGGAGGAGAAGAAGAAGAAGAGGAAGAAGAAGAAGGAGAAGGAGAAGGAGGAGAAAGAGTAAGAGAAGGAGGAGAATGAAAGAAGAAGGAGGAGGAGGAGGAAGAAGAAGAGGAGGAGGAAGAGGAGGAGGAGGAGGAAAAAGAAGAGGAGGTAGAGGAGGAGGAGGAGGAAGAAGAGGAGAAAAGCAAAGAAGAGAAGACAGTATGAGAAAGCTATCACAGTATTAAATTCCATGATTCATTAGTAGCTATGCAGGAGTAAAAACTGGAAGGCCCTCATATTTATCCTAGTTCAATCCTGGTTTTTGTTTTTGTTTTGTTTTTAACATGGGGAAAATAAGGCACAGAAACATAAAGTGACTTACCTGAATTCACATAAGACTTAGCAGATGATTAGAAGGTATCACATCTTACCTCCCCATTTTATAGATGAGGAAACTGGGGCTAAGAGAAATTAATGACTTACCCAGGTTACATGGCTGCTAAGCTTCTGAGGAAGGATATGAGTCAGGTCTTCTTGAGTCTAAGTACATCTAATGGATCACATATTTAGAATTGGAAGAAACATCAGAAGCCTTCTAGTACAGCCCTGTAATTACCCAGATATTTAGAGGCTTGAGAAAGCTAATTAATTTCAAAGGGATATATAGGTAATAAGTATAATAATCTAATTTCAAACTTTGATTTTAAATCTAACACTCTATCAATGGCACCACACACCATTTTGACATAAAGTTCTTTAGAATTTAATGGGGTTATTCAGATATAGAAACACAGAGTGGAAATAACACTGAAAGACAAAGAATACTTGATTTTTTACTAAAGAGACATTATTTTCTAGTCATACAACTTTAGGACATTCATATGACTTTTTGGTGCCTGTTCAACTATCACCCTCTGCCCCCCTCCAAAATAAATAAAAGGATGAAAGGAATGCTTATAATATTCCCACCTACCTATCTCATAAGGTTGTTGCAAAAATGAAATGAGATAATGCATGTGAAAGTGCCTTGCAAACTCTAACATGCAATCCAAATGTAAGGTATTGTCATTACTAAGGCATACTGCCATTAAGTTAGCATGTATCCTTCAACCACTGACAGAATTCTCATTTCTGAAATAGTGGGAATGTGACCTCAAGAGAGCTGTCTGTCTTCAGAAGTGTTGTAAATCTAACTATAATTTTTCTAACTACTTCTGATGTCTCTGGCTATGTTTTATACTACAAAACTAATGTGCAAACAATTAGGCTTACCAATGACAGGGATAAAATACAAGAAAGCCAAGGGCTATACTGAACCTGCAGTGAATTTTCACATTTGATCAACAGAACATTTATTTACCATAGAGGTATGGGTAATATTTTTAACACACAAGCATGCAAAATCAAACACATGATTTATTTAACATACATCCAAATTTTGAAATCGTTTGGATATTATACTTCTACCAATATTTTCTCAGAGAAAAAGAAGTAAAGATTCAATAAATAATCTAAGACTCTTTAAAACAAATCCTTCCAAAATATTTGAAAATTACTTTTCTGAAATTCAGTAAGCATTGCTTAGATTGAATCACTTTACTTAGAAGAACATTTAAATAGTAAGTATATATAGTTCATAATTTGGTCAAGAAAGCGTATTTCCTAAAACTGAAAAAAAAAGTTAGAAAAGACTACTTATCCATCACCTTCTAAAAACATCTCAATAATTCTGTTGAATTAAAGTCAGTTTAATGAGATAACAATGCAAATGCATCAGGTCTACTTACCCAAGTTAAAGAATAATGAGATAGGAGAGACAAAATGATTGGATGGAAATGACACTGTCTTCAGAGGCAGATGACATGAGTTTAAATTCAGCCTCTGATATTTACTCTCCATGATATCTTGAAGCAAGCTACTCAATCTCCTGAGCTATAGTTTCTCATCTCTAGAAAAAAAGGGAGTTGAACCACATGAAGGTGGGGGTGAAGGGTGGAGATGGAATAAGCATTTATTAAGCACCTACTATATGCCAGATACTGTGCTAAAATCTTTGCAAATGTTATTTCATTTCAGATAATGAACTCTGAGTTTCCCTTCAAGATGTAATTCAGTGATCCTTTGAATAAAAAAATTTCTAGAGTTGGGAGGAAATTCAAAGAACATCTAGTTCAAACCTCATCTAAAACAAAAATTCTGTCTCTTAATATCATCAAATCATGCCTCCATGACTAAGTTATAAGGTTCATGGGAACAAGATTTATTGTTACCTAGAACAGTTCCCTATGCAAAGTAGGCTATTAAGAAACATTGATTTTTCTTGGTGTAAAACATTTAGAAAGTATTTTCTATCTACTGGGGAATTCAATAGAAAGCTCTGATTGGTAGGATTTGAAACCTTTAAATGTTTAAATTAGCTAAGACCCTCAGCTTTGGGAGTGGGCACTGACATAGCCATGAAATTATTGTAAGTCCTTTCTCTATTCGTACAGATTCAAAATATTGTCATTTTGTCCCCAGTGAATGAATGAATGAGTGTAATTTTAGAAATATTACATTGAGAGTGAAAATGTCTCATCAAAATAGGTTTAATGGTTTAAGAAGGTGCAGTATTAGCCTCCAATATACACCTAAGCTATTGAGAATGAGCACATGAGATTTTTGAAACTAGGACATTGGGAAGTCTCTGTTTTAGATATTTATATGACTTTTTCTTTTTATCTTTTACTAGATTTCACAAAGTCAGAAATTTGCTCTTTTATTAATAAAATTTCTGTGTGTGTGTGTGTGACATGATATTCCCTTTGTTCCAATGATACAATTATTACCACATAGAGGCCAAGAAATTTTCTATTAAAGAAATGAGTTCTCATACTTGCAAAGTCCACAGGGGCAAAGACTATTTGCCTATCATTTCAATCAAAATTTCATACTGCCCTCACTTAGAAAATCTCTGGATGAGGAGAGTTAACTTGCATTAGTCCTTGTTTAATTTGATCCTTTAGCAAGTTAGGTCTATTTAGGAGTTTGTGGGTTTAGTTTATTTTCCCCTTGTATAGTCAATATTATGCCAACAGTTGGTCATTATATCGAAAATTATCCTAAGACCTATGTCAACAAGAGCAACAAAAGAGGGTGTGGGGTGCTAAATGAGCAAAAGGAGAGACCACAGGCTGTTTGATAACTATTATAAAAAAGATTTTTAAAGTAAAAAGAATTTAAACTGTGTGCTTTATATACACCTTCTGATGACTTGACATAAAATAATCTCGTTAATATTAGGAGCAGTTTCTTAACTGAGTAAATAATAAATGTGCTTTCATATCTTTAAGAAGGGGCTTAGAGAGACAGCATAGTGTCCTGGATAGAATCTTGGAACTGAAACTAGAGATATTTCAGTTTGAATCTCACCTATGACACTTGGTAACCACCTCTGAGCTTCAGTTTTCTAATGTGTAAAATGAAGCGTAAAAGGGCAGGCCTATTATAAGGCTCAAAAGAGCAAATGTTTTATGTTAAGTCCTTTGCAATGTGAGTTATTAGTAGAGATCCTGATCTCCAGCCTTACTCTATCATTTCCCTTTTCCTTTTTTTTTAAATTTGATTTTGGGGAGAAGATTGTCTATCTTTTCCAAGCTGGATATGTAGCAGGTAATAATTGACTGTCCTCAAAAGTGATTTGTATATGAGCTTTAACCTGTTCCATGTTCACTCTTCCTAAGGCAGTCTGAGGGCCTTGTATTCCTTTTTTGGTGCCTGACCTCATTGATTAGACTTAATGGCGGTACAAGGTTAAATATAGTGATTCAGAGATCCCAAGATCCTCCAGTCTCAGTCTCCCTTGTAACTATCATCATCATCATCATCATCATCATCATCATCATCATCATTATCATCATCATCATCATCACTGTTATCATCATCACAGTCATTATTATTAACTATTATTTAATCATTAGATTTAATTATATTAGATATTTGTTTAATAACACATTTGCATCACACTTTAATGTTTGCAAAATTATGAATACTATCTCATTTTATTCTCACAAAACCCCTAAAAGGTAGATGATAATATCACCCATTTTACACATAAGAAAACTGAGGCAAATAGATGTTAAGGGACTGGACCAGAGTAACACAGCTAGCTAGTGTCTTAGGTTGGATTTAAACTCAGGTCTTCTTGAATAAAAGTCTCATGCTCTATCCACTGCACCAACTCCATATTTTAAAGGTATAGGCCACTATGCCTGGCCTCCTGGTCTTACTCTAACAATGTCTCCATTTCTGAAATTACTCACAGTCAAAAACAAGCTATTTAAGTTTGTGCTTAGGACAATGATTTTTATAAACTGTTGTCTACCTAAATTGGGTCAAGTATGTGCATATTTTGTTGTATCTGGAGCTTTGTTTCCCTCCAGATAATGGTCAGTGATATGTGGAATTATCATCATCTATTATCACACAAAAAAGTGATTGTGAAACAACAAATTTACCAACTTTCTGTAATGGCAATGGAATTAGTAGATGCCCCTGAATTACTCTGAGTCCAGGGGTGGGAAACCTTTGGCCTTTTTGTGCTCTGTGATTGACTAAATGAATGTACACTGTTTATGATTGGAAACTGATCTCCATTTGAGAAGAGACTTGACTGACTAAATGAATGTACTGTCTTGGGGTGGAGTAGTACCTGGATTGAATAGAGAACTTCCTTGTTAAATGTGCAAGTTATACTGTATTTTGACGACCTCTGTTCTGTGAATGTTTGCTGAATAAATGGGGTTTGCTATGCTGGTAATCTGAACCTTGGAAGTTGCCTTTGATTGCATTACACTTTCACAAACTTCACCTTGGGGGTGGGTGGGAAGGTATTACATCAATATTTTTAAATGTTCTGTATCTTTAAAGCTTTCTAGCATCTCTGATGTGTCTAAGGATAGATTAGGGATTATATAGGAAATTATTTTAATCATCTCCTTCTAAATTAATACAGACTATTGGATACCACAAGGTAGACCACAAAGACACAGAAAAAATGTAAACAAATAGAGCAGTACTGGTTGATCTGAAAAGGATGCAAGCAAGGAGCCAAAAAGATGATCCCTAAAAATATCTATTAGGAAGTTCCCCAGGACTCTGAGGACTGGTTCAATGTTACCTAGACAAACTCTTATATTTCACATGACTTTCCTTTTCTGTTCTCATGCCTAAAGTCTTCGAAAGAAATAGACATTGTGACTTGTTTGGCAAAGGTTAGACTAATGGTGTTAGTCTCTGTTTGCTTTACTGAAATAGCCTAGCTCAAGCAGCAACTCATTCCCATAAATTGTTTAAAACTTTTAGTTTTAATTCTTTAGTTCTTTACTTTTCTCTACTGTTTATTGTCTTCCAACCAAATGAACCCCTCTCAAACTGTCAAGTTAACTCCCACTGCCCTGATGCTTCAATTCAAGTCATTCATCCTCATTACAGATAGTGGGTACTCATATTATCTCATTTCCACACATTATATTGATATTGATTAGATTCCTCCCTCCCTCTTCCTTCTTATCTTCCTTCCTTCCTTCCTTCCTTTCTTCCTTCCTTCCTTCCTTCTTTCCTTCCTTCCTTCTTTCCTTCTCCCTCCCTTCTTCCATCCTATATCATTCTTCCTCTTCTTTCCCTCCCTTCCTTCATCACTTCCTCCTCACTTCCTCCCCTCCCTTGTCTTTATTTGCATCAATTACATTCATACTATGTGAGAAAAAGGATATGAACAAAAAAAAATGTGGAGATGGAATCAATGAGGCTTAGTGATTGTTTGACCTCTTTCTTTCCAGGACTAATTCCTTCACTTCTTTCCTTAATCCCATTCCTTGTGACTTTGTTCAGAAACTTTTTCATCCCTTCACTTCCTTACATCTTTAAAATTTAACTCTCAACTAACATCTTCCTTTCACCTAAAATTATTAACACGTGGCACAGCGGATAGGGTATTCAAACTAGTGTCAATTAGATATGACCTCAGAAACATATTAGTTGTGTGACCGTAAGTATATCAACTTAATTTTGCCTCAATTTTCTGACCTGTAAAATAGGAATAATAATAACATTTACCTCAAAGTGGAATTGTGAGGACAAAATGAGATATTTTTACAGTGCTTAGCACAGTGTGTGGCATATAGTAAGCACTATATAAATTATATATGTTATACACATATGTACATATATACACATATATGATAGTATATACATACATATAATAGTATGCATATATCAAAAACATCTAAGTACTAAAGTTACTATATATCACATATAATTTTATTATATATACACATGTATCTATATATAAAATATAAAATGCTACTACTAATATTATTTTTTTTTAAATTTTATTTTATTATTATTATTTTTTAAAGTTAACTTGTTTGTTCACTTTTAGGTTACAAGATTCTGTTCCATAGTCACTTCAGTTATAGATTTTTCTCCCCTTCCTCCCCATCCCCCACCCAACCCCC
>CM053598.1:181082166-181119201 GCA_028646575.1 Pseudocheirus occidentalis
AAGCTCCTCACAGTAGCATTCTCTCAGAAATCTACTGCTGATTGGCTTTATATTATGGCCAAGAACACTTGGACGGAGTTCTATACTTAACACTAGGTTACTAGGATCTACTTAACATCTGATCAAACAAATTAATTACCATTACAATACTTGATGATTTCATTCATTTAAGGCCTAGCACATATTGGAAGATTGTGTCCCAAATAATTTATTCAGTTTGTTGTTACTTCAAATGAAATTTCCTGTCCTACTAATTACTCTTTATTTTTTCAAAAGAAGTTGAGCTTACAGAGGGCCAAATTTTTATGTTATTGCATTTTAAAAATCCACATCATCATCTAATTTTTCATTAAAATATGATTGATATGGGCAAAATATGGCAGGATTAACATGCCCATGATTTTGGACGTTCTAATTTTTTAACAAAATCCCAAATTACATTTTTGGGGGAACTATCATTTGATACTAGTCATTTATATTCAGCTTGCAGGTCACTAGAATCATCAGACTTTCTCTTTAGAGTGAATTATTGTCTGGCCATAGATTCCTTGTTTTGTACTTCTGAGGACTGCTTTTATTTTATGAGCATACATGTGAAACTTTACATATGACTCTCTGAAATTAAATGTTTAAAATATACCTCATTGATTAAGGCTGCTATATATTTTTTAATTTTATTTTCTTACATTCAGTTTAGTCTATTGAATATGGAACTGAGTACTTCAATCATTTACAAAGGAAATTTTAAAAATCTGTTTTACCACCAAGGAAATTAAAGTGAAGTACTTCACTTCACACAGAAGAAAGACCACAACCCCATCTCCTACATTTCTGTATTTCAATGCAAAATAACTTGTCAAAAGAGTGGATTGGAAGGAAAGTATTTAGTTTACAAGTTAAACCCAATCATCATTGAAGTAATTAGTGGTTTTCTAGATGGGTGTTCTCATTAGGCCTTCCCCTAACATTCTATCAAGGTGTTCTTTTAAGTTCAAAGAAGTTAATATGACAAGAAGCATGCAGCATCCTAGCAATGTCATACCTGCTTTGGGAATGTCAGAATATTACAACTACAAAATCCATCAAAACTACTTCCTACAGACTCTCATATTTCAAAGGATAGAGGATCAAGGCTACATATGGGGACCTTTCCACACCAAATGCAAGAATGAAGAAGTATGAAAATAAACAATCCTCACAGCTAATAAAATATCCTGGCACTTAGACCTATATCTCCACGCAATATTTATAACCTTAATGATTGCTCAGATGGTGTGACATTGGCAATCACTGGCAGAATCTGGGACACAGTGTTCACTAACTAGGATCTTTTTGTTTTGTTGTCTTTGAAATGTTATTCAACTCATTTTTGAATAATGAAAGTAGAAGACTTTGTCAATCTTCATAGCAAAACTTTAGTTCATAATTCTAGATTGATAACAAAGAAAGTCATGAAAGGTGATCCTTCATTCATAAAATGGGTGTAGCCTGTATGCAAGAGAGGTTTGTGTGGTTCATTTGGGGCAAGGTTCCTATATGTATACATATATGTCTTATAGACCTTAATTTCATTTCAATTTTAGAAGGAAAGACAACATACTTGAAAAAGTCCCAAGGCAGAGAAAGAATATGCATTTTATAGTAGATTGTGGGGTTTCATAGTATACCAATTGATTCACAGTATGTTACATAATGATAATAGAATCATAAGCAAGTTTCTGTTCTGTAATGTAAATATTCAATACTTTATAGTTATGTGAACAAACACATTATGATTACATATGGTATTTGAATTAAGTATAAATTTTTGGGTTTGTTTGTATGTGCTCCTGATCAGAAATATTTACTTTACTTCAAAAAAAACTTACAGGAAAAATGGTAATATTAAGTAAAGTATGCAAAGGATTCTGCTTCCATTTGCCTGAATAATGAGGCTGAATAATTTAATTGAGTTTTGAAGGTAAATTCAAAGAAAACAACAATGATAGCCTTCCAATCATTTAAATGTTGCCTGCACTTAAGAGTAACTAAAATAATATTTGCAGACTATCTTCACTTGAAACAGCACTTTGTGATGGGATACAGAAAAAAGAGGCAAATGCCAGTTCTCTCAATTTAAAATCTAAAGTACTAGATTTCAATGTCTACCTACCACTTACAGGAAGATCAAAATTTCTCTTTTTAACCTCCCCTCTCCCTTAATTCTCCCCAGGGTTTCTTTTCTTTTGTCCTTTTCTTCTTTAACCCTTCCCCATTTCTGTGCCTCAAAGTCTGAGGCAATGAAGGAACATAGGAAGTATGATATAATTTTGACTGATATGAACAATATCAGTTCTCTATTCTCTTTTTTTGGCTGCTTTGTTTTGCAGTCTTACTGTCAAATCCTCACAATTTTTTTCAGACTGCCAGTCATCAATATCTTCCTGATTTCCTTTATTGTTGCTGCCATTTTCCACTAAAACTATTACAAAAGGGAAGCTGTTCAGCAATTATAGTCTACCCAGTGGTTCTACATACTTATTACTCCCAATTAACTTCAAGCTAGGACTAGCAGAATCACCCATAGCAAAGAGAAAAGCACAGTCAGTTTTGAGTCCAAAAGTAAAGTTTTTACTTTTCCTGAGATTTCTAGGAGTTATGTTGTGTCGCTGATACCAAAATGAACTAAAAAGTAGCTAGTTTTTTTTGTTTGTATTTTGATTTTCACATTGAGGATGATTCAAACTAGTAGCAGTGCTGCGTAAACTTCATCTTCTCTCAATATCCTCATTAGTAGCTGAGGGAAAGATTTGTTTGACAACAGATTAAGAAGCAGAGAGTGGGTCTCACATACTCTAATCAATTTAAAACTCTAGCTCAGGCTCAGGAAACATGAAATAAAATGGATCCAATCAAATGTCTTTCACTTGATTTCAAAAGAGGAATTTTCTACAAATCATTTCTATAATGGACAAGTATTAGTATAGAAATAGTCTTCTTTTGAAATTCATTATGATTTTAAAGCAGCAAAAATATTTTTTCTTTTAAAATAATTATTTATATTGTCTTTTTTATTACACTGTGTGTTCTCTCCCTCCCTACAGCCCTTCTCCCAACCATTGAGAAGGTAAACAATATATCAATTATACATATAAATTCATGTAAAATAGTTTCATATAAGCCTTGTTTCAAACAAAAAATGAAAAATTAAGAAAGTAAAAGAATTATGCTTCAATAAGCACTCAGAGTTCATCATTTCTCCCTCTAGAGATGGACAGCATTTTTCATCTGGAATTGTCTTGGATCATTGAGTTGATTAGAATAACTAAGTCAAAAAAAATCTTTAAAGCAAGTAATAAAGCATGCAAATTATGTATGTATTAGAAAATATAGAATCATATATTTAGGACTGGAATGGACCATAAAAGGTTATCTTCCACCCCCATTCCATCCCCGATTTTACAGTTGAGGAAACAGATCCAGCGACCTTAAGGGACTTGCCCAGGATGCAGTCAGTAAGTGAGAGAACCATAATTTGAACCAATGTACTTGAACTGTAAATTAGTGATGATATATATTCTTATTATCTATGTTTTGGTTTTATTTTTATTGAACTGCACCCTAAGGAGAATTTCATGCATTTCCAAGGGGCTAAACTCTTATTTGAATGACTTACAGTCCACCTACAATAAATTTGCTTATCAGTTTGAGGAAGAAATTAAATTATAGTTCGGCTCCTAAAATGCTAATGTAAGGACAGCTCCTTTAGACTACCATGAATCTCTCTCCAACCCTAATTCATACTTAAAGTTGACATGCTTATCAAGAAAATATTGTGGCATCCAAACTCCTTTTATACAAATCTTATTTTGTTTGTCTGTTTGTTTTTAAATTTTGATGTCCTATATATCTGCTAAAACATTACATATCCCACAGATTCCAGGGAGCCCCAGTTGAGGGATAATTTACTCACCTTTATATTATTAACTTCTGTGGAAAATCTAAGTCTTTGGCTGCCTTTAGAAGACTTTATGAGTGTTTTATGATGTTTCCTGGTTATACTGTATTTTTACAACTGTTGCAAATAGACACAAATGTCATAAATTACTGAAAAAAATCATCCTAGATCCCTTGGAGTTTAATAAGGAACAGTAATAGAAAAAGGAAGTTTGCAAGTGCCACTAAAATCTGCCTGATGAATTCCATATGCAGAAGAATTTCAGATTGCTGAGTCTGATTTGTTAAACTTTTAATGCACTCTTTATTTCCGCCCCCACCCCCAACACACTTTCAAAGAGTACCTTTAATTCTGGATAACTGTACTTTTGCCTGAGTGGCACAGCTATTTGTGAAACTTAATGATCCAAATTGGTTGTTTCTTTCCAGATCCAACAAACAGCTACTTATCTCCCCCAGAACAATCATTATCATAATAGATGGGAGGAGGAAGGGAGGCATACTTCCAAACTAAACTTCAATTCAACTGCATCATTTTGCATTCAGCAAAATTTGATCACTGAAGATTCAGAAGTGGTCAAAAACTCATTGAAAGGAAGGCTGGATGCTATTTAGGGATGTCTCTCCCTTCCTTATCTTTATCTGGTGAAATTCTCTCCATGCTTCCTGACCTAGCTCCGAAGTCTTTCTCCTGTAAAGTTTCCTTTACTCCTTTGTTATGAGTAATTGTTCATCACTTATATTTCTCCAAAAACACATTGTTTGTGAATCTCTTTTATTTATTGAAATACATTTGGTGCCAAGATATTCTGTTTTCTGCACATTTCTCCTCTCATCTACCTGTCCACAAATATTTTGAAGGTAGAGGTTTTTTTCTTATTCACACTGCTGTGCCCCAGTACACAGTCTAATACCTTACACACAACAAATTCTCAATATATGTTGAATCTAATTGTGCTACGGAAAAGTATTTGTCACTTACACTGGTCCTTATGGTACGTGAATACTTTTGAATATCTTTGATGTAATAATTACAGAGATTTGTGAAGAGTTATGCTGCAAACACCTTTGGAGGAGCTTACATTCTGTGGTCAAAGGATTTATTATCATTTTTTACTGGGGGAAAAAAAGCTCTACCATCTTATAGCTTCTAATTTTTACCTAATTTTTCATGTTTTTCAAAATACATAAACACACATAGACATTAAGCAAAAGATGGATATTAAGCTGTGTATTCAAAGAAACCAGTGACTTGAATCTGTTTATGTGAAGACAAAAGGAACTGTAGGCATAGATGTAATTACATTTGACCTTTGAGATAAAGCAGAAAAAATATATTTCCATGTAGCAAGTTTTCAGATATTTGAAGACAGAACCCAGAGAAAGTATCTTATTGTAGACAGAAGACCAGCTCTGGAGAGATAAGATCTGGTCTCTACCTCTATGTTACTACTTACTGTTTGTGTGATATTGTGCAAGAGACCTAGAGTCTCTCTGGGTCTTTGTTGTATCTCTAAAAAATGAGAAGTATAGATTAAATAATTTTTTCAAATCTCTTCTAGTCCTAAATTTTGTTCCTAGCCATATCTTATAAATATCATCTCTTCCCTAGGCAAAACTTCCTTATTTTGTTTATCTAATCCCAAATCATGTGGTTTCTGTTCCTTCTCAGCATTTTTCTCTGGCAGTGATCTAAGTTTTCAATATTATTTCCAAAGGGAGAAAAATACCATGGATGTTGTATGAAGAAAATGGAGAATGATATCAAATCTGTCTTCTTCTTTTGTGTTGTTGTTAATAACTAATAAGTTATTATTATAAATAGCTTACATAATATGTCCACAATGTTTTGGGGAATATATCTATATTTATATAATGAAAATTCTATAAATGCCAACTCATATTACTTTTTTTTAAATTTTTCTAAGTTTGGTAGGTATGGAATGGATACCATATGATTCAATCAAACAACTAAACCAAAGCTAGAAATCAAAGGAGATATTTGTAAGAAATATAACTCTTCTAGATATTAGAAGGGTCTTTTTGATGTGTTTAAAAACAAAGATTAAGTTTATCATACTAATCTGGCTTCTTTCACTGAACTTAAGTGAAATACATAATCAAGATATATGTCAATGACATAAATTGGATAAGTTAATGTTCTTTGCTTCCCTAAAGAGCTAATGTTTTTGGCTCATAAAGGCCCTAATTCTGTCTTAATTGCAGCTATGTTTCATGTACAGAAATACATAGAATCTGACCTAGAATTAATTCTACTCATATGTGTAAATATTACCTAAACAGTGATTGATTTGCAGGAGACTTTACAAAAGGAAGTGATCATTCTTCAACAGAGATATGCTTATTATGCCAGATATCTTAAGATTTAATGATATTATTATGGAATCCACTGATTTATATACCATAGCACACCTGAATACCACCTCCAAGTATGTAGCACAGGAAATTATTATTATCATTATTATTTGGTACAAAATATATGCTCAAGTTTTGAGTAATGCAATTCAGTCTTGTAGCTCTCTGAAATATCTTTACACAAATGGAACATATAGACATGCAATTATATGAAATATGAAATATGTAATTGAAATATGTACACATATAATTATATTTAATATATTCTAATATCATTTAATATTGGTCTTTGACCCATCAATATCATAATCAAGTGTAATTCTTTCACTGTAAATTAAAGAATATTACATTCTCTATAAATCAAGTTACTCCTGCACACACATACTCTTTTATAGGCTTCCTTTGTCTAGTAGTGTATATTGGATAAGAAAGAAATCAGATTTTACAAGAGAATTTTAAAATATATAAATAATATAGGCATACATCACTGAACCAAGACTGTGTTTTAATTTGCTCATGGAAAATCAAAAAGAAGCCTAGAGGTAAAATTCAACTCATGTCTTCTTTGCTTATTACATAATTGTGATTTTGCTCTATTGCTGCATGTATTACCATTATCAAACTACTGTATATTTGATGCTTTGCCTATGGCAATGCAGTGGTCTCTGCTAATAGAAGGCTGAGCAGCATCAGGACTGCATTAGAGAAGGAATGTTTTATTTAAGGACTCAGTTGGTAACTCACTACCATATTTCCCTTTACAATTTGCTCACCCTAATTGTTAAAACATTTCCTGTTATTCCAGAAATACAGAGACCACAAATGCCTGCAGATGAAGCAGCCCTGGATTTTCATCCAAGGAACAAACTTTCTTTGTGAACTCAAAGAACAGTTCAGAACATACCTTATACTCTTCTGCTATTTTTTCCCCTCTTGTAGTCTCGTGGATTTTAGTGCATGCATTTTCACAAGACCTGATGAAGTAACTAATGAAAGCTCATGGTTTGCATGTTTTCTAAACAAAAACCAGTGAGTGAGACAATATACAAAGGTCTGAATATTCTGATTAAGTGATCCCAAAACTGAATGGGAAGTGTCATAAGGATATGCTTTTCTTCAATTTTCATTTTTTACTAAATATATTTATTTTCTTGTTTAAATCATTCATGTCCATGAAATTTTGAGTTACAAATTTTCTCCCCATCTTTCCTCAACCCACCACCTCAAAACAGCCATCCCACAACTCTGTTCTCTCCTATACCCTTCCTCATTGCCCCTCTGACTTTCTGGTAGGGCAAGATCAATCCCCCTACCCCAGTGTCTAAATATCTTAATTCCCAGTTGCATATAGTTAATAATCATAATTATAATCATAATAATTATATGCATATATATACATATATATTTTTAAGCAGTTCATTATAGAATTTTAAATTCTAGATTATTTCCCTTACTCCTTCATCACCCACTGCCACTGGATAGACAAACAATTCAATTCAGGCTGTACATGTGTAGTTATACAGAACATCTCTACAATGGACATATTGTGAGAGACTGATTACACATCTCTCCTTCCTATCCTGCCCCCCCTTGTTCTATTCTCTACCCAGACCCTGTCCGTTTACAAAAGTGTGTGCTTCCAACAACCCTCCTCCCAACTTGCTCTCCCCTCCATCTCCCCCTTCTCATTCCCTTCCCCCATATTCTCCTGACTGGCAAGATACCCAGTTTAGAGTTTATGTTATTTCTTCTCTAAGCGAAATTCAATGAGAGTAAGGTACACACTTTCCTTTCTGCCTTCCTGTTCTTCCCCTCCATTGTAACAAGTCATCCCTTGCCTCTTCTATATGAGATGATTGACCTCATTCTGTCTCTCCCTGTCTCCTCTCATTCTATTCTTCTCCCACCTCACAATTTCACATTTTAAAATATCATCTCTTCCTACTTAACTGATCCTGTGCCCTCTATGTACATACACACACACACTCAGATATGTATTCATATGCATATATATATATATATATATATATATATATATCCTCCAACATACACATATGTGTATATATATATATATATATATGTATACACACGTTTTTATTCTCTTAACCTATCCTCATACTGAGAAAAGTTTCATAAGTTACAATTATCATTTTTCTATGTTGACACATAAATAGTTCCACTTTGATATAGTTTTCTTCAATTTTTAAATTGCTTTCCTCCATTTGAATTAAAAAAAACAATCAATGAAAAGTATAAAGGTCATATCTTTCTCTAAATATAGCTCCAATGACTGAATTTTTTAAATTAAAGAGAACAATATGGGACAAGTTAAGATGGCATCATAAAAGCAGGAAAACTCTGTTGGAAGCCCCCATAACCACCTCAAAAACATATAAAATATGACTCTAAATAAATTTTAGAGCTACAGAAGCCACAAAGTGACAGGGAGAAACAAATTTCCCACTGAAGTTAGCCTGGCAGGCTGGCAGGAAGGGTCCATCAAAGCATTCAGAAATCCAAGCCAAGCCATATGTGAGCACAAAGTTTTATCTCCAGGCCAGCCCTTACCAGCCATGGCTGGAGCTTTAGGGAGAATGGATCACCAGCAGCCATGACAGTTTCCAGAATTATCAACACATAAATGCCAAAGTAAAAGGTCAGTGGGTGTCTTGTGAATCTGGGGGGCAGATGGAATGCAGTCCATCCTCTGTTCCCTGAATAAGAAGCAATGGAAGTGATGCCCCTGCAGCTGCCTCCATATGGCTGTTTCAGAACTCCTGGCCTGTAGATCATAGCGGGGCTAAGAAAACGTTCAGAGGCTAAGTGCTTTTGCCTTAATCTGCCTGGATTGGGATCATGGTTGTGGGTGGTGATCCTGAAGAAAATGACCACTGGTCCAAAGCAAGTGGGACTGTAGAGACAGCACCCTCCTAACAGTTCCAGTAGCTGCAAAATCCCAAGCAATTTGGGACAAATCTCTACCCCCTGGAAGCAGAATTCTACTGTGGCAAAGAACTTAAAAACCACGTAATTGCCTGGCAACATGAGCAAGTGAAGGAAGCAAAGCAAGCACAGCTATCCAACTTTAGATGCCTTTTTGGGGACAAAAAGAATCAAAGCATGGAATGGGAGAAAGGCAATGCAGTTAGAACTCTTGCACGAAAAGCTTCCAAGAAAAATATGAACTGGTTACAGGCCATGGAGGACCTCAAGAAGGATTTTGAAATCAGGTAAAAGATATGGAGGAAAAATAGGGAAGAGAAATGAGAATGATGCAAGAAAATCATGAAAAGAGAGTCGATACCTGACTGAAGAAAATAACACCCTAAAAATAGACTAACTCAAATGGTAAAAGAGGCTCAAAAAACCAATGAGGAGAAGAATGCCTTAAAAAGCCAAATTTGCCAGATGGAAAAAGAATTTCAAATGCTCACTGAAGAGAATAATTCCTAAGGAATTATATTAGAGCAAATGGAAGTTAATGACTTTATGAGAAATCAAGATAGTATTAAACAGATTCAACAAATGAAAAAATAGAAGGCAATGTGACATATATTATTGGAAAAACCACTGACCTGGAAAATAGATCCAGGAGAGACAAGTCAAAAATTATTGGAGTACCTGAAAGCCATGATCCAAAAAAGATCCTAGAAATCAACATCCAAGAATTTCTCAAGGAAAATTGTTCTGACATTTTACAACCAGAGAGCAAAATAGAAATTGAAAGAATTCATCAATCACTTCTAGAATAAGATCACAAAAAGAAAACTCATAGAAATATTATAGCCAGGTTCTGGAGTTCCCAGATCAAGGAGAAAATGCCAAAAGCAGTGAAGAAGAAAGAATTTGAATACAGTGGAAACACAATGAGGATAACACAGGATCTAGCAGCTTCTACATTAAGGAATGGAAGGGTCTGGAACATGATATTCTGGAGAACAAGGGAGTGAGGATTAAAACCAAGAATCACCTACCCAGAAAAATATAGTATAATATTACAGGAGAAATTATGTTCATTTAATGAGGTGGAGGACTTTAAAGTATTCTTGATGAAACAACAAGAACTGAATAGATAATTTGCATTTCAAATACAATAAGGAAGAGAAGCATGAGAAGGTAAACAGGGAAAGGAAATCATAAAGAACTTATCAGAGATGAAGTATTTATATGCCTACATGGAAAAATGATAATTGTAACTTTTGAAGCTTTTCTCAGTTTGAGGACAGTTAAAGGTAATATATGTGTATGTGTGTGTGTGAGTGTGTGTGTGTGTGTGTATACACATATATGTTGATATAGGAGGGTATATATGCATATGAATACATATATCAGTTTGTGTATATATTTATTCAAGTATACATAAACAGAGGGCACAGGAACAGCTCAATAGGTTGGGGTGAAATTGAGAGGTGAGTGAGGAATATAATGAGAGGAGATGGGGAGAGACAGAATGGGGTTAATTATCTCATATAGAAGAGACAAAGGATAATTTTTACAATGGAGCGGAAGAACAGAAAGGCAGAAGGGAATGGGTCAACCTCACTCTCATTGATTTTGACTAAGGGAGGGATTGGCATACACTCTAAGCTGGGTATCTTGCCCTGTAGGAAGGTAGGGGAGAAGGGGATGAGACGGGGCATGATAGAAGGGAGGGCAGGTTGGAGGGGAAGGTAGTTAGGAGTACACATTTTTTAAAGGGTCAGTGACAAAAGTAGAGAACACAATAAGTGGTGGTGGGGGGAATAGGATGGAGGGAAATATAGTCAGTCTTTCACAATATATCCACTATGGAAATTTTTTGCATACCTACACATATACAACCTCTATTGAATTGCTCATCTTCCCAATAAGGGTGGGAGACAAGGGAGGAAGGGAAAGAAGCTGGAATTTTAAGGTTTAAAATCAAATATTAAATATTATTATTATTTACATGCAAGTGGGAAATAAGATATACAGGCATTGGCACATAGAGATCTTTCTTTTCCTACCGGAAAAAAGGTGGAATGGGGTAGGATATAGAAGAGAGTAGATTGGGGAAGGAGTATACAGTGGGATCACAGATTTGAGGTGGTGGGTAGGGGAAAGACAGGAAGAAAATTTGTAACTCAAAACCTTATGGAAATGAATGATGTAAACTAAAAATAAACTTTAAAATTAATTTTAAAAAATAATTATTGAATATTAAGACAAAAAAGAACTATAGCTTTTTTGTTTTTGAGTTTTAACTGTAATAGGAAAAATCAAGGATGTTACATTGAATGTTTTACATTTTTATTGCTTTATCAGAAAAAAAAATCAACTGGACACTGTGAATGGTCTGAGAGGAAATAAATTGATTTCAGAGCAATAAGGAATAGAGAATCAGCTAAATTTTTATAATAAAGTAAAGATATTTTAGATTTCTCAGATATTTAAGAGGAAGACATATAGTTCATACTGATATCCATTATATCTAGGCTGTCACTTTCCTTGAATATAGCTGTGATTTAACAGAGTAGCAGACAGTGGCAGGTGATTAGACTGATGAAGTAGGAATTCAGGGCACTGAAGAATGATGAATATATAAAGTGAAATCATCTAGTTTAAAAGCAGAAGTTGGATTGTAAACTTGTTGAGGGGAGCTAAAGACAGGCACTGAACTAATCAAGAAAGCATGGAGAATTTTCTGGACTTAATTGTAAGATAATGCTCACCAGGATCTGGATGGAGTGATTAATTTGGAAACAGTGAAAAAAAAGAGAGAGAGAGAGAGAGAGAGAGAGAGAGAGAGAGAGAGAGAGAGAGAGAGAGAGAGAGAGAGAGAGAGAGAGAGAGAGAAAGAAAGAAAGAGAGAGAAAGAGAGAGAGAGATAACAAAAAGGGATAAGAGGTATTGAGATTCTTCCACCAGGAAAAGAGTCATGATTGTTTTTCCTTTGCCGACTTTTATTCTGTGCTTGTTAATCTCAAATATTCTTTAATATATGATGATAGACTTAAAGCTGAGAAAAAGACATACCTGAGAGCCTGAACTCCCAAAGTAAGAAGGTGATCAGCTAGATGAAGTCAATTGAAATGGATAGAGAATTTCCATGGAGGTGGGAAAGATTGCTAAGTGACAGTTCCCTATGTATTGTCTATAGGTGGTCTCAAGGTCACAGATTAGTATGGTAGGTTCACTGGAACAGATTGCTAAAGATCCTATTTGGGTCCATCTTAGAATTGCCATAGAGAAGGCTTAGTAACACAGCAATGGGTTCATTGTAGCACATTAATGAGGTAGGAATGGGGATAATTTCTATTGATACCCTAAATATGCCAAGAGAAAATAAGATCTGAAGCACATTGTGAAGAATTAATGGGAGGTCATAGATAAGATTTATACATTATGGGTAATCACAAATGGATTTTCCTTTGGAGGGAAATGCAAATTGATGAGACCACCGATACATTTGAATAATTAAATGTTTTCCACTATATTTCTGGGAAATTTTATATAATCATTCTCCTCTTTACTTATTTTTCTTCATTTATTTGATTTCCATTGGCTTTTTAAATTAAGCTAAAATGGGCAATTAGAAGTGATAAGTTCATTAATAAATAAAACAAAAGTACATAAAAACCAAAGAAAGGATTTCATGTTTGGAGGGTATGATTATATTGCCTAAATTTTTGCCTTTTTTGCTCTTTGTTTTCCTGTTACAAACAAGATAGCTCATAAAGTGATAAAATAAATAAATATTTGCAAGATACTTAAGGCACTACAATTCTCACTCCTTATCCCCCAAAGAAACAAATTCATGAAAAATACATTAATTAAAAGTTTGCTCCAATTTGGAATTATTTTGTTCTAAGAAAAATATTTACTTTCAAAAGAAACTTAATAGATGTACTACAAATCCATATTTCTCAATATAACAATGTTAATATGAATTCAGAAATTGGCCTTTAGCTAAAAGGAATTATTAGGAGAGATTAAAATAAGTAATCAGCCATTTATTTCCAAGGTAAGATAGTGAGATACTTCACATAGACGTGAAGTACATGATAATTTGGAGTAATTTAAAATCATGTTGGGAAAATATTTCTATTCTTTATTCTTCTGTTTTCTTTCCCTTATTGTTGTTGCATTAAATTAGATTACTAATATAGTCAGTTTCTTAGTAGAGACTACACATAATTTGTAGCTGGGGATCATTTAACACAATAACCAAAGCTCACATAATGGAATATAACTGAATATTTCCCCCCCTGATAAAACTTTTAGAAATTAAATTGATACATATTGAAAACTATGTTGTATACATCTTCTCACCCTCTTCCATTAGAAAGCAGTTATTTACACCTAGAGAGAACCTTAGTAATCATCTATTCTCACCTCTTCATTTCATAGATTAGAAAATTGAGGTTCAGAAAAAGGAAATAATTTGCCCAGAGTAACTTATAAAAGCAGAAATTTGAAGCCAGGTTCTCTGACTCCAGATTTACTGATGCTCCATAACCTCATTGACTAGCATACAATTATATAATATGTAACCTAGTGATAGTAATGTAATTGAGCCCTTTGTACTGACAAAGCTAACAGGTACTTAGCACCTAGTTTGAAATTAATTAGATCAAGCCTCCGACATGAACCCCTGTTGCTAATGTAACAGAAAGGGGCAGAACAGGGAGGAGTTTTAGGTATATTAGGTGAAGCCCTAGCTGGAATTTCAGATTTTCTTGGAGCCAAGTTCTGAAGGCAGAGGAAGAGAGACCCAGGCTGGAGAGAATGACCTTTGTTTTTATAACCTGGATGAAGTGATTTTGATTCTGGGAACCAGTTGAAACTTCTGCTGAGTCTGAGGGCCAGCCATGTAGCTAAGGATTTTCAAGCACCAGCCAAAGCTGCAGAAGACTGAGAAAGCAAGACTGTGGTGCCTGTATTTTGTCTGTTTGTGATTTTATTAAGCCTTTACTTCCCAAGGATAGAGACTGTGAAGGATTTAAGGTGGACTGGACACTGCGAGCTTCAGTGTGGGACAGGAACTGCAGGGAGAGCTCAACAAGGAGCTGAGAGCTGTCTGCCATTGAACTCAGGTGACAGTTTGGTGAACCCAGGTAGGATCTGGGGCCATGGAAGTGGATCCAGGGAATCTGAAAGCCTATCCCAAGTTAAGCTGAAAGAAGACTCTACTTGGATACTGCATACAGACTGAAAAGATAGTGATTTACTTGTAACCAAGGAGTGGATGGCCTGCATATTTTCTGATGACTGAATAGTGAATGATAACTGAATAGTGACTGATTTGTAACTTCCTGTGCCCCATGAGTGGAGAACTTTGACTGTTGTATTTTGTAACCCTTACCTCCTTAAGGGTGATTAAATGATTGTTACTAAGTGATTGATTGACTAAACAATTGTATTTTGTTCAAAACTATGTGACCACTGTGGTGAAAATTAAATATGGCCATTTAAGTGATAAGTTGTTGTGAATGCTGTATTTTGGTTTCTGTGATAAGGTGCAACATTGTGAATGCTGTACATTGATTTTGCATGAATCTTTTGCTCTGATTTGTTATTGAATAGAGTGTTCACCATACTATGTAATCAGAAACTTGAAAACTGTTCACATCAGCCATTTTTCTGGAAAGCTGCTTGTGCGTGGCTTTACAAATATATCATATGGTTATAATATAATACAATATAACATGACATAACCTAATTCTCAAGCCATATCTATACATAACTTAAGAATTGATTAGCATTCTAGAATTTCTAGTTAGGAAATGCAAACATTCTATTTCAGCTCTGATGGGAAGGACATTGAAAATATGCCAGTTTTTTTTAAATTTTATTGACTTGTTTGTTTACTTTTAGGTTAGAAAATTCAGTTCCAGAGTCACTTGAGTTTCAGATTTTTCTCCCCTTCCTCCCCACTCCCCACCCCCACCATGATGGCATACAATTACGTATAGGATCTGCAAACTCCTTCACGTTTTACAATAGTGTGGTTGTATAGGTGTTATACCCAATGGAGTGAACAATGAGAAAAGAGAAACAAAAGCCAAATATTGAAAATAATGATAGCATGCATTGCTTCAGTCTCCTTTTAAACTCGGACCTTTTTGTGTCTGACCCTCTTTGGGTTTTTTCTTGGCAAAGATATTGAAGGGGTTTACCATTTCCTTCTTTAGCTCATTTTACAGATAAGAAAACTGAGGCAGGGGCAAATAACTTGCCCAGTTTCACACAACTACTAAATGTCTGAGTCTGGATTTGAACTCACAAAGATGAATTTTCCTGATTTCAAGCAGTGTTCTACTGACTATACCATCTAGCTACTCAGAATGGGGACATAAGAGATTCTAATTATATTAATAGCTCTTCAAAGATGTACTAAGCATCATATTTTTTCTGCATGAGTTATTTTAACAAGAATTTATTTCAGATTTTGACTTTATAAACTTAACTTCTTAAGTCTTACGAGGATGAACGGGTTTGAGTAATTCAATCAAACATCCTTCCCCCTGCTTTTTTGTCTGTGATTTAAAATTACAAGTTGCATTGAGTTTTTACTTTTCAATCAGTTATTTGGCATCATGAGGCACTGATTGAATGTCTTGGTAACCCCATCCCTGGTGTTTCCTTTTGATTTATTACCCTTTTACATTATTTTTTTCCTTCTGAAATTGTTTCATAAATGCTGCTATAGTCTGTGGTTTAAAAATTATCTTAGTAAATCATTCCAAGCCTCCTCACATTTTTTTTCATGAATTCTAATCCATAGGCAAGGTAATACTACAATAGAAGTCAAGCATTTACCAGGAATAGACCCTGAGTTCACCTTCAAAGTTTATCTTTTTTTAATGGAAGAGAGTAGGTTGCAATTTCATAAAAGTCTATCCAAGGAGTTGATATCTACCTATCCTGATTCGTGAAGTTTGTAGATTTTGCCTAATGTTTAAATTAATGACAATAGAAAATCCTTTTCTTCTTTGTTCTTAAAAGATAATGCCTTCTCAGAAAATAAGTACTGTTCCCTTCCCTAATTACTTGCCCTTGTCTTTCACACTCATTGCTTTTTGTAGTTAATATCAAAATTTAAATGTCCTTTATTTCTAGAGAGATGCTTGTCTTTACATTATCTTACTTAGGCAATTATCTTGAATGCCAAGAAAGCTTCAGACATTTTCTAATAGCCAAAGGCAACCTTTTAAATGTTAAATCTTTCTGTGACTTCTATTGACATTCCATTGGTTGTAATTATTATCTTTGTGAACTAAACTTGTAATTATTTTTGTATATTTTTACTTCATGTACACTGTAAGATCATGCACGAACAGCTTTCTAGAAGAATGCTGCTCTGAACAGCTTTTAAGGTTCTGATTACACAGTATAGTGAACTCTCTATAGTGAACACTCATAACAAATCAAAGCAAAACATTCACAATATATCAAAGTACAGCAGTCACAATGTCACAACTTATAAGAGAAAATTAAAATTTAGCATTCCCAACAACATATCACAGAAAATAGTCACATAGTTTTCACCAGAGTAGTAACAAACTTTTCAACAAAGAACAATCATTTAGTAACTCAATCATTCAATCATTATTAAAGAGGTTTGCATACTCAAGGAACACAAAGTACTATAGTCAAATTTCTAGTATCAGTCACTTACTCAGTCATCATTTCACTGAGTACAATCATTTAGTCAATCAATCATTCAATCATCCTTCATCATTCAGTACTGAATCATCAAAAAATACTGACTCTCCACCCCTAGGTAACTAGTAAATTTACAATTTCTCGGTCAGTATAAAGCATCTAGGTAATGTCGTCTTTCAGCTTGACTCAGTGTGGTTTCTCAGATTCCCTGGATTCCCTTCCAGCGTCCCAGATTCTACCTGGATTCACCAGACAGGTCCTAGATCCTTTTCCAGCTCTCTGTGCAGTTGCTGTTCCACATTGGAGCTCATAGTGTCCAGTCCATCTTAAATCCTTCACAGTCTATGCTCCTGGGAAGTCAAGGCTTAACAAAGGCATAAACAGATTCATACTCCAGATACCCCTCAGAAATCCTCAGCCACTCCTTAGCAGCTCTGGCTGGCACCTGGACTCAGCAGAAGTTTCAGCTGACTCCCAGCATCAAAATTAATCCATCCAGGTTTTCAAAATCAAAATCATTCTCTCCAGTGGAGGGGCAGGGGAAGTGGGGCTTTCCTCTTCAGCTTCCTTCGATCCTCTTTAGTCTCTCCAGCATCAGCAACTTCTGCCTCCACAGAGCTTGCTCCATGAAGATCTGTCTCTTCCTCTCTAAATCACTTCCCCTAGGTTCCCTAAATCAAAATCATTCTCTCCAGTCTGGGTCCTTACTCTTCAGCCTTCTTGGCAGCAGCTGCTTCTGCCTCCACGAAGGTTCCTTCAAGAAGATCTGTCTCTCTCTCTCTCCCTCCCTTATATACAGTTTTGCCCTTCCCTGTTCACCCCCTTCCTTTTACATCAGCAAGAAGGGGTCACACCTGTTTCTTTAACGGAGGCTTAATTTGTAGTAGGTGCTGATTTCCTCTCAGCAACACAAAAGGAATTTCAGATTTCATTACTATTACATACACAAAATTAACTAAATCTTCATTTGTTGACAAGGATTCAAGACAGTAAAAATAATGCCACGAGAGCTGGTTATGAACTCCTGAATATCAGTGTTTTAACGTTATTTCTGATTTATACTAGCTGAGTTATCTTCACTAAGTCACTCAATCAGGATTCTTTCAAAATTTGAGGCAGTTACTGATAATATTTTTAGACAGTATTTTCTCATCAGAAGTTCTTATGCTAGTGAAAACAAAGTTGTCCCTCTTGATCAATACACCACTCAATTAATTTGTTTATTTAGGTATGTAATTATATGTGAATAAGTTGTCTTCTAGAATAGAATAAAAATTCCTTCAGGACAGGCACTGTACCATTTTTATCTTTGTATCCGTGTGCTTAGTACAATGCCTGGTAAATAGTAAGACATTAATAATAAATGGATTTCTGTTTTTAATGAAATCTATCTATCGGCAAAAAGGGAAAATGTCTTATTACATTGTAACAGTTATTCTTTCTACTTCAAACCTTATATTACATCATGATTCCTCCTCAGAGGCAATATCTTTCAACATGAGTCAGTTAATGAATGAAAAATCATATCTTTAAAAATTACTATAAATCATGAAGAGGTGGACTTCAGAAAAAAACCTGTAAAGACTTACATGTACTGATGTTGAGTAAAGTGAGCAGAACCAGGAGAATACTCTATGTAGTAACAACCCACATTGTGTAATGACTGACTTTGATAGAAGTAGCCCTTCTCAGCAATGCAAGGACCTAAAACAGTTCCAAAGGACACGTGGTGAAAAATGCCATCCACTTCCAGAGAAAGAACTATGGAGTATGAATACAGAATGAAGCAGATTATTTTCTTCATTTAATTTGTTTTTGTTTGTTTGTTTTTTCTCATAGTTCCTCCAATTCATTCTAATTCTTCTATACAACATGACTTTTATGATAATATGTTTAATAAAAATGTATATGTAGAGTGTATATCAGATTGCATGCCCTCTTGGGAAGTAGGGAGGAGAGGAAGCAGAGAAAATATAAAACTTATGGATGTGAATGTTGAAAATTAAAAATAAGCAAATTAACATAAAAAAGCAAATGGTGAAAACTTAAATGAATAAATATAATATAAAACATTTTCTTACTCAATATAAAATTGATTTCGCCCATGTCAGGATACTTAGATACCCCTCTTAGTTCCCCACTTTTTCTTGGTCACTAGACCTTACTTCTTAAAAGTCCAGTATTTGAAGTTTCCTTATTCATCTTATTTCCTTTTATTTATTTCCACCCTTCCAGTATAAAAAATCTTTCCATTTGATCATTTTTCATATAATTATGATTTCTTAATAATGCCACATATGTTATACTAATGTAATTTATTTTTTCAAAGACTTTCTTAGTTTCTGTCCCTGAAGAACAGCCCCTGCTTAAAATGATCCATACTACATCTTTATAGATATATTTCATTGGAAAATATCTGGTATTCAAAGAGATTATTTGGAGGCTATTCAGTTATTAGTTTATCAAATTAAAGAAAAAAAGTTAATTAAACTCTTCCCCCAAGGAATACATGACTTGTCACTGATTTACTCATAGTTCAAAATTGCCATTGCTCAAAACTATAGCCTATATTATTCAGCATTCTTTTTTTTTGCTTTTTTTTGGAGGGCAGCTGAGGTTAAGTGACTTGCCCAAGGTCACATGGCTAGTTTTTTTGTGTTAAGTGTCTGAGGCCAGATTTGAACTCAGGTACTCCTGACTCCAGGGCTGGTGCTCTATTCACTGCGCCACCTAGCTGCCCCTAGCATTCTTAAACAGATAAAATTACTAAATTATAAAAATAAAATTAATGAGTCTCCTGAAAAAATGTTGTGCATATGTGCATGTATGTGTGTTTGTGTCTGTGCTTACAGTTGTGTGGTAGCTGACCATATGAAGCATGCACTAATACAAAAGGTGAAAAACATCATATTATTGTGCTTTGCTGATATTCTCTCCCTCCATAATTGTTTAAAAAATTTGTAATGTGAAAAAAATTGACTTAGTAATTATTCATTCTCAAGGAATATAATAGAATGCACAATCAAGGGAGACTACAAGCAGTTAAAAACTCTTAGTTTTTGTACCAAGTTAGTTGGTTGTCTATTGTTCATGTTTCTTTCTCAAGGAGGTCCAATAACATCAGGAGGGTGATTGTTTTCACTTGCCAGTGAATTGTGACATGAGCTAAATAGAAGAAGAGAGTTTATTAAGCAATTAGGTTACTTAAATTGATATTAAAATTGCTACCTTCCTCCAGTTACAAATTAAGTTTGCTTTGATCGTATATTTTTATATGTTTCTTATAAGATCCCCTTAGATTAAGCTCCTTGAGGTCAGAGACAGTCTTTTGCCTCTTTCTGTATCCCCAGTATTTAGCACAATCCCTGGCACACAATAGGTGCATAATAAATGTTTATTGATTGATCAGTTTAGACTCCTAGTGACAAAAATGACTGAGACTCTTAAAGAAATAATCTCCCTTTGCTCATATGTCCATTTCATCTGCTTTTAAAACACAAGCCTATGCAAATTACATTTCAGGACATATCCATTGTAAGAAATCCAGAGGAAAAAATGAATCATGGAGTTATTTCTGTCATGTTGTTTAGGTTTATTAGAAGTGGGGGTATAATGAGATATAGCATGAGGTCAATTACAAAAGGGATATAAAGTCTATTGAGTCAAATACCCATATTCTATAAACCTAAGACTTAGAGAGCTTAAATGATTTCCCCAAAATTTAGTAAATGCATGACAGGTGGACTAGATCTCTGGTCTTCCAGACTCTAAAAGCTGCACTCTCTCTGCTATTCCAACTCAGCGCCTAAATCATCCAAGATTTTCTTAGTAGGTGGATGTTAGCTGTATTCAAGAAAGCATTAGCGCAATTTCTTAAGCTTTTAGGCTAACTTTTTCAAAAACAATTTGGTCGCTTAATTAGAAATGATGTCTTGGTACCACTACTTTCATATACATAACATTAACTTGCTGAAATTGCTTTGTTGTCACAAAGCCTTTTTTACATTCTATTGACCAACTTAATTTGACACCATTACTCCTCAGATTGTCATTGAAATAAATGATTGGGACATTTTACATGTGACTGTGTAATTTTTAGTGAATGACTCTAAATGAAATCTAAACTGGGGGAAATTGTTTTGATTTCAGGTTCTATAAACTCCAAACAGGGGCCATAAGAAGCGTCAGATGAGTTTAAGACAAGTTTTGGAGGAGTTTGTATGCAACAAGATGATATAAATCAAGAATTTATGTTTCCAGGTGAAAAACATTAGAAACCTAGTGGCTAAGAATGAATTTTGCTTCAAGTTTAAGGTTCATTGGAAATCTAAATTGAAACTTGGAAACTGCAGGGGATATAGACTCATATGCCAAAGAAAGGGAACGAGTAATAAAAGTTCTATGCAACTCAAACTCTCATCTGACTGTGTCTAAATAGAAATGTCAGTATCTCCAAAGACCATAGGAATTGGCATGTACAGGTTTAGCTTTAGTGACAATATTGTCAACAAGTAACCTATTAATAGTTTGGAATTCCCAGTTTTCCTCAATTAAATTAAACCTGGATATAGTTTTGTCTTACTGTTTGTCCAGACTGAAATACTAGCTCTCCATTCCAATATACTGTTCGGGTATTCTGAACAGGAAATCAAGTCATGTCTGCAAGAATATCCCTCACCAAGTATATAATTCATTAAGGTATTAGGGCTCTGGTTTCTTTGAGTGTGTTTTTTCTCTTGCCATGGAATTTTTAATATGTAAAGCAGAGTTGGAGAGTGTCTGTGTTAGACTTTAAAAGACCCTAAATTGAAGGCTTTTGCAGGTGCATATTGGCATGTGGGTGGGATCTAGAATTTGTACTAGCTCATATTGCAGCACCAATTAGGAGATGGGCATGAAGCTTGCCATTTTGTCGTGTTTAAGCATAGGTATCATTGCCGGCAATTAGAGCTCCCATAAGTATTTTATAAATAGAATGACAGTACACCATATTTCATTGCTGGATAGCCCTCAAACTACAGCATAGTTATTGAAAAAAAAAAGCTTCTCACTACCTAACATTTTCCCCTTTTATTCTTATTTTAAAATGTGGAAATAAACCATAATAAATAGATCCTTCTGTTTCTAATTTATTACATTACAGTTAATTACCTTGATTTTCAGTTTCTTTGATATGGAAGAAAAATTACTTGGGCTAGCAATGGGTAAAACCTGATTCCCTGCTATGCCCAATTCTGGATTTTTGTAGTCCCTTGAACAATTCTGCCACACCTGGACACTGGGACTGTGTGATCCTCATTCTTGCACTGTGAAGGAGATGGCTAAACATGTTGTATGTTTAGGTATGAACCTGAATTGAACATTTTTTGCTAGACTACATAACAGGTTGAGGATTGCTATAATCTGTTGGACAATCCACCAGAACAGGAACAAAGATGGCTAAAGAATCTGCAGTATTTAGAGAAACAGTTCACATTGTTACTGAAGCTTGACAGAGACTAGTTGGCCAAGTTGACATAGAAGGGTTAATAATTGCTTAAGTGTCTCCTCCAGTAAGAAATAGTCTTCTGTTCAGAACAGATAAATTAGATGTTGTTTCTCAAGTTATCTGATACAGTGCGAGAGATACAGACTACCAAGACGATATTGAAGGAAGACTCAATACAAGAGTAGAGCAGCATTCTTTATTTATAATTAGAATGAGGAGTAGCAGAAGGGAAGATGCACTCTTCAAGCACCTATCTCAAGTCTCAAAATGTCCTGTCATATAGGGTTCAAGTACTAAAGTTACCTTGAGAAAAGGATTTTTTAACCAAACATCTACGCACTTGTTTTGTTGCATTTAATATAAGTATTTCAATATAACTAATTACTTTTGTAATCCTGTCTATGAATTTTATTTTATGCATTTATCAACATTGTTAGAAACAAAGGAGTACATAGGCTTCGCTTTCATGCCAAAGGAATCTATGACATCAAAAAAGATAAGTACTCATATTTTTGTCATTAGATCTCATTAATGCAAGTATTTTAAGAAATAAAATATTCTATCAGACATTCTGGAATAATTTAGAACTATGCCCAAAGGGCTATAAAACTGTGTATACCCTGTGACCCATCAAGGCTACTGCTAGTTCTGTTTTAGGGTTGGGGCAGGGGAAAGACGGGGAGAGAATTTGTAATTTTAAAATGTCATGAAAATGAATGATGTAAACAAGAAAACAAATTTAAAAATTGCTGTTAAAAATTGAGGGCAAATAAAAGAAAATAAAATACCTGTAACAAATAAGCATTGTCAGATAAAAAAAAACTACTGCTAGTTCTATATCTCAAAGTAATTAAAGGAAAAGAATCTATGCAAACAAAAATATTAGTCTTTTTGTGGTGGCAATCAAAAGAATGCTCATCAATTGGGACAAGTTTTAGCATACAATTGTGATGGAGTACTATTGTGGTAGAAGTAATAATGAGGGGGTGGTTTCAGGGGAAACAAAACAAAACAAAACATGGCAAGAACTATATGAAATGATGGAAAGTGACAAGAGAAAGATGAGGAAACAGTTGTGTTCAGTAACAGCAATGTTTTAACAATGATCTACTATGAAAAACTTGCCTACTATGATCAATACAATGATCGAAGACAATTACAAAGGACACATAATGAAAAAAATGTTATCCACTTCTAGAGAGACAATTGGTAAACTACAAGTGCTAATGGAAATATAATTTTCTCACTTCACTTTCCTTTTAAAATATATGGCTAATATAGATATATACTTTTCATGATTCTTTGTGAACAATTGATAATATATTGATTGACTTCTAGTGGTTGTGAGAGAGTGAGAGAAAGAGAGAGAGAGAGAGGGTGGAGGGGGGTATTTGTAACTCAAAACTTAAAAAGAAAAGAATGCTTGAAATAAGCAAATAATAAATTTATTTTAAAATAAGCATTCTTTAGTCAATTGCCAACAGAACCTTAGTATTAATTAACTTGTCCGTTATTTGTCAGTTTGAATAATGAGAGCAAGTTTTCAAAGGATAGAATGATGTAGAGACATAAGCATTCCTGGAAATAGGGCTGATCTTTAATCTTGAATCCCTTTGAATGCTTAGAGAGGAGAATAAGATCCTGTTTGAAGAAAAGTTCTGGGAGGAAAAAAGGCATAATAAGTAAAGGCAGATTGAATCACGACACAGAGGAAATATCTATGTTCCAAGAGTGAAGAGATCTAGATCTCTCTCTCTCTCTCTCTATCTCTCTCTCTCTCTCTCTCTCTCTCTCTCTCTCTCTCTCTATATATATATATATATATATATATATGTGTGTGTGTGTGTGTGTGTGTGTGTGTGTGTGTGTGTGTGTGTGTGTGTGTTACTATATTATATATAATCCATAGCACTGCCATTAGGCGAGTCCATATCTGTAAAATAAGAAGAGTGGACTATATATCTCAGTTTCCTTTCAGCTCTAAACATATGGTACCATGAGTAAATGGTAAATGTATTCTAAGATTTCCACCAATAGCATCTACATTTCTATACAGGACACTGAAAACGGAAGGGCAAGTGTGTAGAAAAAATGAATTTTCTCTCACTTTAACTTTTACCTAGGTCTACCACTGGCAGAAGAGATATCTGGTTTGTATCAACATGTAGAATTCTTTAGTTTTCCTCCTTGTTAAGGTTCTCCAGCTTTATCCTTGATAAATAAAGAGGATGCAAAGTGCCTGCTTTAGTATGCTTACTGGAATTTGTAATACTTTTTTCTTAGCTTCCACGTACTTTCAGGTCAAATTTATGTGGTGTGTGGTAGCTATGTATTAGAGGGAAGAATATTTCTATATTCAGGCATAGAGAAGTGGGAAATATCCATAATGTTATCTTGGTTTCTTTAAATATTAATGTGACCTTGACCTACCTTTTGAGAAACACTGGAAATCACTCTTCTAATCACAGTCTTTGATCCAACCAAATTGACCTTATTTCTTTTTCTTTTAGAGGACATTCCATCCCTTATCTCCATACTTTTGTACTAGATATCCCACATGACTAGAATGAACATTACCCCCAGCCCCTTACCTCCTATCACAGACTTTCTCTTATTTTTTAAAAAGCAGTTCAGACACTACATTACCTACATGAAAACATTCTTAGTTCCCTCCACTTCATCCCGACTACTAGTGCCCTCTCTCAAGCCAACTTATAATCATGCACTTAGCATGCCTGTATGTGTATGCACTTCATCTTTGTACAGAGAATGCATATATGTTTACTTGTTGTCATCCCATTAGATTGTACGTTTTATTTAGTAGAGGTTACTTTAATCATTGTGCCAAGCACAATGTTTTCACACTATTTTTAAACTAATACCTGTAGAAGATGAATTGCTACATAAGACTTAAGGAATTTCCATTTGTACTTAGAGCTCCAGTTCTTCTATTTCAAAAATGAGTAGATGATAGAAATCTAAGAAACATACAGGAACTGGAGATATATAATCTCCATAACTTAAAAAATATTGTATCAAGGATTTTCCTGACTTCATCTGACAAAGAAGAACATTTTTAATAAATCATAGAATTACACTTCATTACAACTAAAAGGGAACTTAGTTATCCACTGGTAAAGCTTGTCATATTAAAAATGATTAAATATATGTATATACACACATTATATATATATACACACACACACATTGTATATATTTATAGATACACATCATGTGTATATGTACATACATTCATACACATATACATATCCACATATATGTATGTGTTTGTGTGTATACATATACAAACACACACATATCTTCTTGAAGTGACCTGCCCAAGTGTTGCAAAAGGAATCAGTGTCAGAGTAGTTAGGGCTAAAGTTTAGGTCTTCATTTTTTCCCTCCATAACACTACATCATTTCTTCTATTTCACAGTGTACATGGTATTCTAAGTTCACATTTAATTAGGTATCATAGCAATATTTTATACTCTGATGATCTCCTTCTGAAAAGTCTGTTACATTTTAAGAAGTAATTCTAAAGACTTGAATTTTTCTAAAGTATGTTAAGGGTATAACACTTAAAAAATCCCCCTACTTAATCATCACTTAACAAAGACTTAACAAAGACATGAAGATAAGATGGTAAAATAAACTGACTAGGCATAGTACCAAAGACACTTTCTAAATGATGAACCATCCTCTTTTTCCCTTTGTCATTTTTATGTAGGCTATCTAAGTGGAAAAGCTCCCAGCACAGGAATACTTCTTCACCACTATCAGGGAAATGCTGCCATTAGGTGAGCAAACCTAGTGACTTAATAAATGCTAATAAGAGGAAAACTGAAATGAAAAGAAAATCATGACAAAACATTGCATTTTATGCAAAGAAGACCATATATTGAAGTCCAAAACTTGGGGAAAAAAGGATGAGAAAATAAAAAGGGCAGTGAGTAGAGCAAATGCAGAATGACTTGACTTGACATTGTGAAGCAAATGAAAAGGCTACAGATGTTTCAAAATTCATGTCAGAAAAACTGGAAAGATAAATGATTTATATGTTTTCATTTTGGAATTCTTTGTGTGACAGAAAATATTGAAGAGAATTGTGCTGCAACAAGTCATGTGATTCTAAAACATATGTTGAAAAGATCAGGGACTCTCATACTCAGGTTGTTCAATCTGCCTTTCCTTTACAGCTGAACATATTTCAATTCTGGTTCATGCATTTCTCATGCTGTAATATTCTATTTTAAAAAATATTTTATGGCTAATTGATAGAAATAATAAATAGTTCTTACATCTTTGTGTAGTTAAAATGCATTTAGGAATTGTTACATAGCTGGAAGAAAGAAAAAGATGATATAAAAGCAAATTTCTGAGTTTCTCTGTAATTCCAAATAGTATGCCCCTAATATGTAATCTTTTCTTGGTAGGTAGTTTCTCCTACAAGGCAGACTGTAAGCTATCCAAACATTCTAAATTAATTAACTCTTCTCAGTCTCCCATCAACCTTCAAAGAGAAGCTCTATACTAAACATTTTGTGATTTTCTCTAGAGTCTGCAACCTATGTGTGTGTGTGTGTATAAACACACACAGTAATGCATATGTATGCTTATGTAATATACATACATACATATATACATATATAAATTCCTTCTGCACAGTATTTTTTTATTAGAGCATGTATTTAACCTACTAAGTCACAGTGCTGTTTTTGATTGCTCTTTACAAGGAGACTAAATGATGCAGTGGTATAGGGTTAACACCTGGAGTAAAAAAGAATGCAGTTCAATATAACCTCTTAGTAGCTGTGTAACCAAAGGTAAAACACTTAACCCTACAGTGCCTACAGTCAGAAAGACATAAGTTCAACAAGCTGCCAAGAAGAAACAATTTGAATACTGTGGAAACACAATCAGGATAACCCACAATCTAGCAGCTGCTACATTAAGGGATCAGAGGTCCTAGAATATGATATTCCAGAGATCAGAGGAGGTAAGATTAAAACCAAGAATCACCTATTCAGCAAAATTGAGTAGAATTTTCCAGGGGAACATATGTTCCTACAATGAGGTGGAGGACTTCCAAGCATTCTTGATGAAAAAACAAAAACTGAATAGAAATTCTGACATTCAAACACAAGAAACATGAGAATGTAAACATGGAAAAGAAATCATAAGAAACTTATCAAAGTTCAACTATTTACATGCCAACATGGAAAAACGATAATTCTAACTTATGAAACTTTTCTCAGTATGAAGATGGGTGAAGGTAATATAAACATATTTATATATGTATATATACACATGTTTCCGTATAGGAGTGTATATATGCATATGAATACATAAGTGAGTGTGTGTGTATATATATATATATATATATATATATATATATATATATATATATATATATATGTGAACATAGATAGAGGGCACAGGATCAATTGAATAGGAAGGGTGTAAAGCCAATCAACAGTAGATTCCTAAAAGAATTCTACTGTGAACAGCTTTTAAGATTCAGATTTCACAGTATTAGTGAACACTCTGTTTATTCCATTACAAATCAAGATTCAGTACAATATTCACAGTATCAACAATTCACAATATTTAGCAAAGTAGTTACAGAAAGTCACAATATTTAGAAGGAGGAACAAAAGAACAGTTAAAGATTCAATCAAACAAGTTAAATATCCAATCAATCAATTAACAAAAGGAATCATCTAGTTTCCCTAAGAGGGAGTTGATTCAATCAACAATTCACAATATACTGATCTTCCATTCATGGGGCAACCATTAACTTTAGTTTCCAAATAAAGTTCTTAGAAAATCACACAAACTTTCCACCCCTTGATTTCCAAGAAACCTCAGTTTAGTCCAAGGGGAGGCCATTTCTTCATTTGGACTCTGGGTAGACTCTCTGATTCCCTGGATCCTCTTCCCTGGTCCCAGCTGCCTCCTGAGTCTGCGAAACAATCACCTAGATTCAGGAGCAGAAAGCTGACAGGTTCTCATCCAGTCCTCAAAGGAAAAACAGCTCCCAGGTCCTTGTCCTCAGCAAACATCAGTTTCATCCAAGGGGAGGCCTTTTCTTCATTTTGACTCTGGGTGGTCTCTCTGATTCCCTGGATCCTCTTCCCTGGTCCCAGATCCCTCCTGAATCTGTCAAACAATCACCTAGATTCAGGAGCTGAAAGCTGCCAGGCTCTCATCCAGTCCTCAGAGATGAACATCTCCCAGGTCCTTGTCCAGTCCTCAGGGCAATCCCCGGCACACACTGAAGTTCACAGGGTTCAGCACACCTCAAACACTTCAGGACGTCTCTTGCCTGGAACTCAAGGATCAGCCAGGCCACGAACAAACAAAGTCCCATTCTTTTCATGTCTTCAGTCAGCTTCACTGAGCAGCCAAATCCAAAATCTCCCTGTCTGTCTAAAATTCTTCCTTATATATAGCACTGACCTCCTGTCTGGTCAATAGCCTCCTCCCAAGTCAACAGGGGAGTGTCTCAGCCAATAGCCTTCTTCCAAGTAAACAGGGGAATTCACACCTCTTCACCAATGGAGGAGTTCTACCTTCTATACTTAGCCCTAAGAATCTAATTTACTTAGTCCTAAGTATTCAATAAACTGATTACCATAACAAAGGGATATTTTAAAAGGTGAAATTGAGAAGTGGGGAAGAAATAGGAGAGGAGATAGGGAGAGACAGAATGGGGATAAGCACCTCATATAGAAGAGGCAAGGAATAACTATTACAATGGAGAGGAAGAATGGGAAGGCAAAAAGTAGTGGACCAGTCTTATTCTCATTGAATTTGGCTTAAGGAAGGAATGATACACACTGTAAATTCAGTATCTTGCTCTACAGAGAGTAGAGGATGATGGGGATGAATGTGAGGGGAGATGATGGAGGGGTGGGCAGGTTGGGAGGGAGGATTGTTAGAAGCACACACTTCTGTAAAGGAAAAGAGACAAAGCAGAGAATAGAACAAGTTGGGGGTGGGATAGGAAGGAGGGAAATATAGTCAGTCTTTCACAATATTTTTATTGTGGAGATGTTCTTCATAACTACACATATACAGCCTGTATTGAGTTTCTTTTCTTTCCAGTAGAGGTAGGTGATGACAGAGGTAGGGAAGGAATCTAGAATTTAAAAGTTCTAAAATCAAATGTTTCATAAATAAATAAATATGTATGTATATAATAATGCCCTGCGTAATTACACATGTACATCATGTATTGAATTGCTTGTCCTTCCAGTGGGGGTGGATGACAAGGGAGGAACTGAAAAATCTAGAACTTAAAGTTCTACAATCAAATGCTAATATATATAAATGTACACACACACACCACATATATATATATATACATATATATATATATATAATTATTATTATTAACTACATGCAACAACTGGGACTTAAGCTATACAGGCACTGGGTTAGGGAGACCCACCCTGCCCTACCAGAAAGTTAGAGTGACAATGGAGGAGGATATAAAAGACAGCAGATTGGGGGAGGGTCTTTAAAGTGGGATCGCTGTTTTATGATTGTGGGTGGGGGAAAGATGGTGAGAAAATTTGTCATTCAAAATCTAGTGGAAATGAATGATATAAAGAAGAATATAAATAAATAATTCATTATTAAAAAACAAATCCATGTCCTCCTGGTAGTTAGCTTTCTCTACACCTATTAAAAGTAGTCTGGAAGTATTTGTATGTTTGAAAGAACAAAACTGCAGTCTTTCCCTTAGTCTGAGTCTTTTACTCTTGGTCCTCTCCTACATACTTAGTGTCTGGACTCAGTGGACTGGGCACTAAATCTGAGTCTGTCTCTATCTTGAGAGTAAATCAAATGGTTCCAGAAGCCAAGATGGTGAAGTAAGCAGTAAACTTCTGTAACCCCCATACTTACCTCCAAACAACCATATAATAGAGCCCCCAAACAAGTCCTGTAACAGCAGAATCAGTCACAGGATGTGGTGAAACAATATTTTAGCCTAAGAAAATTGGAGTATTGGCAAGAAAGGTCCATTTCACTTGGGCAAAAGGGGAGCATTATTCCAGAAGAGAAGTATCCCAGCAGGCCAGCAGCAAGCCCACCTCATCAAACCAGCAGATATCCTAAGGCCCAGAGTGTTGGAGCAGGCAAACTCCAACACCAGAACCCCCACGTGACTTAGCATAGCTGGGGCACTGGTAAAATAGAGTTCAGAGATCTTCTACATGTTTCAGTGAGGCACTGGGTAAATAGGCGTTCCCCCAGTTATCAGAACTCTATGTATAGCGTAGCTCTGGGCAAATAGGCAGCTTCCAGAGACTAAGCTCCCCCATGTTCCAGTGTAGCCCCATGTAAATATAGAAACATCCCAGCTCACTCAGCACACATCAGAAAGCACCACTAGAATCCCAGCTCAGGACTAGGTAAGCTCCCAGACCTCTCTACTGACTCCAGGAACACCAGCCAATCCCCACCACAAACCCTCAATACATCACCAGACACTAGGGTCCCTCATGGGTATTTTGCCAATGTGCTACCCAAAGCAGTTGCTATAAATATCAGGCAAATTTCCAGGTTTGAATCACAAGATGTTACAGACTCTCTTCCTTGAAATTGAAATCAACATATTTATTCAAATAGCAGTAATCCAAATGCATCATAATAAAAAAGAAATCTTTACACATTGGCAATGTAGGATGCATCAACACCTCAAGTATTCTTTTTAAGAAAAAGTCCATATGCATCACCTATGCAGGAAACACCAACATCCCAAGCCTTCCTTCTTTTCATCTCCCCACAAAACAAGCTCCCTTTGGCAAAATAAGACCCTCTCTCACTCATGCTAGCTGCTCTGTTCTGCTCTGCCTGCTCTCTCTCTCTCCCAGTTTTGTCTCACTCCCACTTTCAGCTCCACCATTCCCTGCTCCACCCATTCGGAAAGTTCCTGCCAGTTTGGGCCCCATGTGATCAAACAGACCTATTAAGGGGCAGGGAAGGTCTTCAGATTCCCTTAACTATTGGCCTATTAAGGGATAGGGAAAATCTTCAAATTCCCTTAACAATACAATCAGCTTCAGGGAGAATCAGAACAATACCAGGTAAACAACTGGAACCTGCAGCCACTCACACAAGAAGCCTGAGACAGTAATCCTTTTATCTGGGAACTGAATTCAAATTTAAAAGAAAGTAAAGGAAAAGGCAAGAAAAAACATTTGCAAAAATCAACAACAAAAAGAATCTGGCAATAGAATGTTATTATGGTGACAGAGGAAAAACAGAACACAAACTCTTGAGGACAGCTTGAGGACAGTGTCAAAACATCTATAGTTAAAGTCAAAAAAGGAAATGGGAAGTGGTATCAGACTGGAAAAGAACTCACAGAAGAGTTCAAAATGGGGATTAAAACTTATATAAGAGGTATGGCTAGGTGGCCCAGTGAGTAGAGCATTAGAGCTGGAGTCAGGAGGATCTGAGTTCAAATCCTGCCTCAGATACTTAACACTTACTAGTTGTGTGACTTTGGGCAAGTCACTTAACTCCAACTGCCTTGCCCTATGCTTTCCAAAAAAAAAATAATTATTTTCTCTTTTGATCAACAACTGGAGAGTCTTTTCCTCCCATTTTTTTATTTTTTAAAGTAAAGGGGCCCTCTCTTGATTCACTTACTAAACAGGCCTATTCACTGAATCCTGGGCCGTCTCTAGTTGTCCTGATCTGTATCTGGCCACTGATTCCCATATGGCTCTGGAGGAGAAAAAAGAAGCCAGTGACTTTGCACAGCCCTCTCTCAGTCAAATCCAATTCTTTAGCAAGTCATGTCATCATCTTCCTAATGTCATGGTCCTTTTTGAGAACAAAGGGCAAACCACAATAATTTAAGTATTTTTTCAACATGCCTAAAGTTGGATTTCATTTCAACTATAGTGACAAGTCAAATTCAATGAAGCTATAGTTTTATATGGACCCATTCACATCATGTACATTACAACTACAGCAGGAGAATGGACAATCACAGGTTGTGTGCTTATTTGTTTTAGAAGTGGACCATCAGGGAAATGGTGACATGACTTACAGTTGACTTTGATTCGAGTGAGTAGGGCTGTGCAACGCCACCAATCTCACTTTTTCCTCCAGAGTCAATTGGATGCAGAATGTAGATAGAGCCTTAAAGTTATAGAGTAGTTTTCTCTAACATCAGTGAGGCCAAATCCTAATATTAGTTAATTGTTAGGCAGACATACTCTTCATAATTGCCCTGAAGAGTGATGTAAAAACAAAATAAAACAAAACAAAAAATCCCCTAGGAAGAAACATAGAAACAGATAAAGAGCGAGTATGGGAAAAGCACATTAATTACCTTTAGCAATAATGGGTTTATCATAAACTGGATAATTTTAAGTCATTCTCTAATATGAGACAAAATTGGAGTTAGTCTGAAATTTTATTTCTGCTTACTGGATTAAGTTATATAGACTACTATCAGTTCTTCTGGATAATAAAGGTAAATGTATGACTTCATGTTTATATGTCTTCCTGAGTATGTCCAAATCTTTTTTTTCCTTTTATGTAGTATACATTGTATTTGGGGGTGTTTCCGACATTACAAAGCAAGATTTCACTAAAAGAACCCGAATTTTGACGTTCAGATCAATGTCTGAAATGCCAACATTTGCTACCATAAATAAAACTCTACATATAAAAAAATCATCCAGATTGAGTAAGGATACCTGGACAACAAAAATAAGTTAAACAAAAATAGTTTTTTCTTCTATTATAGGCGGACACTGAAGTGGATTTCATTCGGTTTTCTTTTTAAAGACACCCCACCCCCCAGTTCGAGACAGCTTAAAACTTATTTAAAGCGAATAAAAATTTTTGTATCAAGCTACTGGTCTCCAGCTCCATTTTCTGTTTTCAATTGATTTGGTGCAGGTTCTTCTTTTTCATGTTCTTCTCGTGTCCTTTTAAGGGATCCTCCAGTATCACCATTTTCCTGCTCTTAATCACTATCAAATTTTGTTTTCTTACTTTGGAACTGAATTTTTCCTTACTGGGTATAGATAGCTTTACCACCTCTTCTTCCTTTTCTTTTAAATTTGTGGCCTTTTGACTTCATCTTATTTAGGGATTCCTGTTGGTCTTCAATGGTTCTTTTTTTTCAAAGCTTCTTTCTCTGTCTCTCCTTCTAATACTTCCCAAGTTGCATCTTTGTTCCTTAATTTTAAGTTTGCATTATTTGCTTCATTGGATTTGTCCAGTGCTTCTTTTGCCTTTTCTTTAAATAGAATTATTCTCTCTTTTGTCCTCTGTTGAAATCTATCCACTTTATTTCTCCATGATTAGAAAAAAGTATGTGAAGATCTTGTCTACATGTTTGGTCATCTAAATCACCAGAAAATTTCAGCAAGCATCCAATCTTTGCATCTAGAGATTTCAATTCACCATCTTCTGCTTGCATCTGTTTTTCTTCTTGCTCTTGTTTAGCTTTTGCTTTGGCTTCTACTTTATTTTGCTTCCTTTCTTCATTCTTTTTTGCAAAGTAATATTCCTTAAAGAGTATCAGCAGCTCTGTATCTTTGTATTTTTGTCCAGGGATTTTTATTAACTTCTTGGCAGATTCAACATTATCAAACACAGCAAATACTGATCCCTTAAATGCTTTATGTAATGTTCTCCTGATCTGAATATTTTGTACTTGACCTTTACCTTCTAACCATTCTTTTGTGTCATCAAGGTTTGCAGCTGTTGGAATACCTTTAACATAGATGGATCCATATTTTTTTGTACTTCATTTTTATACTCATCTGTTACTTGAGGGGGGGGGTTATTTGGAGATCTTCTGATTTTAGTTTTATCCTCACTAACTTCCACAAGTTCTGCCTTGAATTTCTTTAGAGCACTTCTTATCACATCAAAGTCCTTTGTTATTCTGCTTAATCTGTTGAATTTGATCATTATCTCCAAAGGTACCCAGCCATCTTCTATTTTGATCTGTTTCTTTAAAAATTTGTCCCATGGAAGGTTAAAGTCACCAAAATAGTACTCAATTTGTTGGCAAATTTTGGACTCTAAGTCAATCATTTTTTCACTGTCACCATTCTCAGCCACTGTGGGAGCCTATTTGATGAGGTTCCAGAAGGGTGTGTGCCGCCCCACCAAAATCCTAACAACCCATGAACTCACTCCTCTATTCCCTGTGGCAGTGGGGCTGCCTGCGCTTGTCTTCTATTTAAATGCCAGAGCGGGGCCCTGGCCCAGCCTGTCCAAATCTTTATATGAAGAAAATAGTTTGTCAGTGACAATCTTATCAATGAATCTTATCAATGACAAGAGTAGAGAAGACCACACCATGCACAATGCAGTACCTTGGTCATTACATTTTACTAATGAGATATCTCATCACCAGAGTAACTCTTCCTTCAGTGGAAAGACAAAACATCATTTAAGGGGTTAGTCTGTGAAACATTTAAAATTAATTCCAAAATAAGTATATTTCAGTAGAAATTATAATTACATTATTGGAGTTGTGTACTTTCTTTTTTTCAGTCAAAGAAAAGTAAAGTTTATTGAAAGTTCATTGAAAGTTCACCATATTGCATAGACTCTTAAGGAGCCTAGGTTATCTGTGATGCCTGCATTGGGCAAGCAGGACAGAGTAAGTTTATGCTAGGTCATTCTATGGCACTCTAACTAGTGAAACTAACAATCTTCATAACAAGTATGAAGCTTTCATATTGCCTGTGAATATACATGCACATGCAGGTTCATATATATAATATCAAAACTTTCACACTAAGATGAGATAGCGTGATATAGCAGAGAATGCTGTAGGTTAGGAGCTAAAGGACCAGATTCAATTTTGGCTCTACTATGGATCTTAAAAGTTAACTTTACATCTCTTCAGAACTCTTACCTAAGATATGAAATTAGCATGTTACTTTTAAGTGACGTCTAAGGTCTCTGCTAGTTTAAAACCCATAATTATATAGACATAAAGTCAAAATGATGCCATGTTCATACCATCAATCAATACATCAAGTTAATCAGTACTCAAAGAAATCAATCCAATATATGTATGGACATGTACAACCAAATTTATCTTCATTTACAGTACTAATAAATTATTTCTATCCATCTCGAACTTCCTTTTTCTAGGTATACAGAGGCAAAATACCCTGTCAGTCATAGTTAGGAAGCATCAAATAATGTTATACTTTAATATGTCAGAATAATATAAATGCCAAAACCAAAATGTAATCTTGAAATCAAAGAAATTAAATGATGTATTTTTCAGGAAGGCTTCAGGGTGGTCACTCATTACATTCTATTTCCTAGTGAAATCGACTAGTTAAAGTCATTACATACCCTAAACTAATTTCTCAAAGAGTCATAACATCTAACAAAAGAGGGAGGAAAACAAATAAAGGTATGATAGATAAAAAATTTTATTGTATGTGTAAGAAACCAATCAAAGCAATCAAATTCATAAGGAAATTGATTTTTTTAAGTTAAATTCCTATAGCAGATAATTTATCTGCCAACTTTTAATATTGTACTCATCCTTCATTCTGCTCATTCTTAGTGAGGACATAAAGATGGAGAGCTCCTGGAGGGAGGCCGGCAGCTTCTGGTGTAGGCCATTGGAGGATGAAGGGTGCACCCTAGCAGCCCAGCCAGGCCTTCCCCTGCGCTGACTGAAGCTCTGCTTTGCTGTGAAGCAGCAGGTTAGGCCTGAGCATTGGAGCTTGAGGTCAGAGCAGTCCCCTCCCCCCCGCCTCAACTGGCATGGGACTAGGGGCAGGTGGTAGAGTATGCCCACCATATAGGGGCATATGACCTTATAACATCGGACGCGGGGAGTGAGGGAGAAGGCAAAACGGATTGGGTCTGCAGCAGCTGGCGGAAAGGAAAAGGAAGGACTTAACTGGATTGGACTGGCCAGTAGCTTGTGGAGGGTGGCTATGTGTCCTGGAATTCTGTGTTGGGCAGTGGCCATCCTGCAGGCACTCTGGCAAAGGTAACTTTAAGCAGGGACCCACAGCTGGGCTTGCTCTCCTACCTGACATGGGGACCCTGCTAACAGCTGTGGGTTTTGCATGTTGTAACAAGATGCCAGTGCACTTGGGACTGGCCTGCTTGCTAAGAGCCCAGACATGTCTCCTGCTATGGGGTTTAAATGGGGTCATGTACTTTTTTTTTTCCCTGTGCTTGATTCTCAAATATCAGACAGTTCTTCTCATCCTTATCTAGGTAAATGTGTGCACTACATTATCTACTTATAACAGATGGTGCCTTAAGCACTTCACAAATTGCACCTACAGTACAAGAGGCCCCTCTTAGACCAAAGCCATTACTCTTGGAATTGAAGTTTGCTGGTACAAACACTTGAAATGGAGGTTTTATTCCATCTTGTATATATGTATATGAATGTATGTGTATTTGTGTATATGTATGTATGCATATGTATATGTCTGTGTGTATGTATGCATATATATGTGTATGTGGAAATATATACATATGTAAAATACATATATACGTGTGTATATGTGTGTGTATACACACACACACACACACACACACACACACATATATATATATATATA
>CM053598.1:181119701-181140578 GCA_028646575.1 Pseudocheirus occidentalis
CCATCTTGTATATATGTATATGAATGTATGTGTATTTGTGTATATGTATGTATGCATATGTATATGTCTGTGTGTATGTATGCATATATATGTGTATGTGGAAATATATACATATGTAAAATACATATATACGTGTGTATATGTGTGTGTATACACACACACACACACACACACACACACACATATATATATATATATATATATATATATATAATTTTTTTTTCTATTTGGGGGTGGAAGGTAGAGCAATTGGGGTTAAGTGACTTGCCCAAGGTCACACAAATGGTTTTGTGTTAAGTGTCTGAGGCTGGATTTGAACTCAGGTCCTCCTGACTCAAGGCTCGTACTCTATTCACCACACCAGGTAAGCCACTCCTTGACCAGTAGCAGAAAAACTATATGATAAAAAGGAATGACATTTTCTGTTGTACATGTGACACTATGGGAGAGTTGTATCAACCTCTGTGAAAGAGTATAGGAGATTATATACACTGGTTTCTAGAAACTTGATAGTAGTAGATCAACAATAACTTGATAGTCCAAATACATATAAAAAGGATACCAGGTGCCAACATGAAATTGGAAGTGGTGAAAAGGAGATAGTAAGAGAATTGCTGAAAGAGAAACTCTCACCATTTGAATTCTAGATCAAGTACTTTATCTATAACTAGTACACATAGGGAAACAAGATTTGAATGTGTTGCTTGGTGAAAGACAGAAAGTGGAATAAAACAGATAGCATTTCCTTTACATTTGTTGTGCACCATGTATCATAAGTGATATATGCTGTGAATAAAGCTGTAGCAGTGTCTCTAAAGAAACCACTTCAAATCCTCTTATTGATACTGGTGTATTAAGTAAAAATCTAGATGATTCAGTTTCAGATTAATTCAGTGATGTTTGAAGTAGAGTCTGGATTCAGAAGATTATAGCAACAATGAAGCACAAGAATTCGTGTGTGAACATGATTAGATATACCAGGTAAACTGTATACGAAGCAAAGGTAAATGACATTAAATGAGCTGACTTTTCAAAATATACTTCCTGTGATAAAAAGAACTTTTCATGTTGCCACAAATACTGGACTTTGAGAGAGAATTTACTTCCTTAGGGGAAAGGTGAAATGTCAGATAAAGGCTAGCTTGAAAGCCCAAATCAAGGAGAAGAAGACTATAAAATTCCAGATTGTAAGAAAAATAAGATGAATCATTGTTAAGATTAATGTGTTGAGGAAAGTGATGGAAAAAGAATCACAAATATCAGAATCCTAAAAAATGAGGATCATTCCCAACCATCAGCATCTAAAAGTATCAACTGTGAAAATGCCAGACAATTTGAGAGAGAAACTCAAGACAAAGAAAGATGTATGAAATCTATCTTTTCCTAGCATTGAAAAAAGTTCTATGCCATCCATTAGAGCTGACTTTAAAATGTCATTTTGTGGAAGGAAAGGATGTCTTATGGCATGTTATACATGTACAAAGAATATAAAAGAGAGAATATAAGTCTTGTCCAGTGGATTGGCAGCCAATTCAAATAATTGTGTTAAGTTATGTTCTCTAAATGTGATATGCTAAAAGTGGAACCATATGTATAGAATGCTTAAGGATGTTCACATAAGGCTTATGAAATTTATTTAAAATTTGATTTTTGAAAAAATTTTTTTCAAGAAAATGAATATTTTAATACATTTAGTGACCTCTAGTGTGATTTGCTTATTTGGAAATAAGCTTTTAATTCCCTTCCTATAGGGGAAAAAACCCACCTATTCTGGTTACTATTTTTTTTCATTTTTAAATAATTTTATTAGCCTTATTTGTATTATTTACATTACTAATTGTATTCTGGAAGACATAGGTTCAGATATCAGGGTGGGCACTGAAAACTTATTTGACTGAAGATTAATTATTCAACCTTACTATGCCTTTGTCAAATCCTGAGACTTATCTGCTGAGTCTGATGAACTGGGAATAAGTTATAGACATATACAGAGTATATTGAACCTATAGATTCTTAACTATTTTCATCCATTAAGAATTACTACTTTTTCAAATTAATTTATTTATTTTCTCATTTCCATGAGATTTTGAGTTAGAAATTTTCTTCCCATCTTTCCCTTACTCGCCAGCCCAAAACAGAAATCCCACGGTATAGCCCCACGCCCAATCTGCTTTCTCCTATGTAGTCCCCCATTACCCCTCTGATTTTCTGGTAGGGCAGGATGGATCTCCCTACCCCAATGCCTGTATATCTTAATTCCCAGTTGCATGTAGTTAATATGTATATGTGTGTGTGTAGGCACATATAAGTATGTATATACACGTATTTATGTATATACACATATATATTTAACATTTGATTATAGAACTTTAAAAGGAATTACTAGTTATTGTGAAGATTGACTATTTCTGTTTGCTAGTTTCTGCATTCTCTAGTTGAGTATTAGATTGTTTTTAAAAAATTGTAAATAGTAAGTTAAATATTTTTAAGTTAAAAAATCATAAATATGCTATATCCAATATCATACAATCTGTATTCTTATGTTCAATTCCATTTCTTTCCTTTCTTTTCCCATTTGTCTTTCCGAATACTTGGTACCATTTACTTTGCAAATATACAGTGAAGAAAAGAGCCACATATGACTACAGAATAAAGTGTTACTATTAATTTTTATCATTAGGAAATCAGGCCCAAAACCCATATCAACAGCAGCAAGAGACACTGGACTTAGTGTTCAAACTGTTTCTGTTACTAGCTCTGTGGCAATAGACAAGATATTTAGCAACAAGATATTCAACAAGCATTGATCAGTTGTCTGCTAGGTACTATGTTTTGTGGTAGGTGATATATAATAAATCATACCTACTCCTTACCCTCATGTTGTATAACTTACTATGGAATTCACACAAAATAACATTTCATTATGATAAGCATTATTATACAATAAGATACAGCATGGATAATTTGATAGAAAGTTGATGCTGAAGCTAGGAAGAACTAGGTTCAAGTCCTGCTTACACTTAAATAAAGGGACAGGGACAGGGTAGAGAATAGAACAAGTGGTGGAGTGGTATAGGAAGGAGGACATATAATCAGCCTCTCACAATATGTCCACTGTAGAGATGTCCTGCATAATTACACATTTATAACCTGTATTGAATTGCTTGTCCTTCCAGTGGGGGTGGGTGACAAGGGAGGAACCTAAAGAATCTAGAATTTAAAGTTCTACAATCAAATGTTTATATATATATATATATATATAATCATTAATATTCTTATTTATTTATTATTATTAACTACATGCAACTGGGAATTAATATATACAGGCACTGGGGTAGGGAGACCCACCCTGCCCTACCAGAAAGTAGAGGGGCATTGGAGGAAGACATAAAGAGAGAACAGATTTGGGGAGGAGATTTACAGTGGGATTGCAATTTGGGGGTTGGGGGCAGGGGAAAGACAGGGAGAAAAATTGTAACTCAGGAAACAAATGATGTAAACAAGAAAATAAATAAAATAATTAATTTTAAAAAAAAGAAATTGTCAGGCAAGGGGTGGCTTGGTGGCACAGTGAATAGAGCACTGGCCCTGGAGTAAGGAGGCCCTGAATTAACACAAATTAATTGTCATATTTTTGTTCACTCAAGCTATAAGGAGAGTTCCTGAGTGTATTTTCAGCTTCGAAGAGAGAGAAAGAGAGAGAGAGTAAAAGATACAAAGCGAAAAAACATATAACTTAAAATATTCAGGTAAATGGCAGATGATGGAGCAATGCATGGTGTTCTTGCACTATAGCTCTATCTCTCACAGTATTTAAAGTATCTAATGTAACAAAGCTGTTTGCATATGCTCTTAACCAATAATTCCTTTAGAGGAGGGATATTTTTTTTGCCCTTCATTTATATACCTAGAGCTTAGCATAGCAAAGTTCCTGACACACAATAGTTACTTAATATGTGCTTATTAAACTGACTGATTTGAAACACCTCACCCATATCCATGAATATTTACGGTTCAGAAAAAAAATAAAAGACTTCTTAGAGTTATGTCTTCCATATATAGGTTTTGTACCAGTATTAGTAAGTGGAAAACAAAAACTCAGTGCCAAGTTATTGCCAGGAAATTAAAAACAAAACAAAACAAAACATATAGATTGCTCTTAAATAGCTCACTGTTAAGAAAACCACATGTGGATATTTTTCATATAAAAATTCTTTTTTTGGAAATCAGTTCCAAACTGTGTTTTTGTTTCATTCTGTTCTGTGTACTTTTATTAATAATAATAGCTAACATACACAATTTTAAAAACTTATACCATTTGATCCTACCTATAAGACTGTGAATTAGATTCTACATGGGTTTTTATCCAGGCTTTCTGTTTGGAAACAGAGGTTCAGAAAGTTTCAGTGACTTTTCCAGAATCTTGGAAGTAGAAATTTGCAGATATGTGACTTGAACATAGATCTTAACTACATTATCATCTTTTTTTCCTCCATCATGTCACACTTACACCTTTAACTAAAAAAGGAACAGAGGTGTGAGGAAGACAGCTGTATAATTTGAGAGCCAATTGGTAAATTTTCATGTTGAGAATTTATACCTCAGAAATCAGAAATCACTTCATATCAGGTCTTAATTTATTGCACTTTTGATTGTCTAGGAAAAAAAGTGTTGAAGAAAATGTTAAAATTGCAGATTAAACAGGGCTGATTGTTAAATATTTACCAGCACACAGCTGGAAAAGAGATATAGCTTTGGTCTCAATCAACAAAACATATTTTATGTTAAGGCAGACCAAAATATGACTGGTAATAGTTTGACAGAAATTAAAATATTTACCTTGGAAAAGATAGGGAAAGTATTGTTACTCTTCAAAAAAGGGAAAAAAAGGGAATTGTGGAACAAAAAGTAGGCTTATTGTTCTTGACTGAACATTTACTGGGGATTCAAATCCTGATAATAAGAACTCTTAAAAGTGAAGTGGGCTGTCTCAGGAAGTAGTAGGTTAGTTCATTATCATTGAAAGCTGTGAGTTGAAGCCAGGACAATAACATGGGGATACTGATGAGATTCCTGTTCAGATTTGTGTTGATCCAGATAACATTCAAGGGTGCTTACAATGCTAAGAATGTATAGTTCCATAAAAGATAGAAATGGCAGCCTCACTACTCTTGGTTCCAGCTAGGTGCTACAGTAGATAGTTCCCTGCCTCTGGAGTAAGGAAGAACTGAGTTTAAATCTTTTTTCTTAAAATGCTACTGTGACCTTTGACAAGTCACTTAGTCTTAGGTTTTTTTTTATCTATAAAACCATGATAAAAATAATATCTATATCAAAAGCTTGTTGTGAAGAACAAATGAGGTAGCATATATAAGTGCTTTACAAAGCTTAAATTGCTATGAATACATAAGTTATGTTATTATTATATCGTTAAGATTGATTTTCGAAGTGCCTGATTTTTAATGGAAACTTACTTATCTGAAAGCTTTGTGAGTAATATACTCTATATTATGTGATATATTATTCTATAGACATTTACCAATTGAGGTGAAAAAGTTTCTTATTTCCCAGGAGTTCAAATTTTAGGAAGGGGAAGTAATATATTTATTACTAATTCACTGTTATTGCTAATTAGTATTTATGACTATGCTCAAATACCTTGTGAATTGATCAGTTGTGGAGGGTTTTTTTCTTCAAAATAATTCCTTCATCTGAGCAAAATCTCTTGTGTATAGTTCTGTCTTTAGCCCAATACAAATAAGTCTAAATGTCATTCCTATAATGAAATTGGGCTGAAATTCTTAGAGCTTTTGGTGGTCCCAAGTTCTTGCCAGAAAATAAAATTACAGTAAAGCCTGTTTATGACAACAATGAAGGTATCCAAAGTTCACATACACTGAAAATAATTTCAAAGTTTCCCCACAAAGAAACAGAACTCAGCACAAACTGAAATCTTATCCAAAGTAGCCCAAATTCTGCACAGGAATGGGACAGAAGATAGTTTTGACCCATTTTTCTGTATATCTTTCCTAATGCTCATTTGTTTTCTTATATTTGTTCTAGACTTCCATCGTATGCCCATTGTCCTTGTTCTTTTTCTTCTTTACTTTCTCTGCCTCAACTTTTTTTTCTTTTTGACATTTTTCTTAATACTTTAATTAATTATAACTTAAAGATTTTCTAAGGTAATTTTCTCCCCATAGGATCATATATGTAAAACTCTAAATGACACAAATGACAATCTTTTACAACCCCCTTATTTTACATATACAGAAACTAAGGCACTGTGGATTAAAAGTGTAAACTGAAGTCCCACAGGTAGTATCAAAGGCAGGATGTGAACTTGTTATATAACTTGGTAATGAATTTGTTCCCTCCTTTACTTTCATGCTTTCCTATTTAGGTTTTTGTAGGATGGCCTTTTATTATACTCTCTTATTATGAGCAAAAATGAAATCACACAATGCTTTTTGTAGTGAAATGAAGTGAAAATATTGGTATTTTCATGAGTGTCTTCTACTTTTCCTTCCCATTTCTGTTTCAGATTCCATTTTATATATTTTCCTCTTGCCAAATTTCTTCAAAACATTAGTTCCAAGTATATAGTATCATCTATCATGATCTCTAGTATCACAAACAGAAGAAATCTCATTATATATCATATTAAAATGTGCCCAGGGCCATACACCCAGATATATGTGTTTGTCTAGAGAATATAGCTACAAGTAGTTTTGTGTTGTTTTGATTTTTCTCTGGACAAAACCACATGGCTTTATGTAGAGAGAAACTCTCATCTCCCATTTTTGAAATTTAACTAGCTTTTTAGACTGTGGTCTCTTACTTAAAGGATATTTACATTGTGTATGAAACTTTTGGAAGCCCCTGCTATAATAATATAGAATTCAAAATGTCCATCACTTCTCTTGTCCTCCTTTATGGCATCTCTACTGATAATTAGATATCTTGAAATATATGTCCAATGAATATCTTTAACTCATTATATCTGGAACTAAACAGAGTATCTTGACTTCCAAAAACTGTCCCCTCATCCCAGTTGTCTAAGCTTGCAGCCTAGGTGTCATCATTGAGTCCTTATTCATTCTCACCTCTGTGTCTAATCAAACAACTCTCATATATTCCCCTTTATTCTAACACTGCTATCATCCTGATAAAGGTATTCATGAGCTCATGCCTGGATAATTGAAATAACCTTTTATTCAGTCTTCCTGCCTCAGTCTCTCCTTACTGAACCCCATCTTCCACTTCATTCTCAAAATGATCTTTCTAAAGCATAGGTCTGACTACATCATACCTCTTCCATCCCTTCTGAAATCATTTAGTTATGTCCTGTAGCTTCCTGTTGCCTCTAAGATCAGATATAAAACCCTCTGTTTGACTTTTGAAGCCCTTCATAACATGTTGTAATGGTAATGTAATTTGAATTTGAAGATCCCTTTGTATTGGCAAAGGTAACAGATACTTAGCACTAAGTAATTCATCAATTTTCTGTTAAAGAAACAGAAGCTATGAATCCCTGTTGCTGATGTAATAGGAAGTGATTGGCTGAAACAGGAAGAATCTAATGCTGTGTGTACGCAAGGAGAAGCCTCTGCTGGGTCAGACAGATCTTGTTGGAGAAAGCTCCCCAGGCTGGAGAGAATAATTTTGATTTTGAAAACCTGGATGGAGAGATTTTGATTCTGGGAATCAGCTGAAACATCTGTTGAGACCAAGGGCCAGGCAGAGCTGCTGAGGAGTTGCTGAGGATTTCTGAAGGGCACCTGGAGCTGCTAGGGGACTGAGGAGGCATGACTGGGATGCTGGTACTTTGTATGAACCTGTTTGTGGCTTTGTTAAATCTTGTCTTCCCAGGGACAGAGACTGTAAAGGATTAGAGATGGACTGGACACTGTGAACCCCAGTGTGGAGCAGGAACTACACAGAGAGCTGGACAAGGATCTGGGAGCTGTCTGCCTTTGAACCCAGGTAACAGTTTGGCGGATCCAGCTAAAATCTGGGACCATGGAAGGAGATACAGGGAATCAGAGAGATTACCCTGGGTCAAGCCTGAAAGCAGACTTTACATGGATACTGCATACCAACTTTACATGGATACTGTGTACTGACTGAGAAATTGTAATTTACTAGTGACTGAGGTGTGTGGGGATTGTGTATTTTCTGATTATTTGAGTAGTGAATGATGAAGGATGATTGAATGATTAAGTTGATTCAAACAATTGATTGCCTAAATGATTATACTAAGTGAATGATGACAGAATAAGTAGTTGGTTTGTAATTTAGTATGTCCCCTGTGTGGAGAACGTTGACTATTGTACTCTGTGTCACTTAAGGAGGCAAACCTCCTTAAGGATGATTGAATGATTCAGATGATTGAATTACTAAATGATTGTTCTTTGTTCAAAACTTGGTGACTACTGTGGAGAAAAATATGTGGCCATCTTAGTGATAAGCTTTTTGAATGCTGTATTTTGATTATTTGTGATAAGTTGTAACACTGTAAATGCTGTACCTAGATTTCTGTGCATGTTTTGCTCTGAGTTGTTATGTTATAGAGTTGTTGTTGTTAATGTTGTGTGTGTGCCCATAGTTGTTAAATTATAGAGTGTTCACTATACTGTGTAACCAGAACCTTAAAAGTTCTTCAGAGTAGTATTCTTCTGGTGAGCTACGTAATAGGAAGGGATTGGCTAAATTCTTACATGTAGACTTCTTATGTTTCCAGGCTTTTTATATCATATTCCCCTCTATATACTTTTAAGTTAAATTCCAATGCATTCAGTGAGGTTCTTCTCATATGACACTCCATCTCCCAACACCAAGTATTTTCACTGATTGCACCTCTTCCTTAGAATGCTCTCTCTCGGGCTGCTAGGTGGTGCAGTGAGGGTGGCTAGGGGGCACAGCGAATAGAGCACCGGCCCTGGAGTCAGGAGTACCTGAGTTCAAATCCGGCCTCAGACACTTAACACAAAAAACTAGCCGTGTGACCTTGGGCAAGTCACTTAACCCCAACTGCCCTCCAAAAAGCAGAAAAAAAAAGAATGCTCTCTCTGGCACTCCTTGTTCCTGACTTTGTTGGCTTCCTTTACATATCACCTAAAATCTCACCTGAAAGAAAATTTTCCAGGTATATCTTTATCATAGTGCCTTCCCTCTGAGAATATTCCCAATTTATCCTGTATATATATATATATATATTATCTTAATTTTTCATAGTTGTTTTCACTGTGGATCCTTCATTGAACTGCGAGCTTCTGAGGTCCTTAAGTGAGGGGAATATTTTATTTTTTGTTGTATTCTTGTGTCTGTGTGTAGATAGATATATACACACATGGGTATACATAGGTATGTGTATCCAGTACTTAGCAAAATGGCTGGCAGATAGTAGGTATTTGATAAATGCTACTTGCTTTATTATATAACTTATTCTTTTTATAAAATGGACCCATATAATTTTCCAGCCAGGGTGAGGGGTCTCTGTTTTATTCTGTAATTTTAGTGTTCATGTTTCCTCAAGTCAAATCTAGCTTGTTTTCATCTTTCCTCCTATTATGAAACTATGTCAATGAGCATACTCCAAGTGACTATTTGTATTACCCAGGACCCTAGCACACCCAGGATGGTCTGCTAGCACAGGTTATTTGGTTTACTTTTAAAGGAAAGACTGGTCAAAAAGGGATTAATAATCCTATTTTTAATTATATTCACTAGTTCAGTGGAAAAGTCAGCACCATAAAGTTGGAGAAAATAGAAACAGAGAAAATACAAGCAGAGACATTAATACAAAGACCAGTAGACAGGGCCCCAACTATCTGAAAAAAGAAATATTGCTATACACTTTATATACATCATTGGATCAAGAGAGCACAGACATCTAAGCATTCCAGCATTCTGAATGAATGGGCACTGAGAATCATGACAAGAAAATGAAAAAAATCCTTCTCATGAGTGACACCACAAAAAAAAAACATGAACCTAGCAGAATATATAACAAAGAATTGCCCTCCAATTGGCTTAGTGCCGAGAAACCTGAGAATCCATTCCCCCAGCAATTAATTCAAAACTACCTGTAGAACAGAGCCTGAATAGTTCTGGGTCAGGGCTCTATGTGGCTATTAATGGGCAAGAAAGATCTTCAAATTCCCTTAACATTACACAATTACAAGTTCAAGGCAAGTGGGAAGAATCTTAGAAGGTTTTCTTCCAGGCATTTATGATTAGCTTCTGAGAAGCTTACACTTTGAGATAATGAGGAGATGCCTTGTTTGCTTTGGAGCTTAATTAGCTAAAGTGTTGGTTGATGTACAAAACTGAGAAATACTCATTGTGTCACTCTTGTTGTATTTTTTTTCCTTTTTTCTCTTTGGCTACACATCATGAAAGATTGCTTTAAGGTGCTACCAGGATCTGAGTGGAAAAGTGATAGCTGGCTGCATTTTCTCATGCAGGTCTGCCTGTGTTCATGAGCACATGATACTAAAGCAAATATCCCACTTAAGCTAGTCTGAGATGGCAGAGCCAAGATGGCGGCACAGAAGCAACAAGGTTCCACAGCTCCCACATAGCCATCTATGTACCCATAAAATATGACTCTAAACAAATTTTAATGCTCTAAAACTCACAAAAATACAGAAAAACACATTTCCCACTAAGGCAGCTCATCAGGAAGGTCTCATCCCAGCATGCTGGGAGCCAAAACCAGGCCAGCCTGAAAGCCCAGCTTGGCCCTAGGATGACCAGGATGAGCCACAGCTATTGCATTCAGGAGAGTGGATCAGCAGCAACTGTGGCAGTTTCCAGAATTATCAAACCATAAAAAACTAGGAAAAATGAAAGTTGAGTGGAACTCAGCTAAATTTGGAGGAGAAAAGTGGTCTGGCAGAATTTACTCCTGGGCAAGAAAGCAGCAGAAACGGCAGCCCTGCAGCCACCTTGACATAGTTGCTTCAGAGCTCCTGGCCTTCAGACTTCAGAGGGCCAAGTTATCATTCAGAGACTAAGTGCTCCTGCTTTGATTGACCTAGATCTGGATCGTGATCTTGGGTGGTGGTCCTGGGGTGCATTGTCTGTGAGCCAAAGCTGGTGGCAGCAGAAAAAAATAACAGCACCTCTCAATAGTTCCAACAGTTGCAAAAAACCCCAGGGATCTGGGACAGAGCTTTCCCCTCTGGAAGCAGAGTTCCACAGAGCCAAAATATCAAGTAATTCACTTGCAACATGAGCAGACAAAGGTAGCAAAGTAAGAAAAGCAACTGAACTTTAGAATCCTTCTTTGGGGACTAAAAGGATCAAAGTATGGAACGGGAGGAAGACAAAACAATCAGAACTCCCACACCAAAAGATTCTAAGAAATATGAAGACTGTCTACAAGCCATAGAGCACCTTAAGAAGGATTTTGGAAAACAAATAAGAGAAATGGAAGATAATTGGGAAGAGAAATGAGAATGATGCAAGAAAACCATGAAAAGAGAGCCAACAATCTGACAGAAGAAAATAACAGCTTAAAAAAATATTAACTCAAATGGCAAAAGAAGCCCAAAAAGCCAATGAGGAAAAGAATGCCTTAAAAAATCAAATTAACCAGAAGGAAAAACATAATCTCAAAAACCTGCTGAAGAGAATAATTCCTTCAGAATTAGAGTGGGGCAAATGAAAGCAAATTAGTATGAGAAATCAAGATACTATTAAACAGATCCGACCAAAAAAAATAGAAGGCAATGTGAAATATCTCTTTGAAAAATCCACTGACCTAGACAATAGATCCAGGAGAGACATTTTAGAAATCATTGGACTACCTGAAATCAATGCTCAAAAAAAAAAGAACTTAGGAAGCATCCTTCAAGAAATTCTCAAGGAAAATTGCCCTGATATTTTAGAACCATAAGGTAAAATAGAATTTGAAATGATTCACCAATCACATCTTCAGAAAGATCCCCAAAAGAAAACTCCTAGGAATAGTATTGTCAGTTTCTGGAGTCCCCAGATCAAGGAGAAAATATTACAAGTTGCTAAGAAGAAACAATTTGAATACTGTGGAAAAACAATTAGGATAATCCAAGATCTAGTGGCTTCTCCACTAAGGGATTGAATGGTTTCGAATACGATATTCAGAAGATCAAGAGAGCTATGATTAAAACCAAGAATCACCTACCCAGCAAAATTGAGTATAATGTTCCAGGGGAAAATATGGCCATTCAGTGAGGTGGAGAACTTTCAAATATTCTTACTGGAAAAAAAAACAAAACTGAAAAGAAAATTTGACACTAAAATGCAAGAAGCATGAGAAGGTGAAAAGAAATCATAAGGAACTTATCAAAGTTGAACTATTTACATGCCAACATGGAAAAATGATAATTGTAACTTTATGAAACTTTTCTCCATATGAGGATAGGTGAAGGGAATATAAATGTATTTATATGTATATGCAAACATATGTCTATATAGGAGGGTTTATATATGTGTATGAACACATATCTGAGTATGTATATATGAGTACATAGAGGGAAGAGGATCAATTGAATAGGAAGGGATGATACTCTAAAACATGACATTGTGAGGTAGGAGAGGATTAGAATGAGAGGAGACAGGGAGAGTCAGAATGGGGTTAATCATCTCATGTAGGAGAGGCAAGGGATAACTGTTACAGTGGAGGGGAAGAACATGAAGGCAAATGGGAAAGGGTCAACCTTACTCTCACTGATTTTGGCTTAGGGAAGGAGTAACAAAACTCTAAACTGGGTATCTTCTCACACAGGAGATTAGGTGGGATGGGGATGAGAGGTGGGATGATGGAGGAGAGGGCAGGGGGGGCGGGTTTGTTGGTAGTAAACAATTCTAAAAAAGGGAAAGGGACAGGGACATGGTAGAGAATAGAACAATGGTGTGGGATAGTAAGGAGGGACATATAATCAGACTTGTATGATATTGCTACTGTGGAGATGTACTGTGTAATTAAACACGTACAGCCTGTATTTAATTGCTTGCCTTTCCCGTGGGGGTGGGTGACGAGGTAGGAGGGAAAAGAATCTAGAATTTTAAGTTCTACAATAAAATGTTAAAATATATATTTTATATATATATACACATATATAATAAAATATAATACTCAATAGCATTAATTAATAATTAATAACAAAACAATATTTTATTTAATAATAAATTCAAAATAGTTTAAAATGAAATATTTAATAATAAAATATTAATAAATAAAATTTATTATTATTATTATTATTATTATCTACATCCAACTGGCAATTAAAATATACAGGCACTGTGGTAGGGAGATCCATCTTGCCCTTCGGGAAAGTCAAAGGGGTGAGTGGGAGGATATAGGAGAGAGCAGATTACAGGAAAGAGTGTACACTGGGATAGCTGTTTTGAGGTCTTGGGTAGGGGAAAGATGAGGATAAAATTTGTTACTTAAAATCTCATGGACATGAATGATGTAAGCAAAAAATAAATAAATTTATTTATTAAAAAACTTGTCTAAGCCTTTTTTTGGGTGGGGACTTATGGGGGAAGGCACAATAGCCTTTCTTGTATGAGGAGGTGAAGGACTTAGTGAAATAAAGGGTTTAAGAAAGGATAATATAATCCTTTGTAACTTAAAACCAAGTAAACTGAGAATAAATTATATCAAACAACATTCTTTGGTCTAGAGCAGAGATGCCTTTTGGTAGATACTTTTCAAATAGTGATAATAATAAATCCCCTGAAGTGGTCATATTATTTGAATTTACTCTTCATATTTCCATTGGCATAAAACAAATTAGTGTATTTTATATAAGTATGACTTCAAATAGTTCAATTTAAATACCTGAGACCACTTCTACATATTTATTATCTGTACTAATCATGGCCTAAGCTTCACCAGTGCATGTGGTGTCTCAGGTGACTCATAAGGTTCTTTCAGATTTAACTTCTCAATATTGATATCAGCTTATTATTCATCTGTAGGTTATTTTTAGTCAAAATACTGAAGTATTGGGACTCTAATGGAAAATTTATTCCAAAGCTATGAATTGAGGAAATATATAATGAGAGGGTATAATTGTTAGGGTGGGAGGAGTGTCAGAAATAAATTTCATGCTTCAGCTTTTGAGTAAGAATGACATCAGGAAATGGAGACAGACTGTGGACTTGTGACTGGTTCCTTTAACCTCCAACTCTATTTGACTTGTGATTGGTTCCTTTAGCCTCCAACTCTGTTTCTGTATAGACAAGTTATACATATATGACCCTTTGTGTCCTTTTTTGTTTTCATATTTTATTTTCCCAATTGCATATAAAAACACTTTAACATTATTTTTAAAACTTTGACTTCCAAATTCTCTCTCTTCCTCTATCATCATCCCCACTCCCACAGAGAAGGCAAACTATTTGATTTAAGTTCACATGTGTAGCCATGCAGAACATATTTCCATATTAGTCATGTGAAAGGAAACAGACTAAAATTCAAGAAAAATTTTAATAAAACTTAAAGATATTCTTTAATATGTATTCAGACACCAACATTCCTTTTCTGGGGATGAATAGCATTTTCATCATAAGTCCTTCATAGTTGTCTTGGATCTTTTTATTGCTAAGAATAGCTAAGTCACTCATACCTAATCATTTTACAATATTGCTGTTACTTTGTACAACGAATGTCACTTTGCATCAGTCTCTGTAAGTTTTTCCTGGTTTTTCTGAGAGCATCCAGTTTATAATTTCTTTTAGCTCAATAATATTCCATCACCACCACAAAGCACAGTTTGTTCAGCCATTCCTATTTGATTGGCATTGCTTCAATTTCCAATTCTTTGCCACCAGAAAAGAACTTCTATAAATAATTTTGTATGTATAAGTCCTTTTCTCTTTTTTAAAAAATCTATTTTTATATAGAGACTTAGTAGTGGTATTGCTAGGTCAGAGTATGCACAGTTTTATATTACTTTGGACATAGTTACAAGTTGTTCTTCAGAATGGTTGAATCAGGCCACAACTCCACCAACAATGCATTAATGGCTCATTTTCCTCACATCCCCTCTAAAATTTGTCATTTTCCTCTTCTGTGTTATTAGCCAATCTAATAGCTAAGAGGTATTATTTTAGAATATCTTAGTATTATTTTATATATTATATTTATTTATGTAATATATCTAGAATTAATTTAATTTGCATTTCTCCAATCAGTACTGAGTTTTTCATATAGATGTAGTTATTTTTTCATATAGCTATAGATAGCTTTAATTATTTCAAGGGAACTAATGAAAATAATTGTAAGAGAAGGCAACTAGCAAAACCAGTTTTCAATCTGTATTACAAAGCAGTAATTATCAAAACAATCTGCTATTGCCTAAGAAATATAGGGGATTGATCAGTGTAATTGTTGAGGAATACAGTAAACATTAGGAAACCACTATATTAATCTAGTGTTTGATATTGCCAAAGATCCCAGACTTGGGGATTCAAACTCACCATTTGACAAAAATTGCTAGGCATACCAGAAAGAAGTTGGGAAGAAGCTAGTCATTGACTAACATCTCAAACTATGCCCAGATAAGGGAAAATGTATAAATCATTTGGATATAAAGGATGTTATAAGCAAATTATGGGCATATATAATAATCTATGCTTCATATCTATGGCTAAGAGACAATATTATGACTGAAGAAGAGATACGGAAGATAATGGGATGTAAACTGTGTTATTTTGATTACATAATGTCCTGTAATTAAAACTATTGCAACTGAAATTAGAGGGAATACAGAAAACATTGAGAAGGTTATAAAGCAAGTTCCTCTGGTAAAGTTCTCATTCTTCAAATATATAGGGGAACAAAGACTATGTATAAAGAGTATTAAGTATATAAACTACATAAACTAAAACTATGCATACTCTTTGATCCAGAAGTATCACTACTAGGTGTGTATCTCAAAGAGATTAAAGAAAAGAAAAAATTGCCTATTTGTACAAACATTTATAGCAGCTCTTTTTGTGGTGAAATAATTGGAAATTGAAAAAGATGCCCATCAATTTGGAAGAGCTGAAAATATTGTAATATATGATTTTGATGTTGATACTATTGTACTATAAGAAATGATGAATACAATATTTTCAGAAAAACCTTGGAAGGTTTTTCTATATCAATCATATAGATGTGAATTGTGCACAGTAGCAATAGTATTGTTATGATGGCCAACAGTTAAATACTTCAATTTTCTGATCAAGATATTGATCCAAGCAATTCCAAAAGACATGTTTTAAATAATGCTGTCCACCTCCAAAGAGAAAACTGACTAACTCCATTTGCAGGTTGAAACATAGTTGTTGTTTTTCACTTTTGTTGTTGTTGTAGAGTGTGTGTGTGTGTTTTCCAATATGAATAATATATGTTAAAAAAAAGGAAAAAAGAAAGAAAAGGAAAGAAAAAAGAAGGAAGAATGGAAGGAAGGAAAGAGTGAAGCAAGTTTATTGTAGCCATTTTTTTAATATTTTTTATTTTAGATAGCTTTCATAAGCTTTATTCATTTTTATTCACTTATTTATTTTTAAAAAATTATTATTTATGTAAAATTATCATTATTTACTAAAATATTTATTCTATTATTTAAATCAATATTGTATGAAATAAAAAAGAAAACTGACTATTCATAAAACACTGATAGTAAAACAAAACGAATAACATTTGTTGGAGAATACTTCATATTATTAGTTCTAGGAGACAGACGTGGGAGTTATCATCCAGCTAGCCTTTCTAAATCAAATAAATCTGTCCTTTGGGCCTGACAGAGTGGAGAACTTTCTCAAAATTCTAGATCCTCTAATTTAAATAATTCAATCTTTTTGTACCAATAAGAGGCAAAAATGAGACACTAAAGGACAGTAAGTGCTATTGCTGATGTTCAGTTTATTAAGGTTCATTTAACAAAATAGCTGATATAGAACAAGATGGAGTCAGCATGCCTTGAATCAGGAATGTTTCTAAGGAGGAGTGGGTCTATATGTTACATAAACAAGTCAGCAAAGTTAATGACATAATACCAGGGGATTTGTTAAGGGATATTAGGGCAAGCAAAGGGAGGAATCTCACTGGAAACTGCTGTTCTCAGGAAACATACTGAAATCAGTTCCTAGGGTTTATCTGAGGAGGGCAATTTTATGCACTTCTACTACAGTATAAGCATTCTTATGCCAATGGGATTGATGAAGACATCAACAATTTAAAAAAATTGAGTAACTTGCACATAGTCAACCAATTTGGACCAGAACCAAAATTCGAACACAATTAATCTGTCTTGAAATTGAGCAAGCTTTCTGCTACATTTTGTCAGCAGATTAATAAGGACAAAGCTGATACAGAGGAATGGTAGTTAATAATGCAGTTGGGAAGTAAATGTGTATGTGCTTTGATGACAGAGCTTTAATAAGAGTGAGACTGAGGTGGGGGAAATGACAGTGAGAAACAGAGATGTACAGAAATAGAGACACTTATCCTCACAAATTGTATTTTAGTAAATAATGATCCATTCATTGAGCAGATTTTTCACCTTGCCACAGATATCTTAGTGAATTTGAGTGAATAAAGATTTCCTTGTTACTTTAATTGGATCCAAATAAGAAGATACTGGATCAGTATTTTTTATGTAGACTTCTTTTTTTTTTGCTTTTTTTTGGAGGGCAGTTGGGGTTAAGTGACTTGTCCAAGGTCACACGGCTAGTTTTTTTGTGTTAAGTGTCTGAGGCTGGATTTGAACTCAGGTACTCCTGACTCCAGGGCCGGTGCTCTATTCACTGCACCACCTAGCCGCCCCATCTGTAGACTTCTTTAATTAGGTTTCACATCTGCTGTTCAAAGGGAAAGGAAAGTTCATAAAGACCACAAGAGTAATCTTTTTTGTGAGATTAAAAAAAATAGAGAATTGAAATTGAATGGAAAGGGAGTGTTGTTGTTTTTTTGTTTGTTTGTTCTAATGTGACAGAAGCGTACTCCCTACCCACTTCGCAGCCAGAATTGAAGTGGATCTGAAGGCAATAATTGTAGAATATGAAATAAAGGAAAGCAGTATCTAAGAACTTCAGTTACAGTAATGAACATAGCATATTTAGAAAGCAAGCATAATAGGGGTTTATGAATTGATTGACAGGTTGGGATTTATATAGTCAGAGGAAACGCTTGTCCCATTGAATTTATAATCCCAGAATGACAGTTAATTCTCAACCCCATGCTTCACAAAACTGAAACAGAGAAGTAAAAAAAGTAAGCAGAGAAAAGGAAACATAAAAAAGCTCTCAGTGTGTGTGAGAATGTGGATGTATCTATATAGCTACATATGTGTTCCTGTGTTAAAAAAATGATTGAATTGAGCATTAATAAAATGACTGGATACACTTCATTCTTTTGGAACATTCATTCCCTTAAAGAAACTTTCTCTCATGAACCATATTCACTTAATATCTGGACCTTGAACAGTTTTTCTATTAGAGGAGATTTCTTGCCATAGGAAAAAAAGTAAGCAAAAATGTCACATTTATCACCACTTTTGCCAGCAGTGCAAATATTTTTTTTCCCCATACAGAGCTCTAGTTGTAGGTGGCATCTAACAAAAATAGAATGAGTGCAAAGAGAAAGACTATTTCCTTTAGACCAAAACATCAGCTTAAGTCATTTGTATCCTTAAAAAGGGCAATTGGATCCTGTGAAAAATGAACTGTAATGCAAAAAATAAATCTCGTTACCAGTGAAAAATGCTCTGCAGAAGAGAGTGTACAAGTTCAGGCTGTTCAAAGAAGTAATAATTCATTCTCCAAATCTAAGTTTGTGTGTGTGTGTGTGTGTATGTGTGTGTGTGTTTCCATTCTATGTTCTATTCTGATGAGTACAGAAGTGACTTTTTATAATATAACACTTGTAAACTCCACCATATCTAGATGTTAAAGAAAGTTAACCCTTCTATTTCTCCCCAAAATTATATTGTGAAATCATAGGCATATATTTATCATATTATAAAGTGTTCAGAATCCAAATTCTTAAACAATGTCTAATCAAGGGATGTTATCTAGGGCTTTTTTTATGCAATGTGGTGTGGTATTAGGAAACCTGAATATGATTTCAGAGAGAAATATTCAATAAAAAACAAAACAAAAAAACAGTTGCACTTTCAAAAAGGTTTTAAAAATCAGTTGGGCAAACTCAAATAGAAATAAATCTTTGAGGCCTGCATAGGGATTCAGAAAATCATAAATTTATCTTATCTCTATGTAATGACAAGCAAATTAGTACTTTGCTCCTTGTTTTAACTCTTGAAGTGCCTTTGAGCCTCACCTTTGATTGTGTCAAGTCTTTGATGGAAGTATTATACATTATGTTGCTCTTAATAGGCCTAACAGAGATCAGAGACCTTCTAAAGTCATCACATGGTGCCCATGGTGGGAGGAGCTTGAAGAAAGAGCCTGACAGGAAGGAGCAGAGCAGATAAAAGTTTGAGTATGAGGTGGAACCAAGTAGAACTAAGAGGAAGAATGCTTGTGATTTTGACACTGTCTGTTTGTTCCTCTTACAGTATATGTTTCAATTTTTAAGTAGTCATGGGATAAAAAAATAGAAGAGAGATTTTGTTAAGATCAGTAATAGAACGGCGGAGCCAAGATGGCGGCGCAGAAGCAGCAAAGCACCACAGCTCCCACACAAACATGCTAAAAATCTCATAAAATGGGACTCTAAATAGATTTTCAAGCTCAAAAACACTCCAAAAGAGAGAAAGCACATCTGTTGCTACAGGCAGCTCGGCAGGTGGGACTCTTCTCAGCAGTCTGGGAGCCTCGGCCAAAACCCTGGCCGGGTCAGGCCCTGGGGCATCGGGCGGGGAGCCGCATCTGTAGGAGAACAGATAGGCTGCAATGGAGACACAGTTACCACATTTATCAGGCCAGAAGACAAAAAGGCTAAGAGAAGGGTCAGTGGATTTTGCTAACTGGGGAGGAGAAGAGCGGGTCTGGCCAAACTGTTCCCAGGGCAAGGAAGCAGCGGGAGGTGGCTGTAGCAGCAGGAATGGAGCATCAGTGGCTTCTACTGGGTTGCTTTGGAACCCTTGGCCTGCAGATAGCAGGGGAGCTGATGCGATCCATCGGGGCCAAGGGCTCTTGCGTTGAGCGGCCTGGATCTGGATCATGGTCTTGAGTGGTGATCCTGGGGTGTGCTTTCAGTGAGCCAAAGCTGGGTGGGTGCTGCAGCATCCCACTAATAGCTCCGGCAGCTGTGAGGGACCTAGCAATTTGGGACAGAGCTTTCCCCCTCCAGAAAGCAGAGTTCCACAGAGATAAAAAACCAAGCAATTAATAGACTGGCCAATATGAGAAAAAGAAAGCAGGCTAGGAACAGCAGTAAAACTCTAGAATCCTTTTTTTATGGACAAAAAAGGCCAAAGCATGGAGCAGGAGGAAGACAACTCAGTCAGAACTTCCTCACCAAATGCTTCCAAGACTGGAAGGATGCCTACTAGCTATACATCAACTGAAAAAGGACTTTGAAAACCAAATAAGAGAAGTGGAGGGAAAATTGGAAAGATAAATGAGAATGATGCGAGAAAGGCATGAAAAGAAAGTCAACAACCTGACTGAAGAAAACAAACCTTAAAGGGCAAATTAGCTCACATGTCAAAGGAGGCCCAGAAAGCCAATGAAGAGAAGAATGCCTTAAAAAGTCGAATTTGCCAGATGGATAAAGAGTCTCAAAAGCATTCTGAACAAAATAATTCCTTCAGAATTAGAGTGGAGAAAGTGGAAGCTAATGACTTTATGAGAAACCAAGATACTATTAAACTATTACAAACAAATGAAAAAATAGAAATCAATGTGAAATATCTCCTTGAAAAA
>CM053598.1:181148817-181160508 GCA_028646575.1 Pseudocheirus occidentalis
ACCTCAAATTTCTCTTTACTAAGCTATATTTTCTGCTTTTCCCTTTACCAAACTATATTTTCTGCTTTTCCCTTTACCAAGCCATAGACTTTTCTGGCATATACGTCTGTGTCACTAAGTTTCATAACATCTTCCTCAACAGGCTTCTTGCTACTATAGCAAGGCTGTATAGCTCTTCTTACCCCTACCCTTCCTACTTTCAAGTCCCTACATTCAGGCGCCATCTGCTATGGTTTTGGGGGGTCAGGCTGTATAGGTTTCACCAATACCCTTCCTCAACAGGCTTCGGGCATCCCCGGCTCCCAGCTTCTGCTTACTCCAGGAGAAACAGCTGCACAGAAAACTTAGGACTCAGGACTTGCTTCTAGCTACATTCTCTAAGCTTGGCGTGGCTGGAACTCTCTCTTCAGAACACAACACTTGCTTCTAGCTATATTCTTTGAGCTTGGCATGGCTGGACCTCCCTCTGCCTCCAGGTAGCCTGTATTTAAGTCCTTTCTCAAGGGCCCCTTAAGGCCCCTCCCCTGGCCATGCCCTCGCCACAGTGAGCCAATCATGCATCACCCCGAAGGTGGAGAGATATTCCTGTTTATCACAAGCAGGTGCAGCCTTCGCATTCTGCCCCCAGATGATCACCTGCACTCCTGTTAGCTGAGGACCAGTTCAACCCATTACCAACAAGAGACCCAACATCTCCCTTCTCTTGTTTTGCGGGTGACCACCTAGGGGGAGGAGATCAGCTTTAAGATGTAAAAGGCTACTCTTCAGGACCGTGAGACTCCAATGCCTCATACAACAAAAATTACTACACCTCAATTACTTCATCTAAATACAATTTTTCCAGACTATAAATTTCCCTAACAGTACCATGATTCTTCTTCGATTGATTCCCTGTTACCACCCAGCTCCTATTGTATAAATTTCATGCAATCTTCCCCTTTTACCTCAAATTTCACCTCAAATTTCTCTTTACTAAGCTATATTTTCTGCTTTTCCCAGCATTTCATTCCTTTTCCTTTTACCAAACTATATTTCACTCCTTTTCCCTTTACCAAACTATATTTCACTTTACCCAGCCATAGACTTTTCTGGCATATATGTCTGTGTCACTAAGTTTCATAACATCTTCCTCAACAGGCTTCTTGCTACAATAGCAAGGCTGTATAGGTCTTCTGACCCCTAACCTACCTACTTTCAAGTCCCTATGTTCAGTTGCCATCTGCTACAGTTTTGGGGGGTCGGGCTGTATAGGTTTCACCTATACCCTTCCTCAACAGGCTTCGGGCATCCCCGGCTCCCAGCTTCTGCTTACTCTGAGAGAAACAGCTGAACAGAAAACTTAGGACTCAGGACTTGCTTCTAGCTACATTCTCTAAGGTTGGCATGGCTGGACCTCCCTCTGCCTCCAGGTAGCCTGTATTTAAGTCCTTTCTCCAGGGCCCCTTAAGGCCCCCCCGGCCATGCCCTCACCACAGCGTGCCAATCATGCATCACCCTGAAGGTGGAGAGATAATCCTGTTTATCACAAACAGGTGCAGCCTTTGCATTCTGCCCCCAGGTGATCACATGCACTCCTGTTAGCTGAGGGCCGGTTCCACCCATTACCAACAAAAGACCCAACATGTATGTATGTATGTATGTATGTATGTATGTATGTATGTACATGAAACTGAGTCAAATTTGTAGACCTAAGAGCCATTCCTCAATTGACATATAGTCAAAGGATATGAACAGATCAGTTTTCAGATGAAATAATCAAAGGTATTTATAGTCATATTTTAAAAATGCTCTAAGTCACTACTGATTAGAGAAATTCAAACTAAAACGTCATTGAGCTACTACCTCAACCTGTCAAATTTGTTAATATGACAGAAAAGGAAAATGACAAAATGTTGGAGGGGATGTGGGTAAGTTAAAATACTGATGAAGTCATATATTAATTCAGTCATTCTGGGGAGCAGTTTTTAACTGCATAGCCTTTGACTAAGCAATACCACTACCAGTCTGTATACCAAAGGGATAAAAAAGGGTAAATGACCTAAGTGTACAAAAATATTTTTAAGAACTCCTTTAGTGGTGACAAATTATTGGATATTAAAGGAATGTCCATCAATCAGGGAATGGCTGAACAATTTGTTGTACATAATTGGAATCAAATGTTATTTTGCTATAAAAAATGATGAGCAGGATGCTCTCAGGAAAAAAAGGACTTCATGAACTGATGCAAAATGAAATGAGCAGAACCAGACCATTGTATATAGCAACAGCAATATTGTATGATCACCTACTATGAATAACTTAGTTATTGTCAGCAATGCAATAATTAAAGACAAGACAATTCTGTAGGACTGATGATCAAAATTCATCTCCATCTCCAGGAAAATAATAGTAGAACCTGAATTCAGATTAAGTTATTTTTGCTTTACATTCTTTTTCTTTTATTTTTGTCCATGTTTTCTTTCATATAATGACTGATATGGAAATGTGTTTTGCATAAGTACACATGTATAACCTATGCCAAATTGCATGCCTTCTCACTGCAGAGGTGGGGAAGGAGGGAGAGAATTTGGAACTTGAAGAATGAAAAATAAAATAATGTTAAAATCATTTTCTTTAATTGGCAAAAAATATTAAATAACATTTTTAAAGACCTGGATCTATTATGGCTTGAATAGTGAACTTCATACTGCAAAATTCAGACTTAAATTGAAGTAGGTAGGAAAAACCATCAGATAATATAGGTATGATCTGAATAGCATCCCTCTTAAATATGAAGTGGAAGTCATGAATAGATTTAAGGAATTCTTTCTGGTACAGTGCCATGTACAGAAGTTTGCAGAGGAGGCAGGAACAGCAAAAACAACTAAAGTTCTAAATGAAAAGAACAAGAAAGCAGAATGACTGCCAGACAACATGTTTACATATACCTAAGGAAAAAAGACAAACAAAAGACAAAGGAAAAGGGGAAAGATATACTCAACTGAATGAAGAATTCTAGAGAAGAGTAAGAAGAGATAAGAAGGTTTTCTTAAATGAACACTTCAAAGAAATAAAAGAAAACTATGGAATAGGAAAGACCAGAGATCTCTTCAAGAAAATAAGAGATATCAAAGGAATGTTTCAAGGAAAATGTGAATGATAAAAATAAACAAAGGTAGGGATTTAGAAGCAGAAAAGATTAAGAGGTGACAAGAATATACTGAAGAACTATAAAAGAAAGACCTTAACATAACTGATAAACTGCATATTGTGGTTATTGATCAAGAGCCATACGTGCTAGAGAAAAAAACTCAACTGAACATGGGGAAGCCTTGTCTACAATAAGGTCAGTGAAGGTGATATAATTGCAGCCGAGCTACTAAAAATCCTTAAAGATAATGTTGCTAATGTACTGCACTCAATGTACCAGCAAATTTGGAAAACTCAGCTGTGGTCACTGGATTGGAAAAGACAAGTTTACATTCAAGTCTTTAAAATGGGTGATAACAAAGAATTCTCAAATTATAGAATGGATATATTCATTTTACATGTTTGCAAGGTTAGCCCCAAGATTCTGCAAGGTAGTTTTTAGTAATATGTGAACTGAGAATTATCAGAAGACTAGGCTGGTTTTTGAAGAAACAGAAGAACTGGAGATCAAATTGCCACCAACTGGATACTTTATTTGTGTGAAAAGTGTTTTGTAATTGTGTTTATACAATACCTGGGTTTGTCTTGGCATGTAGACTCCTAAGCATGTTATATTGGTTACAGCTATTTCAAATGGAATTTCTCTTTCTGTCTTTTGATGCTGGATTGTGGAGAAAGCAAGGGAGTCCCAGAAAACAAACCAATCATCTACTTCTGCATCATGAACTATATGAAAGCCTTTGTGTGATTCACAACACAATGCGGTTAGTCCTTAACAAGAAGTGATGGCCAGACCATCTTATTTGTCTCCTGAGGAACCTGTATGTGAGTCAAGAAGCAGCAGGGAAAACCAAACATGGAATATGTTTAAGATTAGGAAAAGGAGTGTGACAAGGTTGTATATTATCACCTTATTTATTTAACTTATATGCAGAATACCTAATGCAAAATTCTAGGCTTCAGAAATCAAACGATAAAATTAAGATTGAGGGAAGAAATATCAATATCTAAGATATTACACACAAAATACCATAATTGTGGTGCTGGAGAAGACTTTTGAGAGAACCTTGAAGAGCAAAGAGGTCAAATCAGTCAATACTTAGAGAAACTAAATCAGACTTTTCATTAAAAGGAAAAACATTAAAGCTGAAGTTTGAATACTTTGGTCATATAAGTAGAAGACAGCAAATAAAGAGGTCATATAAAGAAGAAGACTTTTCCTCACTGGAAAAGACCCTGATGTGGGAAAGATTCATTTGCAAAAGGAAAGGGAGACAGCAGAGGAGGCACTGTATAGATAGTGTCATGGAAGGAACAAGCAAAATCATAAAATGAATTAAAGCATCAACAGCACTGTGTGACAGGCACGGTACTAAGCATTTTCTCCCTCAAATATTATCTCATTTGATTTTCACAAACATGTGAATTAGGTTCTATAAATATACTCATTTTACATTTGAGGAAAATTAAACCAGATAGTTATGTAATTTGCTGAATATCACATAGCTAATAAATAAATGAGGTTAGAATTTAACATAAACTTTCCTGACTCTTGCTAGGCAAAGTAGCTAGGATGACATCCAAGTATCATTTCCCAGTGAAACTGAACATAATCCTCCATGGAAAAAAATGCTCATTCAATGGAATAGAAGATTTTCAATCCTTTAAAACACTAAATAGTATTTCATTTTCTCCTAAATTACATGTCAAGAAATTTTTAGCTTTTATTTTTGCAAGAATGTGAGTTTCATTTTTTCTCACTGTGTCCTATTCTCTCCCCTCCCTTCATGTTAAAATAGTAAGCAATTTGACATAGGTTATACTTCTGCTATCATGTAAAACTATTTCCGTATTTATTCATAGTTGTGGTATTAATGGATCAATGGGTATGCATAGTTTGTTTGACCTATGGGCATAGTTCCAAATTGCTTCCCAGAATGGTTGAATGAGTTCACAACTCTACCAGCATTTACATCAATGTACCAATTTTCTCACATCTTCTATGTTTATTGCCCTTTTTATTTTTGGTCATATTAGATAGTTTCTCAGAGCTGTTTTAATTTGGATTTTTCTAATCAAAAATGATTTCAGGTAATTTTTCATATGTTTATAGATAGCTTTTATTGCTTCATCTGAAAACTTCCTTTTCCTGTCCTTCGGCCGTTTACCATTGGGGAATGACTCTTATTTTTACAAATTCAGCTCAGTTCTCCATATATTTGAAATATGAGGTCTTTATCAAAAACAGTTGCTGTAAAGATTATTTACCAGCTTTCTGCTTGCCTTCTTATCTGGCTTGTATTTGTCCTGTTTGTAAAAAAAGATTAACTTGATAGAAACAAAATTATCTATTTTACACTTTATAATACACTGTATTACTTGTTTGGTCATCATTTTTTCCCCTACCCACACACATAACAGGTAGACCATTTTCCTAATTTGGTTATTACTTTTGGGCATTTATGTCTAAATCATGCACCCATTTTGTTTACAGTGTGATATGTTGATCTCTAGCTAGTTCATATTGTATTGTTTCCAGTTTCACCAGCATTTTTTGTCACATTTTGAGTTCTCTCAAAAGCGGTCTTTATTTATTTATTTATTTATTTATTTATTTATTTATTTTTTACTTTATCAAACACTAGGTTTCTAAGGCCATTGACTGCTGCATCTTTTGAACTAAATATGTTCCACTAATCCCTCACACTATTTCTTACCTAGAACCAGATAGTTTTGGTGATTATTGCTTTATAATATAGTTTGAGATCACTATTGCTACACTACCTTCCTTTGTATTTTTCCCAGTAATTCTCATGATATGCTTGAACTTTTATTCTTATAATTGAAATTTGTTATTTTTTTCCAGCTCTCTATTTTTTTTTGGTAGTTTGATTGGTATGACATTGAATAAGTACATTCATTTAGGCAGAGGTTTTGTAGTAAGGATATTGGTTCAACCTACCTGCAAGCAACTGATATTTTTTATAATTGATATCCAAAAAATGGATATTTTACTTTTTTGAAAAGTGTTTTGTAATTATGTTTATACTGGGTTTGTCTTGGCATGTAGACTCCTAAGTATTGTACATTGGTTACATCTATTTCAAATAGAATTTCTCTTTCTGTCTTTTGCTGCTGGGTTTATTGCTCACATAAAGAAATGATAATGATGTATGTAGGTTTATCTTATGTCCTTCCACTTTATTAAAGTTGTTAATTATTTCAAGTATTTTTTTTTAGCTGATGCCATAAGGTTCTCTAACTATACCATCATACAGTCTGTAAAGAGGGATAGTTTTGTTTCCTCACTGCCTATCGTAATTCTGTTGATTTCTTTTTTTTTCTTTTCTTATTGCTAAAGGTAACACTTGTAGTACTGTATTGAATAATAGAAGTGATAATGAGCATCCTTGCTTCACTCCTGATCTTACTAGAAAAACTTCTAGCTTATCCGCTTTGCATACAATGCTTGTTGATGGCTTTAGACAGAAGCTGCCTATCATTTTATGGAAGACTCCACTGATTCCTCTTTTCTACAGTGCTTTTAATTGGAATGGGTGCTATATTTTCTCAAAAGTTTTTTCTGTACCTAGTGAGAGAATCATATGATTTGTGTTGGTTTTCTTATTTATGTGGTCAGTTGTGTTGATTGTTTTCCTAATATTGAAACAACACTGCATTCCTGTTGTTAAACTCATCTGGTCATATATTGGTGTAATTATCTTAATAATGTTTTGTGCAGAATTTGTGCATCAATATTCATTAGGAAAATTGGCCTATAATTTTCTTTCTCTGTCTTAGCTCTTTCTGATTTAGGTATCATAATCATGTATGTCTCATAGAAAGAGCTTGCTGGAACTCCTTCTTTGCCTATTTTTCCAAATAGCTTACACAATATTAGAAATAATTGTTTCTTAAATGTTTGGTAGAATTCACTTGTAAATCCATCTGACCCACAGGATTTTTTCCTAGGAGGTTCATTAATGGCTTGTTCTATTTACCTTTCTAAAATGGGGTTATTTAGATATTTTTTTCCCTGATCTGTTAATATAGGTAATATACATGTTTGTAAATATTCATCAGTGTTATTCAGATTATCAGATTTGTTGGCATCTAATAGGGAAAAAAATTTCCTAATGATCACTTTAATTTCTTCTTTATTGGAAATGATTTTACGCTTTATATTTTTGGTAGTGAATATTTAGTTTTCTCCTTTTAAAATTTTCAATTAAACAGCAACTTTCCTATTTCATTGTTGTTTTGTTCCCATAAAATCAGCACTTAAATGAATCTACTACCTCTATATACTTTTTTTTTAGCTTTCATCTCATCTTTTAACTTTAATCTCATCTTTGATTTTCAGGATTTCCATTTGGTGATCATTTGGAAATTTTAAATTTGTTCTTTTTCTACTTTTTATTTTTTATTCACATGCCCAGTTCTTTGATCTGTTCTTCTTTTCCATTCTGCTGATCTAATAATGAAGAGAAATAAATTTTCTCATAAGTAATGCTTTTGACTCCATTCAATAAATTTGGCATGTTGTCTCCTTGTCATTCTTTTTCATGAAATTATTGTTTCTCTAATTTGTTCTTTGACTCGCTTTTTCTCTTTTTTTAAATCAATTATTATTTTTCTCATTTTCTTGTTTATATCATTCATTTCCCTGAGATTTTGAGCTACAAATTTTCTCTCACTCTTTCCCCTACCCACAACCCCAAAACAGCAATTGCATTGTAAATACCCTCCCCAATCTGACCACTCCTATGTCCTCCTCCAGTGCTCCTCTAACATTCTGGTAGGGCAGGGTGGGTCTCCCTACCCCAGTGACTGTATGTCTTAATTCCCAGTTGCATGTAGTTAATAATACTAATAATAAGAATAAGAATAACAACAAAAACAATAATAATAATTATTATTAATTATTAAAAGTTCTACAATTGAATATTAACATATAATTGTTATTATTATATATTAATATTCGATTGTAGAACTTTTTAAATTCCAGATTCTATTGGTTCCTCATTCATCACCCACCCCCACTGGAAATACAAGCAATTCAATATAGGCTGTACATGTGTAAGTACGCAGATGACCTCCACAGTAGACATACTGTGAGAGACTGACTATATATCCCTCCTTTCTATGAGCTCCACCTTGTTCTATTCCCTATGCTATCCCTGTTCCTGTACTGAAATTTTTACTTCCAGCAGCACTCCCTCTGACCCTGCACTCAACTCCATCATCCCACATCTCATATCCATTCCCCCTACTCTCCTGAGTGGCAACATACCCAGTTTAGAGTTTATGACAATCCTTCCCTAAGACAAATTCAATGAGAGTAAAGTTGACCCTTTCCCTTTTGCCTTCCTGTTCTTTCCCTCCATTATAACTCTTATTTCTTGCCTCTTGTTTTGGGGATAATTAACCCCATTCTGTCGCTCTTTTTCTCCTCTCATTCTAATCCTCTCCCACCTCAAAATTTCACCTTTTAACGTATTATCCCTTCCTAGTCAATTGATCCTGTGCCCTCTATGAACTCATATACACATAAACTCAGACATATATTCATACACATATATAACCTCCTATATAGACATACATATAGGTATACGTATATATATGTATATGTGTGTGTATGTATGTATGTACATACATATGTATGTATGTATGTATGTACTCCCTTCACCTATCCTCATACTGAGAAAAGTTTCATAAGTTACTATAATCATTTTTCCATATTGGCATATAAGTAGTTCAACTTTGAAAAGTTACTTATGATTTCTTTCCTATGTTTACCTTCTCAGTCTTCTTGTGTTTGAATATCAAATATTCTGTTCAGTTCTGGTTTTTCCAGTAAGAATGTTTGAAAGTCCTCCACCTCATTGAATGACCAAATTTTCCCCTGGAACATTATACTCAATTTAGCTGAGTAGTTGATTCTTGGTTTTATTCCTAGCTCCCTTGATCTCCAGAATATCAGATTCCATGCCCTTCAATCCCTCAATTTAGAAGCTGCCATAACCTGGGTTATCCTCATTGTGTTTCCACAATATTCAAATTGCTTCCTCTTAGCAACCTATAATATTTTCTACTTGATCTGGGAACTCTGGAACCTGGTTACAATATTTCTAGGAGTTTTCTTTTGAGGATCTTTTTCAAGAAGTGATTGGTGTAGTCTTTCAAATTCTATTTTGCCCTCTCATTCTAAAATATCTGGGCAATTTTCCTTGAGAATTTCTTGAAGAATGCTAAGTTATTTTTTTATCATGGCTTTCAGGGAGTCCAATAATTTTTAAATTGTCTCTCCTGAATCTATTTTCCAGGTCAGTTGTTTTTTTCAAGGAGATATTTCACATTGCCTTCTGTTTTTTTTCCATTTGTTTGGATCTGTTTAATAATATCTTGATTTCTCATAAATTCATTTGCTTCCATTTGCTTCACTCTAATTCTGAAGGAATTATTTTCTTCAGAAGGCTTTTGAGATTCTTTTTCTATATGGAAAATTCAACTTTGTAAGGCATTATTCTCCTCATTGCCCTTTTGGGCCTCTTTTGGCAACTTGGTTCGTTTCATCACATTGTTTGAATGCCCAAAACATGTTTTCCTATTTGTAAAGATCACAAGGCAATCATTTGAATGGAGGTCAGAAGAAAAGATATCAGGATCCTCTCAAGGTTTCTTTTAAGAACTTTGGATTCAATTGAATGACTTGAGAAACACTGGCAAAGCAGAATTGCAGTATCTCAAAAGAAACATAAGATGAACACATTTAGAGCTCTCTCCATTCTAAATGTACACATAGATTATTTGTGCCCCACCTATGTTAGAGATTTCCAAGCTCGTGTTGGTCACAGTCAGACACACTGTAACTGGACACTGTCATTTTTGTCCTTTTGGAGAACAAAGGACAATAAATGTACCCAACTACTCTAACAGCCTTTCTTAAAGTTCCAAACGTACTTAACCTGTTCTTTCTTTTTAATAAATTATTATTTGTTTTCTTGTTTACATTATTCATTTTCATGAGATTTTTGAATTACAAATTTTCTTCCCATATTTCCCCTGCTCCAAACCTAAAACATCAATACCACTGTAAAGCCCCTCCCCTGATCTGCTCTCTCATTTCCTGAAAGTACATGGAGGGTCTCCCTACCACAGCCCCTGCATATCTCAATTCCTAGTTGCAAGTATCGCAGAACTTTAAATTCTCAATTCTTTTGATTCCTCCCTCATGACCCACCCCTACTGAAAGAACACTCAATTCAATACAGGCTGTTGATGTGTGATTATACAGGACATCTTCATAGTGGACATATTGTGACAGTGATCATATGTCCCTCCTTCCTATCCCTCCCCCCTTATTCTGTTCTCTACCCTGTCCCTGTAACTTTACTGAAGTGTGTACTTCCAGCATCCCTGTCCTAGACCCTCCCCTCCCCTCCATCATCCCCCTTCTCATCCCCATGCCCCCTACTCTCCTGTGTGGCATGATGCCCAGTTTCAAGTTTATGCCATTTCTTCCTTAAGTCAAATTCAATGAGAGTAATTGAAAGTAAAGTTGTAGTAGTTATTCCTTGACTCTTCAATATGGGATGATTATCCCCATTTTGTCTCTCCCTGTCTCCTCTCATTCTAGTCCTCTCCCACCTAAGAATTTAACCTTTTAATGTATCATCCCTTGATATTCAATTGATCCTATATCCTCTATATACACATATACACACATGCTCACCTATGTATTCATACACATATATAGACTCCTATTTAGATATATATGTAAGTATACTTATATACACATTTGTATTTCCTTCCCCTATCCTCATACTAAGAAAAGTTTCATAAGCTCCTAATATTGTTTTTCCATATGTCATGTAAATAATCTAAATTTGTTAAGTTCCTTATGATTTCTTTCCCATGTTTACCTTCTCATGCTTCTTGGGTTTGATTGTCAAATTTTTTTTGTTCAGATCTGGTTTTTTCAGCAAGAATGCCTGAAAGTCCTCTACCTCATTGAATGACCATATTTTCCCCTGGAATAATATACTCAATTTTGCTAGGTAGTTGATTCTGAGTTTTAATTCCAGCTCCCTTAATCTTTGAAATATCGTATTCCAGGCCCTTCAATCCCTCTGTGTAGAAGTTGCTAGATCCTGGTGTTATGCTGATAGTGCTTCCACAGTATTCAAATGGTTTTCTCTTGGAAGACTGTAATATTTTGTCCTTTAACTGGGTATTCTGGAACCTGGCAATAACATTTCTAGGAGTTTTCTTTTGGGGATCTTTTTGAAGAGGTGATCGGTGAATTCTTTCAAGTTCTACTTTGCCCTCTGATTCTAAAACATCGGGGTGATTTTCTTTGAGGATTTCTTACCAGATCCTTTCCAAGTTCTTTTTCTGGTCATGGGTTTCAGGTAAACCAACAATTTTCAAATTGTCTCTCTTGGATCTATTTTCCAGGTCAGTGGTTTTTTCAAGGAGATATTTCACATTTCTTTCTATCTTTTCATTTCTTTGTAACTGTTTAATAGTATCTTGCTTTCTCATAAAGTCATTACCTTC
>CM053598.1:181161008-181205952 GCA_028646575.1 Pseudocheirus occidentalis
AAAAGGGAACAGATTGTGGGAGGGGTCTTACAGGGTGATCAATGTTCTGGGCTGGGGGTAGGGACAAAAAGGGGAGAAAATTTGTAACTCAAAACCTTGTGGAAATGAATGAGGTAACCAAGAAAATAAATTAAAATTAAAAAAAAGAAACTAGATAAATCTAATCACAAAATACACAAGTATGAAGACAAGGAGGTGAATAGAATTTTATAAAAGTCAGATATGGTGGATCTCTGGAGAAAACTGAATGGGAAAGAAAGGAATGTATATTTTTCTCAGTGGGACACAGTACTTCTACAAAAATTGACTATGTTGGGGTTAGAGTCCAGATTGCTGTTTAGAAACAGGAAAACTCTGCAGCTCTCCCCATAACCACCTCAAAATATGACTCTAAACAAATTTTAGAGCTCCAGAACTTATAAAATGACAGAGAAACAAGGCTCCCACCAAAGGCAGCCTGGCAGATGGACAGAAAGGGCTCATTGGGGGGAACTGGGAGCAGTGCCAAGCAACATGAAGTTTTAGCCCCAGGCAGCCAAGGAGAAGCCCCAGCTGAGCTTCCAGGAGAACAGATCACTGGCAGCTGTGGCATTTCCCAGAATTACCAACCCATAAGAGCCAAGGGAAAAGGGAAAAGGTCAGTGGAACTTAGCTAAATTTTAGGGAGAGGGTCTGGCTGCTTGAGTGCTCCCAGCCTGGGGGGCAAAGAGATCATTCAGAGGCTAAGTGTTCTTGCCTTGAGCTGCCTGGATCAGGATTGTGCTCTTGAATGGGCATCGTTAGGTGCATTTTCAGTGAGCCAAAGCTGGAGGGGGCTGCAGAAACTATGATGGCCTCCTAATAGCTCCAGCAGCTGCAAAAACACGAGTGATTTGGGACAGAGCTCTCCACTCTGAAAGAAGTGTTCTACTGAGCCCAAAAGAAAGAGAACCAAACATGAAAAAGAGTGATAGCATGTAGATTGCTTCAGTGTCCATTTAAACTCTGTTCTTTCTAGGTCTTTCTCTGAATGTTGATATCTTCTTCCATCCTGAGACTTTGTTGTCTTATAACTGGGCTTGCTGAGAAGAGTCTGGTTTATCAAAGTTTGTTATCACACATACGATGTTTCTGTGGTTGTGTACATTTTTTCCTGGTTCTGCTCTTCTCACTTACCATCAGTTTGTATCAGTCTCTCCAGGTGAATATGAAGACCATCTCCTCCCCATTTCTTGTAGATCAATACTATTCCTTCACAATCATATAACACAATTTGTTTAGCCATTCCCCAATTGATGGGCATCCCCTTAATATCCACTTTTTTTACCACCACAAAATAAATATTTTTGTACATATGGATCTTCCTCACACTTCTATGATCTCTTTGGGATACAACCCCAGAAGTGGTATTACTAGGTGAAAGGGAATGCAATTATTTATAGCCCTTTGGGCATATTTCCAGATTACTCTCCAGGATGGTTGTATCAGTTCACAGCTCCACCAACAATGCATTAGTGTTCCAATTTTTCCACATCCTCTCTAGCATTTGCCATTTTCCTGTTTTGTCATCTTAGCCAATCTGACTGGTGAGATGTGGTACCTCAAAATTGTTTTGACTTGCATTTCTCAAATCAATAGTGATTTAAAGCATTTTTTAATATGCTTAAAGATATCTTTATTTTCTACCCCTGAAAATTTCCTATTCATATCCCTTTACCATTTATCAACTGGGGAATTACCTGTATTCTTATAGATTGTACTTAATTCCATGTATATTTTAGAAATGAGGCGTTTATCAGAGACACTAGCTTTACAATATTCTTTCTCAGTTTCCCACTTTCCTCTTAATCTTGGTTACATTGGCTTTGTTTGCACAGAAACTTTTCAATTTACATAGTTATCCATTTTACATTTTATAATGCTCTCCAACTCTTCTTTGGGCATAAAGTCTTCACTACTCCATAAATCTGATAGGTAAACTATTCCTTGCTTCCCCAGATTACTTCCAGTATCAGGTTTTATACCTAGATTGTGCTCCCATTTAGATTTTACTTTAGTGTACACCCTTAGGTGATGGTCAATGCCCAGTTTTTGCCATGCTATATTTTAATTACCCAGCAGTTTTGTGAAATAGAGAGTTCTTATCCCAAAGTCGGGGGTATTTGGGCTTATCAAACAGTATATTACTATAATTATTGAGTACTGCATCTTTTGTTCCCAATCTATTCCAGTGATCCCCTACTCTATTCCTTAGCCAATACCAAAAAGTTTTGATGACAGCTGCTTTATAATACAGATTAAAATCTGGTATGGCTAGGCTACCTTCCCTAGCATTTTAATTAATTTCCATGATATTTTGGACCTTTTGTTCTTCCAAATGATTTTTATCTCTATTTTTTCTAGTTCTATAAAGTGATTTTTTTGGTAGATTGATTGGTATGGCACTAAGTATGTAATTTAATTTTGGTACAATTGTCATTTTTAATATGTTTGCTTAACCCAGCCATGAGCAACTGATGTTTTTTTTCCAAGTAGTTGGATTTAATTTTATTTGTGTGAAAAGTGTTTTCTAATTGTGTTCATAAAGATACCAAGTTTGTTTTGGTAGTTAGATTCCCAAATATTTTATAATGTCTACAGTGACTTTAAATGGGGTTTCCCTTACTATCTCTAGCAGATGGATTTCTTTGGAGGTATATAGGAACGCTGAGGATTTATGTGGGTTTATTTTATGTCCTGCATCTTTGCTAAATTTATTTATTGTCTCAATAAGTTTTTTTTACTTAATTCTCTAAGATTCTCCAAGTATATCATCATGCTATCTGCAAAGAGTGATAACTTAGTCTCTTCTTTGCCTAATTTGATTCCTTCGATTTCTTTTTCTTCTCTAACTGCTACTGCTAACATATCTAGTACCAGATTGAATAAGAGGGGTGATAGCAAACATCCTTGTTTCACCCCTGATCTTATCGGAAATACTTTTTATTTATCCCCAATACTTGTAATACTTGCTTATGGCTTTAAGTAGACACTACCAATTATTTTAAGGAAAACTATATTCCTATATATTCTAGGGTTTTAATAGGAATAGATGTATTTTTTTCAAAAGCTTTTTCTGCATCTATTGAGATAATCATATGGTTTCTGCTAGTTTTATTGTTGATATGATCAATGATACTGTTGGTTTTCCCAATTTTGAACCATCCTTGCATTCCTAGATTAAATCCAGCCTGATCAAAATGTTTTATTTTTGTGATAAGTTACTGCAGCTTTTTATTACTATTTTATTTAAAATTTTTACATCTATATTCACGAGGGATATTGGTTTATAACTTTCTTTCTCCATTTTGTCTCTCCCTAATTTAGGTATCAGTATCATATTTGGGCCATAGAAAGAACTTAGTAGGACTTCTTCCTCACCAATTTTCCCAAATAGTTATTAGAGCATTGGAATCAATTGATCTTTAAATGTTTGATAGAATTCCCTCATAAATCCATCTGGGCCTGGGGATTTTTGCCTAGGGAATTCTCTGATAGCTTGTTCAATTTCTTTTTTTCTGAGATGGGGTTATTTAAGTAATTTATTTCATCTTCAGTTAGTCTGGGCAACTTGTATTTTTGTAAATATTCATCCATTTCACTAAGATTGTGAAATTTCTGTGCATGCAATTGGGCAAAACAATTCCAAATTATTATTTTAATTTCCTCTTCATTGGAGGTACCATCACCCTTTTCATTTTTGAGACCTGAAATTTGGTTTTCTTTCATTTTTTTTATCGTATCGACTAAGCATCTATCAATTTTTTGGTTTTTTTTTTCATAAAACTAACTCTTAGTTTTATTTATAAGTTCAATAGTTTTCTTACTTTCAATTTTATTAATCTCTCCTTTGGTTTTCATTATTTCTAATTTAGTGTTTAATTGGGGATTTTCAATTTGTTCATTTTCTAACTTTTTTCAGTTGCATGCCTAATTCATTGACCCCCATTTTCTCTTATTATTTATGTGTGCATTCAGGGATATGAAACTTCCCCTGAGATGCTGCATCCCATAAGTTTTTGTGTGATTTCTCATTATTGTCATTCTCTTGGATGAAGTTACTAATTGTTTCCATAATTTCGTGTTTGACCCACTCACTCTTTAGGATAAAAATATTTAGTTTCTAATTAGTTTTTTGCCTATCTTTCTATGGCCCTTTATTGCATATAATTTTTATCACATCATGATAAGAGAATGATGCATTTAATACTTCTACCTTTCTGCACTGAATTGTGAGGTTTTTTTATGCCCTAGTACATAGTCGATTTTTGTGTATGTGCCATGTACCACTGAGAAGAAGGTATATTCCTTTTAATCCCCATTCAGTTTTCTCCAGAGATCTGTTATGTCTATCCTCTCTAAAATTCTATTTGCCTCCTTAACTTCTTTCTTGTTTATTTTGAGGTTAGATTTATCAAGTTCAGAGAGGGGAGATTAAGCACTAGAAAAGCACTAGAGAGAATAGGAATCAATGAAGTTTTTATTAAAATCATAAGTATCATTTCTCTATAACTATCAACAAGCATTGTATTTAATGAGGATGAATTAGAAGTATTTCCATTAAGCTCAGGGATGAAACAAGAATGTTGATTATCAGTACTGTTATCCAATATTGTATTAGAAATGTTAGGATTAGCAATAAGAGAAGAAACAGAAACTGAAGGAATTAGGATAGGCAAAAAACAAAGTCTGTGTGAATTCTGTGTAAATAATATGATGATATACTTAGAGAATCCTAGAAAATGAAGTAAAAAAAATAAAACTTTGAAACAATAAACAACTTTAGTAAAATTACAGTATACCAAATAAACCAACATAAATCATTGGCGTTTCTATATACTACCAATAAATTCCAGCAGCAAGAGATAGAGAGAAAATCCATTTAATGTCATAAAATATTTGGGAATCCACCTGTCAAGACAAACTTATGACCTATATTTACACAATTACTAAACATTTTTCACAGAAATAAAGTGAAATCTAAATAATTGGAAACATATCAGTTGCTCATGGGTAGGTCAAAGTAATACAATTGAAAGTGGCAATTCTAGGTAAATTAATTTGCTAATTCATTTCCATATCAATCAAGTTACCAAAAAATAATTTTATAGAGCTAGAAAAAATTGTAAAATCTGTCTGGAAGAATAAAAGATTCAGAAGATTATGGGTATTAGTGAAAAGAAATGCTAAGTAAGGTAGCCTAGCCATACCAGATCTAAAACTGTGTTATAAAGCATCAGTCATCAAAACTATTTTTACTGGCTAATCATAGAGCAGTGGATCAGTAGAATATGTTAGATACAGTAGTCAATGACTATAATAATTTACTCTTTGATTAACCCAATGACTCCAGCTTCTGAGATAAGAACTCACTATTTGACCAAAATTACTTAGAAAACTGGAAAACAGTATGGCAGAAATTAGGCATAGACCAACATCTTACACCCTATACCAAAATAAGGTCAAAATTGGTACAATTATTAGACATAAAGGGTGAGAATATAAGCACAATAGGAGAGCAAGGAATAATTTACCTGTCTGATTTATGGAGAAGGAAAGAAGTTAAGACCAAATAGGAGATAGAGAACATTATGAAATGCAAAATGGATAATTTTGAGTGTATTAAATTAAAGATTTTGCACACAAAATAACTAATGCACCCAAGATTTGATGGAAGCAGAAAACTGGAAGACATTTAATATTGATGCTCTAATAAAGACTTTATCTCTAAAATATTAAGAGAACTGTGTCAAATTTATAAGAATTGGAAATTCCTAAATGATATATGGTCAATGTTTATGAACAGGCAATTTTCAGATGGAGACATTAAAGCTCTTTATACTTATATGAAAAAATATGCTCTAAATCACTACTGATTAGAGATTTGCAAATTAAAACAATTCTGAGGTAATACCTCAGGTAGGCTATAACATCAGATATGCCAACATGACAAAACATGAAAATAAGAAATGTTGGAGGAGACGTGGAAAAATTAGAACACCAATACTTTGTTGATGGAGTTGTGAACTGATACAACCATTCTGGAGAACAATTTGAAAATATGCCCAAAGTGTTATAAAACTATGAATACAATTTGATCAAGCAATACTACTAGTAGGATTGTATCCAAAAGAGGTCATAAAAAAGGCAAAAGACCTACATGTAGAAAAACATTTATAATAGCTCTTTTTGTGTTTGCAAAGAATTGGAACCTGAGGTGAAGCCCTTCAATTGAGGAACAGCTTAACAAGTTGTGGTATATTCATGTAATGAAATACTATTGTTCTATAAGAAATGATGAGCAGGCAGATTTCAGAAAGATCTGGAAAGACTTACATGAACTGATACTGAGTGAAGTGAGCAGAACCAGAAGAACACTGTACACAGTAACAAAAACATTGTGTGGTTACCAGGTTTGATAGATTGACCTCTTCTCAGAAATTCAATGATCAAAGACAATTCCAAAAGACTCATGATGGGAAATGCTTTCCACATCCAGAGGAAGAACTATGGAGACTGAATGCAGATTGAAGCACATTATTTCCCACCCCCCTTTTTTTCTTTTGTGTTTTTCCCTTTTGTTCTGATTCTTCTTTCACAACATGACCAATGTGGATATATGTTTAATATGAATGTATGTACATGGCTTATATCAGGTCGTATGCTATTTTGGGGAAAGGGAGAGTGAGAGCGAAGGGAAAATTTATAACTCAAATTTTATTAAAGTGAAATTTGTAAACTAAAAATGAATTAATTAAAATTTTATGAAACCTTTGATAGCATATATTCCAATATAAATCTGGGGCCTTCCACTGAAAATTGTCTTTCAAGTTGATTTTAAGCAATTATTGGTGACTATCCCTCTCTTCCCAAAATTATTATATTCAAGTCCATTATCAGGGAAATAAAATACTGTATTTTAAATGCAAGCTATCTGATATCCTGCTGATCCAAAAGAAAGGCTGATACTAAGAATAACCAGCACACATTTTTCATTTTAATAATAATGTATGTTATTAAAATGATACAAGTGAATAATGACAATTATGACACAATTAAAACCTGTTAATCAATTAGAAAAAAACAGAAGTACAAAATTACACAAAATAAATTGAACTGATATTCTCCTCTATTTTAAAAATTGTTATTGAGGCAAAGTAGGTCTTTTTACTAAAGACCACCTGCTCAACAGGCCAAGTTATATTTCCACATATTTAAAGCAATAAAATAAGGATCATATTTATTCTACCAATTTGAAAATGTTTTTTTTTCAATTATAAATGGCCCCCTTAACATGTTGTCTGGTCTTTAAAACAAACAAACAAACAAAATCCAACTATAAAGCAACAAAACTTTTATTCAATTGAGTATGTCAGCCTTCCTCCAAAACTTAATGATCTATAGAACAGAGCAAATACAGACCAAACCATAGTGATTCTGAAACATATAATCCTGTTTTGATGCATATCCCTATTTACCACATGTTCCAATGTTATTGAATTAACACACAAACATATACACATAAGATGTTATTATGATCATTTCTAGGATTCTACCACTTGACAGTAATAATTCAGTGCCTGTAACATAGAAGAAATGAAATAAATGTTCATTGCCTTGACTTGAGTAGTTACTCCAACGTATATAGGAGGTTGTTTCAGATTATCCCTCAAACATTGTTTAATCCTCAAGAAAATAAAAGCAGCAGCAACATGATCACCATAATCATCAGTATTTTCACTGTAGTCATTACTTCCATTAAGGAATGATTGTCATCAAAATAACTTTAAATTACATGCTGAGAGTCAGGACACAGAGCTTTCCTTGAAACCAGAAGTACCTACATTCATGCACCTGATCTCCCCCTATAGGTTATGAGACAATGTAATGCTTAGTACTCTCATTGTTTATGTAACACTGCAAGTAGAAGAGTGAATAGCAGTTACTTCACCTGCTACCCTCTGACATTGTACACCAAAATGTCTTGCTTTGATATGTCATTTTCTGATACCTACAATCCTTTCATTACATTTCCTACCTTTCATAAACCTTAAGACACTTCATGTCTTACTATTTTTTCAACCCCTTAGCCCATCACCTAGATTTTCCTTGCTTCCTCCATGGTTTAATGGTCAGGTCAATGACAGTCTTAAAAATACAGTAAATAATTTTATCTTTTATAAAAGTGATTTCCCATAAAATTTTACACAACTATAACTTCCCTTGTAATACAAAAAGACAGTAAGCAAAATCAACCTACAGAACCACTCTTTCTGGTAGAATATATAAGATTCTTCTATTCTATTCCCAATCTGTTTACTAAAAAGAGTAAAATATGTTTTCTCATGTGTTCTTTGGGACCAAGATATATCATTTCAATTACTCTGAGTCTTTCTGTCTTTTAGCATTGTTTTCATGTATAGTATCATAATTATTGTATATATTGATTTCCTGGTTCTAGTCTCCCTTCTAGTGATATCTTCATTAAAAATCAGACTTTAAAAGCAACCCACATTAGAGAAAAGTACTGCTTTGATCTTTCATCATTTAAATATATAGATTTTTCAAATGATTTGCTGTCATCTTCTATCTTAGTTTCTAAATCATTTTCACCTTCCTCATGGTCTACTTTTCTCATGGTGATGAATAAGTCCATTTCCGCAGATATGGGAAAATGATCTCTTCTCAGTTTGCAATTACCTCATTGATGTATTTTTAAATGCCATAAAGATTTTAGAGAATAAAATCTCTCATTATCCACATCCAAATATATTTGAGGAAACAAGCTCTTCTTTTATAATGTAATAGGAATATGAACAAGACAAAAAACTCATGCACTAGAAAGTGAACAGTTGTAAAAGAATAATATTCCTTTACTTTAAATTTAGTTTAGCAGTTTACCTTAGGCATTTCACTTCTTTGGGTCTCAGTGTTCTCTCATATAAAATTAAAGTTTTGGACTAGGTCAGCAATTCTTTTTTCATAGTTTTATTTTTACAGTTAGATATTAAACTCCTGTCATGATTATATATAGATAAATAGATAGAGATAGAGATGATATATGTATATATATACATACATATATATATATATATAATTATTTTTATTATTATTAACTACATCCAACTGGGAATTAAGATATACAAGTAATGGGGTAGGGACGAGGGGGAGTCCATAGGAGAGAAAAGATTGGGGCAGGTGTTATACAGTGGAATAGAGCTGTTTTGAGGTGTTGGGTAGTGGAAGGATGGTGAGAAAATTTGTAACTCAAAATCTCATTAGAATGAACGATGTAAACAATAAAATAAATAAATTAATATTTTAAAAAGGAAAACCTATTTCCTTTTCTTTCTTGCTATTTATAATTTCTCTTCCTACTGCTTAAGAAATGCTTACTGACTTTACTTAACTTCTCAAAAATTAATACAAATACCTCCAAAATTCAGGGACCCACAATAATAAAGGTAAAAAATATTTTGGGAATGTTATATATCCCAGTGGATAGGATGTTAGGAGTGAAATCTGGAAGATTTGAGCTCAAATTACACCCTCTGACACTTAGTAAACTGTATGACTGAGCAAGTTATTTAACTTGTGTCTACCTCATGTCCCTGAACTATGAATAGGGATAAAAATATCAAATTTATCACAGGGTTTTTGAGTATCAAATGAAATAATATTTATAAAGTACTTAGCATAGTGCCTATCAAATCGGAGGCAGTGTATAAATAACATCACCACCACTATTATCACTATTACTATTCCATTAGTATTATTATTTTGAAAAGTGTTGATGACTGTACAATCAACAACCCAGCAATACCATTAGTAAGGTTATATCCCAAAGAGATCAATGAAACATAAAAATCAAAGATATGAAGAAAATATATTTATAGGAGTCATTTTTTGTGCTTGCAAATAATAGAGAAGTTATGGATTTCCCATCAATTGGGATTACATTATTGTACATGATATAATGGAACACTATTGCCCCATAAGAAATGATGAAGAAAAAAAAGTAAAGCTGGGAAGCTGTGTGCAAACAGATGAATACTATAGAAATAAGAAAAATAGTATGAAGTTCAAAAACCTTGAAATATTTAAGAATTTTTATAAACATTTATAAATGATTTAAATGGCAAATTGTGATTTCAAAGGACACATGAGGAAGATAACTAGTTTTTTTTTCTTAGCCAAGATATAATAAACTTAAGGTATGTGATGAGGCATATATGTATATGTATAAGTACAGATGTATAGATAGATCGATAGATATACATAGATATAGATTTTTGTGTTTGTATATATGTAAATATTTATGTATAGTGTGTGTGTATGCATGTATGTGTATGTATGTATATAGACACAGATATGTGTATATGTGTGCATATATTGTATATATATATATATAATTTTACATGTTTGATATGGAAATTTGATCTGATTGAGTAAACATACTTATGATGAAACTATATTAAATGTTTATGATTTTAAAAATACAATTTTAAAAAATAAAATGAACATTTGCTCTAAATCTACGTGATTTGAGAGGATAGAAAATTTTCCTGGGTAAGAAGTCTTTAGATTGTTTTGAACTCATCTTTGTGGTTACTATTTTGCAGTGATTTAACCTCTCTAAAAAACTATGAGAGTCAAATCCAATATCTTTAGTTAGTTATGGAGAAGATCACAGAGTGATACATAAGAACTGAATCTTAATGTGTAGGTTTTCAAACTTGATTGAAGACACACATGTATATATAAAAAATAAATAAATAAAATAGAGCATGGTTCTCCAATACATTTGTCTGTGTATCATTGTAATGTTAAGTGAATTTGAAGATATTCCCTGCCCTTTAATGGGCCTCACTAGGAGCCTAACAAGAGAAGCTTACTTAGGGGAGGTTTGTGTTTCAGGAAGGCCCACACCTTGTTCTCTTTTAATTTGGCATTGGTACATGAAGGTTGGGATGTTCTCTTACCCTGGAGAAGGGCACATATTCTCCCAGAGGTGAGGTTATGCTTTGGGGCTCTGTTTCAAAAGAGTTGTGTGATTTGGCCAGATGAGACTCTGGGCAGCTGGTGAGCCCCCCAGTTTTGAAAACCCACATGTTGGTGCTTCTCCTTCTGGTAACTAACTGTGTAGGTATGTGATGGTCAGACTGCTAGAAGCCCTGTCTGCTTGTTTGTTGAATTGTGTTTTTTTTCTCTATTTTTTGTCTGCCTGTAACTTCTGGTTGTTTTCTGCATTCTGTGAAGTTCAGGAAGCTGACTTTTCTCCCTGAATTAGATCAACGATATATGTTGATTGTTAAACCCTTTTTAGTTGCTTTCCTTTAAAACAGCAGATTAAAGAACTGGTGCTAGCAGCTATCCTGGGCATGCTAATGTGCATATGTGTGTATGAATGTACAAATACATAATTTATAGTTCCTAAGTACTGAATCCTAAGTTCAACCTCCTTGTAGGCAGCCTTCATGTTTCTTGGAAGCTTTTCTGTGTGCTGAGACCTCTGGAAGCAGCTACTGCAGCTGACACTGATAATTCAGTGGCTCTCAAGGTCTGCTCTTGGTTTACTGTGACTGGTGCTATGCTGGTACCATTTGAACTGAACTGTGCTCCACTGTCCCCCAGGTGCCATAGACCTTTCCTGCTCACCTTGTAAGTTGTCTTTGGCATCTGCTAAACAAGAGAGTTGGAAACTACCACTTCTGCAAGTGATTCAGTCACCCTTAAACTCTGGGTTTCTTGGGGCTGGGACTGAGACTGAGTCTGGGGATCGCCTGCTTCAGCCTCCACTAGACTATGTTGCTCTCTCACTGTGGTGTAAAAGACCTTTCTTGCTGACTTTTCAAGCTGTCATTGCCTAGAGATTTGTTTTGTTCCATCTTTTTGTGGTTTCTTTGGCTTTGAAATTTTTTCTAGAGTAATTTTTAAAGGTGTTTGGATTTGGGGGTTTAGGGGAAATCTCAGGCAATTCCATAACTTCACCATCTTGACTCTACTTTTCTATATAATTTATCTTATAGAATACACAAAAGGACAAGATAAAATGAGGTAACTCAACGAGCATTTTAAAATATGACTTTACTGAATTTCCTTTTACTAAAATGAGAAATATTTTAGTAAAACATACAGTGATTGCTTATACTTTATCATTTTTTAAAAAACCTAGGTTGGACCCTTTGTGATATAGTGATTTAAAAAATCTGGTTCTAAGGTCAACATAAGTTGATATTTGATTTTAATGATTATCATAACTGAATAAAATACCCCACAAAGAAAAATATTTCCAAATAAAGCACAATATCAGTTGATATTTTAGAATTTTTGTTGAAAATTTATCATTTTTTTTACGAAATGATTAAATGGCATTTTGTTTATATGTATACATGTTGTGTGTATGTATGTATAGAAAGGAAAGAAAGAAGAAATTAATATTTGTATAGTGCCCACTCTGTGCCAGTCACTGTACTTAGATATATAAAATATTGTCTCTCCTGTACTTCAAAACCACCCTAAAATGTATATATATATATATATATATATATATATACACATACACATCTTCATCAAAATTTCTATTATATATAAATCATTAATATTCAAACACACATATATGCACACAACATGTATCTACATATATGTGTGTGGTATATATATAATATGTGTAAACACATGTTCATGTATGTGATACTTGTACATGTTTATACATGCACTCACATAAGTGTATGAACACACATATTAAAAGGAGATTCCACTTCTATGAAAACACTTAGTTTGGAATGCTATATGGCTTTAGCAGTTTAAAATATTCTCTTTCTATTGTTTGTCTAATTTAAATGTTCAGATTTTAAAAGTTTTTAAATACAGTGAACATAGATCTTTTCTTCCAGCAAAAAATAGATTTTACTGTTTCGCTCATTCTAATGATCTCATCATATCCTTAGCTAATATCTCAAGGCTCATTACATACTTACAGGAAAACATACCGTTAATTGTGCCATATCTAAATCTATTATTTCCAATATTCAATCACATTTTTTCTATTGCCTCTTATGACTGATTAGATTATTGTTGTTTTTACAGCCTAATTCGACTAACATAGCACTGGTATTAGATTTAGGAGAAATGTTAGGACTGCCTTTTTCTTTTTATTTGTGTTCTTGTTTTAGTATACTTTTTATCAGTTCCTCAATTCATCACATGAATCTGTTTCAGTCACTCGGTCATTTAGGGAGGAGAATTTATTTTAAACTTGATAATATGAACCATGAATCTATTTAAAAAGGAACTGCAATATGGTCATAATATAGTTAAAGTAAGTAAGTGAGGGAGATTAAACTTTTCTGCATGATGTAGCCACCCTCCTTCTTTTTTTGTTTTAAGCTTACTTCTTTTAAGGATACTTGCAAGCTGTTTATAGAAAAATAACTTCTGATTTAGTAACTTAATGTGATAATCCACTCACTGGGGCATAGAAGCAGAAAAAAACAATGCAACATACACAAAAAATCAGACTATGAACAAATGTGGGAGCTCCAAAATTCACACAAAAATACATAAAACTCATCTCCCGCTGAAGGCAGTTCAGCAGGAAGGGCTCATTGTGGTATGCTAAGAGTCAAAACCAGCCCAGCCTGAAGCTGTGGCTTTGACCAAGGGCAGCCAGGACATGCTACACCACCATCCTTCAGGATAGCAGATCAGCTGTAGCTGGGGAAGTTTCCAGATTTATTAAGCCAGAAGAAATAAGGGCTAAGTGAAGGGTCAGTGGAACTTAGCTAAATTTGGGGGAGAAAAGCAGTCTGGCTGAACAGCCACATGGGCAAGGAAGCAGCAGAAGAGGTGGTCATGTTGCCCCCTACACATAGCTACTTCAGAGCTCCCAGGCTGCAGAACGCAGGCGGTTCAAGCGATCATTCAGAAGCTAAGTGCTCTTGCACTGAGCTGCCTGGATCTGGATTGTGGTTTTGGGTGGTGGTCCTGGGGTGTGTTTACACAGAGCCAAAGCTTGTGGGGCCTGCATAAGCCCCCTAATAGCTCCAGCAGCGGTGAAAACCCCAGGAATTTGGGACAGAGCTTTCCCCTCTAGAAGCAGAGTTCCATAGAGCTAAAATGACAAAATGGCAACATAAGCAAACAAAGGAAGCAAAGTAAGAACAGCAATCGAACTCTAAAATCCTTTTATGGGGGACAAAAAGGATCATAGCACAGAACAGGAGGCAGACAACAGAGTCAGAACTCCCACACCAAAAGCTTCCAAGAAACATGAAGGCTGCCTACAAGCCATAGATCAGATTAAGAAGCATTTTGAAAACCAAATAAGAGAAGTGAAGGAAAAATTCGGGAAGATAAATGAGAATGATGAGAAAAAAACTTGAAAAGAGAGTCAACAAGCTGAAGGAAGAAAACAACACTTTAAAAAATAGATTAACTCAAATGGCAAAAGATCCCCAGAAAGCCAATGAGAAGAATGCCTTAAAAAATTGAATTTCCCAGATGGAAAAAGAATCTCAAAAGCATTCTGAAGAGAATAATTTCTTCAGAATTAGAGTGGAGCAAACAGAAGCAAATACTTTTTATGAAAAATCAAGATACTATTAAACAGATACAAACAAATGAAAAACTAAAAGGCAATGTGAAATATCTCCTTTAAACATCCACTGACCTGGACAATAGATCCAAGAGAGACAATTTAAAAATTATTGGACTACCTGAAAGCCATGATAAAAAAAAACCTAGAAAGCATCCTTCAAGAAATTGTCAAGGAAAATTGCACTGATAATTTAGAAACAGAGGGCAAAATAGAACTTAAAAGAATTTTCTGATCACCTCTTGAAAAAGATCCCCAAAAGAAAACTCCTAGAAATGTTATAGCCATTTTCCAGAGTCCCCAGATCAAGGAGAAAATATTACAGGCTGCCAAGAGGAAGCAATTTGAATACTGTAGAAACACAATTAGGATAACCCATGACCTGGGAACTTCTACATTGAGGGAATGAAGGGCCTGGAATATGATATTCCAGAGATCAAAGGAGCTAGGAATAAAACCAAGAATCACATACCCAGCAAAACTGAGTATAATGTTCCTGGGGAATATATGGTCATTGAGTGAGGTGGAGGACTTTCAACCATTCTTGCTGAAAAAGAGCAGAACTAAACACAAAATTTGATACTCAAATCCAAGAAGCATGAGAAGGTAAACATGGGAAATAAATTATAAGGTACTTATAAAACTTGAACTATTTACATGCCAACATGGAAAAATGATAAAAGTAACTTATGAAACTTTTCCCAGTATGAGGATATGGGAAGGGAATACAAATAACGCACACTCACATATATACACACACATATACATATATACATACATATACACATATATATGTATAAACATATATATGTGTGTATATATATGTACATATACACACATATATATACATATACATATACACACATATATGTCTATATAGGAGGGCATATATATGCTTATGAATGCATATCTGAGTATGTGTGTATATGAGTTCATAGAGGGTACAGGATCAATTGAATAGGAAGGGATGATACTTTAAAAGGTGAAATTCTGAGGTGGGAGAGGATTATAATGAGAGGAGACATGGGTTAAACATCCCATATAGAAGAGGCAAGAGATAAGTGTTACAAGGAATGACATAAACTCTAAACTGGGTATCTTGCTACACAGGGTATGAGTTGGGGGGGAATGGAGATGAAAGGCTGGAGGACAGAGGGGAGGGCAGGGTGGTTGGGAGGGTTTCTGGAAGTACACACTTCTCTAAACGGACAAGGACAGTATAGAGAATAGAACAAGGGGGGGCAGGATAGGAAGGAGGAACCTATAATCAATCTCTCACAATATGTCCACTGTGGATATGTCCTGTGTAATTAAACGAGTACAGCCTGTATTGCTTGTCCTTCCAGTGGGGGTAGGTGATGAGAGAGGAAGGGAAAGAATCTAGAATTTAAAATTAAATAAATAATTATATATATAATTAACTACAGGCAACTGGGAAGGGAAATAATCTACAATTTATATTCATATTTAAATAAGTAACTATATATATGTATTCATTTATTCATTAATTCATTTGTTAATTTGCTCATTCCTTCATTTGTTTGTTCATTCATTCATTTATTCACTCATTCATTCATTTATTCATTCATTTATTTATTATTAACTACATGCATCTGAGAATTAAGATATACAGTCACTGGGGTAGGGAGACCCATCTTGCCCTACCAGAAAGTTAGAGGGGTGATGGAGGAGGACAGAGGACAGAGAAGATTGGGATAGGGGCTTTATACTGGGATCGCTGTTTTGGGGTTTGGGTGAGGGGATACATGGAGAGAAAATTTGTAACTCAAAATCTCATGGAAATTAGTGATATAAACAAGAAAGCAAATTAATTTTAAAAAAAGAAAAAGAAAAAATCCACTGACTTAATAAATATTAGTCTAGTGTAAATTCTCTCTCTTTTTATGCATATATATGTATGCATGCATGTATGTATACATAGGTATATATATTCTGATCTTTTCTTTTGAATTTGATAGATGATCTTGAACACCCACTTTTTAGACTCTCTCCTGTTTGAAACAGCTTAGATCTCAAAAATGTTATTACTTGCTTTCTCAGACATAACATCCACAAAGATATTTCTCCTATCCAAATCTTACATCTTTAACATAAAAGCAAATAGTATGCAGACAGTAAAAGAAAAATGATTGATTTCAGGTATCTCAGAAATTATGAGAAAAGTATTTTTTAAAATATTTTATTTCTTCATTTAATTTCTTGAATTATGAGCTTTTATCCAAATTAACCAGACCTCTAAAAAGCCAAACCAGCTTCCATAGGTGTAGTTTTAGCTGAGGCAGAAAAGAACAGTTTTAAAACCCAGGTATGCAATTTGGATGAGCTAACCCCTGTGGTCTCCCCTACTTCTCAATCCTGTCATCTGATAGCTTGCTTATCAAATTTGTGCAAGAGAAGAAACTAGAAAAGGCAACTAATACATTTGTGACCAAATTGAAATGCTGAAAAAATCCTGATAGCTTGAAAAGGTGAATGAGCTAAAGCAATGAGAAATTTGACAAGGATAATCTTAAAATTCCTTCAGTTGTGTTGAAAAATAATGCATAAAATCACAAGATAGAGCATTTCTGGCTTTTAATAAATCCATGTGAAAATGCTATTGGACTCCTTAAGAGCAGAAAATGCAAAATGGGGAAAAAAAGTATAATGGGAAACCCCAGATGATAATTTGATCTTAACAAGTATTAAAAGTAGCAGCCAGAGCAAGGTGGCATTTCCACAGCATTTTACCCTTGTTTCAAAAAATATAGAACCTTGTATCTTGTTCTAGGTAACACATTTTAGTAAGCAAATTGACAAACTAAAGTGAATCCAGAGAAGAGTCACCAGGATGGTGAAAATGGTCATATCATATGACATTTTTTTGAAGTAACTATAGGATGGTTCAGGTTGGAAAAGAAAACATTTAGGGAGAACATAAATGCTCTTCAAATATTTGAAAAGTCATATGGAATAGAAATTCTGCTGATTTTATTTGATCCCACGGTGCCTAAAAAGGAATACTGTAAAAATTCTATGGAGGAGAAAATTTCCATAAGGAATAAAGAGGAAATATTCCCTAATAATTCCAAATATGGAACTAAATGCTTTAGAAGGGTAATGATTTCCCAATTGTGTAAAGCTCCCTGATCACTTTTTAGTTATGCTATAAAGGAGAATTATACTTTTGGATAATTGATTTTGTAATCAGATTTTTTTCCAACTCAAAATTCCATAGCAATTATTCATCCAGTATCCACCCAAAATAACTGAAGCGATATGGAATTTGCATCATCAAAAGTGAATGAAATGCAAAGTTTGGATTTCTCTGCAAGAAATTATATTTTATTGGGGAAAAAATCTTAATGTGTGGAATTATTCATTCCAAATATTCTCATTAATCAGTCTGAAAATTCAGACTCGGTATACAGTGCTTCTCAACAACTGAAGTATTAAAATAATTTTCTTTTTTCTCTAAAACAAGGATTTTGTGGTGTCTGAGTTACATAAACAATTGCTTCAGTTGTCCATTTTGTTTCACTTCCATAAATATTACCATAGAAAACTAAACTGACAGTCTAGTTGGGGTAGGAAGAACAAATTTGTGAACATTCAAATTTGTTTCAGGGTTAAAGCAAATATAAGAAGCAATAACTGTTTAGGAGCATTTGTAACATACAGCATATTTGACCATAAATCAAACCAGTTATCATTATTCCTCCTGTCATCCACTGTCGATGGTAATACCTAATCAATTGAAACCCATTTTATTCTGTTTTCATTCACTAGAAAAAAACAGAGGAAATAATTTTCGGCAACTCACTATTCCCTGGAAACAAATCGACATTATCTGTGCCAAAGAATAATCTTTATGTTTCTAAAATTGGCCATGGATTTACATTTGTTAGCATTTATTGCAGACACCTAGTAATCAATGCAAACAAAACTTCATTTCCTTTACTCTCATAGTTTTAGGTTTCAGATTTCTCGATTTTACAAACACACGTACACACACAAATGCATAGTACTTGTATGTACATATGTATATATGTATGTATGTCACACATATACAAATATGCACATATATACCACATATATGATATAGCCATATAACTATTATTTAAATATATATGCCTTCATATTAGCACTCATTAGCCTCATAACATTCATGTTACTATTTCATATGTATTAGACATTCACATCGTTTCCACATGTACTGTTTTATCAAGATGAGAGCTAGAGATTCAATTGTTGCTAAATGATTCTAAATTTAGAATTAAATGAACTTATGTATGTTGACAAGTAGTTGATGGATGTCTCTAGAGTAAAAAAAATTACGAAGAATTTGACATATCTTTGATTTAATGTTTTCAATTTTCTGTCAATGATTTTTCACTTTTCCTAGAGAAAATAACCTCCTCTAAACTAAATCTGTAACTTTATTTTGTATGATGGTTCTAGGAATCAGTTCCTGAAAACTCTAATAAGTTCTCTCAAGATGGGAATATTTCAAGAATGTGGTGAGTCATAACATAGCATTTTAGCTATCTGAGAAACAGCCTATATCTAGAGATGTTTCACCAGCTTGACAAAAGCATTGTTGATTTTATTTTTAGGGTTAGGAGGCACAGAAACGTTCACTCATATTTACTAAGTTTTAGAAGATTTACAATCTACATTGATGAAAAGAGAGACAGAGACAAAGACAGAGAGAGAGAGAGAGAGAGAGAGAGAGAGAGAGAGAGAGAGAGAGTGTTCATAGAAGGATTGAATAAGATCAAGTCAGAAGAGTGAGGAATTCAATAATTTTGATACTGATGAGTTATCCTGTTGGGGTAGTTCATTGGTTTAAGTCTGAGCTTTGAAAAAATATACTACTGCAGACTACAGGGTAAAATCAAGTCAAACTCTTCCTTCTCTAAAATAGGCTTAAAATCTGAATTCAGGCATTATTGTTGTTGTTATATATATATAATTAGACTTTCAAAACTGAACTCTCTTTACATATATATATAGTTATAGTTATATAGATGCAGATAGATATATACAGGAATGACAAATGATTCAAAATAACTCTAACAATTGTGATTTTAAAAAAATCCCTGAAGATTGTCACTCCATTTATTAAATCAACGAATGTTAAAAAAGAGAGGCTACAATGAGTAAGAAGTTTGGATTCATGTTCACAATATGTGGCTATAAAATTATACTGTCATGTACCATTTGTGTCATCATGTGCAAGGAACTTAACATCTTGTCCACAGTTTTCATGTGCAAAATTAAAGAATTGAAAGACATAAATTTTAGTGTTTCTTTCAGTATTAAAATTATCTCTGAGCTTCTGGTCTTTCAATGATTCATGGAAAAGAAATCTATCCTCAAAAAGTGTGACACTTAAATAGCTAATATATAAGGAATTATGGAAACAATGATGAACCTGTGAGATTAGTGATGTGAGAACTCAGTCCAATGATGTAGGTCAATTATTTATTTTTCCTCATGCTGTTTAGCTCTTGCCCATGTACTTTTTCACAAATTCACAAGGTATTTACTTACTTATATTTTTTCATAGGTTATAACACCAATAGAGCATACATCACTTAACCCTCTGTACATAACTGATTTAACCTGTTTCCATTCATAGATATACCTGCTGATGTATGATAACAATAGCAATTGGTGTATGTGTATGCATGTATGTATGTTTCTATCAACCCGCATCTGTCTGTCTGTCTGTCTCTTTCTGTCTATCTATCTATTTATCTGTCTATCTATCTATCTAGCAATCATCTATCAATCCATCAATCATCTATCTATCTATCTGTCTGTCTGTCTGTCTATCTATCTATCATCTCTCTGACAATCTATCCATTGATCCATCTATATCTATATATACATAACTTGGTAACACATTGGATACAATACTGGGCCTGGAGTTGGGAAGACTCATCTTCTGGAGTTCAAAAATGGCCTTACACAATAATTGTAAAACCCTGGGAAAGTCACTCATTTGCCTCAGATTCCTCATTTAGAAAATAAACTGGAGAAGGATATGGAAAACCTCTTCAGTAATTTGCCAAGAAATCCACATATATGTATATACATACATGCATGCATACATACATATTTATTTATATATGTATATAGTATGTGTATGCATGTATATACAAAGAGAAAGAGATTGTGCTAAGCATTTTATAAACATTATCTCATTTGTCATTCACAAAATCCGTGAGAAATAAGATCCTGTTATTGTACTCATTTTGTAGTTGAGGAAACAGAGGTAAAATTACTTGTGCAAGGTATAAAGTGTATGGGGTCAGAACTAAGCTCAGGTTTTCCTGACTACAAGCTGAGAGCTCAATCCACTGCATTAACTACCTTCTTTAATGGAATTTGTGAACAATTCTTTTTGAATAATATATCTTGCATATTAATACTCACCATATGTCTTTCTATTACCTTTGGTTGACTAAAAAATTAATACTGATATTATGTCTTTTTCATCCATAAAGTATTACCAGAGGGCTATTAGTATTAAATCAATGAGTCTATCTTACAGGGAGAACTTTATAATCAATAAAATAATATATACATTGTAATTACCAAGATTGTCCCTACTCTGCCAAATGGTTTATAAAACACACATCCTTCTCCTTCATATGAAAATATGGGAATTGGCACATACAGATAGGCACAGTGATATGTTAATTGGCTTTAATAAACTGATTTTTTTTGTCTTTCATTTTGAAATCTTTGTTCCAAGAAAAGAAAAGGAAAAAGAAAGAGAGGCAGATTTCATAAATGCCTGTAATAAAAAAAAATAACTATAAACAAAAATAATTCTTAAAAACATTTTAAGCACAATGTAACTGCCTAAAGTCAATCAAGTCTGACATTCTCCTGGTCTCAGTTCCTTGAACATCTGCATCATCTTTCCATGATGTATTTGATGGACCTACAAAATGAGTTCTCCATTTGACTGTATACCCCAATCTGAAAACTTAATCTTTAAAATATTTTCATATTTTTCTGTGAGTAAAGATGAACTTTTTAGTGAGTAAATATCTCATTTTGGAGTTTCTGCTATATCATAAGGATGGATACATAGAGAACAATATCATCCTCAATGAGAAATAACTAAAAGGAATTTAGTTATATTTATTATATTTAGTTATAAAAATAACTAAATCTACCTACATAGATTCTTCACTTTGGATGCCGCTATACATCCTTGAAACATGAACAACCATTTAGTAAGCACCTTCTATCTGCCATGTACTTTGCCAGATATCAGAGATACAAAGACTACACATACATATGAATACTATATATTTACACCTGTCTGTTTCTTGAGCTTATGATCCAATGAGCTTTTGATTAGAAGATTACTTGATAATATTTTATATTTTGTTAGTTCTTTAAATAATTCTTTATATTATCTAATTTTGAATGGACTCTGATCACTATATGGGAGAATATGCATGTCAACAATTCCAAACATTATTTTTGGTCATCTTTTTCTTTGTACCATATCATCTGTACATAGATCCTTTCAGTTCCCCTTTAACACAACAATTTGCCTTTTGTTTTACTGAGAAAAAAATGGTCATTGTACAGAAACCCCATCCCCTGTCTTTTGCAGAACTCAGAATTCCTCTTTAACCAGCAACACAGTCTCCTTTGTCACTGTGTATGATGAAGAGGTAAGCCTCTTCACTATGTCCTGGATTTACTCCTTTGATCCTGTTCCTTTCTGTCTCTTCCTAGAGCTTGAACTTTTTATCATTCTGTCTTTATTCTTTATCAATGTCAAATCCTTTCATTTGAACTGTGCTGTTTCCTTTTTTATGTCAGAAAAATGTCTTAACACATGCGTATCCTGTTTTTCTCCCCTCCATTTTATAAGTCAGGCAACAAGCATTTAATAAGCATCTTCTTTGTGACAACCACTATCCTAGGCATTGGGGATAGAAAGACAAAAAACAACCTGAATTCCCTTTTATTATCAGAATTGATTATCCATATTCATTCCTCAGTTTCCTCCGTGTCCACATCTCAGTGTATTTTTATTTGTTTATTTTTCTATCTATTTCATTAACTAATTCTCAAATTCATGTAAAAAAACCAAACAAACTATAAAATTCACTTTGAAGGAGCAGAGCTATAATGGAAGATTAGGGGCAGCAACCCAGGCAATTCTCCCCAAATTCCCCTCAAAACAACTTTAAAATAATGTCTCAAATAAAATTTCAGAATGGCAGAGCCAACACACAGTTGGGGTGAGATGCAGAAAATCATGAAGTTAACAGCTTGTAGAATGGACTAAAGAAAATAACACCTTGGAAAGCAGAATTAGCCAAATTTTAAAGGGATACAAAAATTCCCTCAAAAGAACTTCTTAGAAAGCAAAATTTTTAAAAAGTAAAAGGAGATCTAAAAATTCACTCAGGTACTCCTTAAAAATCAGAATTGTGGGGTTGGATATGTGATGCAATGAATAGAGCACTAGCCCTGGAGTTAGGAGGATCTGATTTCAAATTCAGCCTCAGACACTTTACACTTACTAACCATGTGACCTTGGGCAAGTTGCTTAACACTGATTGCCCTGCCTGCCACCTCCAAAAAGCAAAAAATAAAAAAATAAAAATAAAATAAAAAGCAGAATTGACTGAATGGAAAAAGTCTACAAAAATAAACACACAAACCAACCAAAAATAAATAAATAAATAGATGAATGAAGAAAGAAAGAGAAAAAGAAAGAAAGAAAAAGAAAGGAAAGAGAGAGAGAGAGAGAGAGAGAGAGAGAGAGAGAGAGAGAGAGAGAGAGAGAAAGGAACTAAGGAAAGAAGGAAGGAAGAAAGAAAAAAGTCTATAGAAACTTACTGTACAAAACAATTGCTTAAAAATTACAGTTGGACAAGTGAAAGCTAATGAATCCATGAAACATGAAGAAACAATAAAACAAACTCAAAAGAATAAATAAATAGAAGAAAATGTGAAATATCTCATCTGAAAAATATTCTGGAAAATATGGCAACAAAAGATAATTTAAGAATTATTGGTCTACCTAAAAAGCATGATCAAAGAGAAAGTGTAGTCATCATATTTCAAGATGTTATCAAGGAAAATGGCCCCGCAATCTCAGATTCAGAGTGGAAAATAGAAGTGGAACTATTCTACCAATTGCCTACTGAAAAAGATGTAAAAATTAAAACTTCCCGTAATATTATCGTTAAATTCCAAAACTCTTATGTCAAAGAGAAAATTATTCAATGAGCCAGAAAGAAAGAATTCAAACATTGTGGAGTCACAGTTACATTCACATGAGATTTATCAGCTTCCATGTTAAAATATCAGAGGAATTAGAATGGATTATAGAAGACAAAGGAGCTAGAATTAGAACAAAGAATCTCTTTTAAAAAATTGAATATAATCCTTCAAAGGGAAATGGTTATTCAATTAAATATTTCTGAACATTTTTGACAAAAAAAAAAAACAAAACAGAGCTAAATAGAAAAGTTGACATTCAAACTTTTTTTGTTGACCCCCAAACAGATGACTTAATAGATTCATATAGAGGCAGCTAAGGAGAACAATGAATAGAACACCAGCCCTGAAGTCAGGAGTACCTGAGTTCAAATCCAACCTCAGAAACTTGACACACTAGCCATGCGACTTTAGGCAAGTCACTTAACCCCAATTGCCCGCCAAAAAAGCAAAAAAAAAAAGAGAGAGAGAGACAGAGACACGGAGAGAGACACAGAGACAGAGACAGAGAGAGAGAGAGAGAGAGAGAGAGAGAGAGAGAGAGAGAGAGGGAGGGAGGGAGGGAGAGAGAGAGACTCATTCGAAGATAAAGCATGAAAGAGTAATTATACAGGTGTCAAGGTGGTAAAGTGAATAGAGCACCAGCCCTGGAGTAAGGAGGACCTGAATTCAAATTCAGCTTCAGGAACTTAACACTTACCAGCCATGTGACCTTGGGTAAGTGACTTAACACCAATTGCCCCTACTAAATTATCTCTAAAAATGATGAGAACTGATAGGAGGATGCACTTGGAGAAGCAGGAAGGAAGAATTAAAATGAGGAAAATTTTCTCACATAAAAAGGCATGTAAAGAATACCTTTTATGATGTAGGGGAAAGTGAAAGGGGGTACCAGCAATCAGCAATGCTTGAACCTCTTTCAGCCTCAAAAAGGGAAGAATATAGATAGATAGATAGATAGATAGATAGATAGATAGATAGATATAGATAGATATAGATATATATGTGTCTATATCTATCTGTACATATATATATGCCTATATCTATCTGTACATATATATATGCCTATATCTATCTGTACATATATATGCCTATATCTATCCGCACATAAATACATAGACATATACATACCAACATACATGCATACATACACGCACACACTCAGTGTGAACAGAAATGTAATTTTTACCCACTAGCAAAATAGAAGGCAAAGATCATAAAATAAAAGGAGAGGATAATAAAAGAGAGGACAGATTAAAGGGGGCAATGATGAGAAACAAAATGAACTTCTGTGGATGGGGAGGATGAAAAGAGAGAGAATAAGACACAGAAGAAAGTGGGATGGAGGAAAATACACAGCACACCAAAATTCATTAAGAAAGACTCCAATTGAAAGGTATTTTCTCAATTTTCAATTCTCTGCCAACACAGAAAGAAATACTATAAATATGTTTGTATCAATAGGTTCCCCTCCCCTTTTTTAAAAGTCTCTTTAGGAGACCAATCTATTGGTGATATTACTGCATCAAAGGGTATACATAGTTTTATAGCGCTTGGATGTAATTCCAGATTGTTCTTCAAATCAGTTGGATAAATTCACAACTTCTCCAATGGTTCATTCATGCAACTGTTTTTTTTTCCACATTCCCTCCAAAATTTCTCATTTTATTTTTCTTTCATATTAGCCAGTCTGATAGGTATCAGGGGATATCTCAGAGTTGCTTTTATTTGCATTTATACAATCAATACTTATTTAGAGTATTTTCATGTTACTTTGATAGTTTTGATTTCTTGCTGTGAAAACTTCCTGTTTATAGTCTTTGATCATTTAAAAACTGGGGAATGTCATTAATTCTTATAAATTTGGCTTTGTGTAAAGCCAAGCATGAGCAGCTTAAGCAAACCTCCTTAAGAGACACAATGTAGGAAGGTCAAAGTTATCCACCCTATGTCACATTGTATTAATCCCTAGGTCAAAAAGTCTTTTTTATTCTTAATTGGAGATTAGTTTTCAATCATCCTTAACTCACTCATCCTTAAGGAGCAAGCCTCCTCAAGGGACACAAAGGTCAAAGTTCTCCACCCCTAAGTCATATTTTATCATAATCTTTTCAGTCAGCAATAAGTATCCAAGGAGAGGTCTTTTCATCTTGACTAGAAGTTGCCTCCCAAATTCCATGGTTTCTCTTCCATGGTCCTGACTTTTGCCTGAATTTACCCAACTGTCACCTGTATTCAAAGGTAGGCAGCTCTTAGCTCTGTCCAGCTACTCATCCACCTCCTTGTCAAGTTTCTCATCCACTAGCCATTCCATACTGAAGTTCACAGTTTCAAGTTCACCTCACATCCTTCAGTTTCTATTTCTGGGAAGACAAAGCTTAACAGAGCCAAAACAACACTCTTAAACATGGCTGGCACCATAATCAATTCCCTATCTCTCTGTGAAATCAACACAGACCCACAAAGTCTGAGAACTCTACACAAATTGTCAGTAGATTTCCAGCACCTCTGTAACCCTCCTCCAAGACTACTGTAAAAAGACAAGATGAAGATACTCTTTCAGGGCTTCAGTAAGGTTCCAGGGCTTCTATACAAAGTGTTAAAAACACAAATCAACACAGACAGAACAGACAATCAGAGTGCTGGGATACCACAGGTTTTCTCCTTCTCAACTCTGCCACCAGAAGTGTTCCCTTCTAATTTCTGCCTTTCCCAGCTTGGGTTTCTCTTTATATATGATCATTATCTCCTTCCTATTCCTCCCCTTCCTCTTGCATCAGCAAGTTCCTCCCACTGTGTGTTTCACCCAAGTTCTGTTTATCAACAAAGATTTGATATAATCAGGGGCAAGGCTCAAAAGAAACTTTAACTAAAACAATGTGTTAAATAACTAAATAGCTGAAACAAGGTGATAAGTACTTCTTTGCATGCCATTACATTTAGTCACTTATGCATTTGAGAAATGAGGCCTTTATCACATAAATTTGATGCAAATGTTCTCCCAATTTCCTATGTTCCTTATAATTTTGGCATGATTAGTTTTTTGTTTTGTAGAAACCATTTTAATTTCATGTAATCAAAATACACATTTTGTTTCCTCTGTTACTCTTTGCCTCTTGCTTGGACATAAAGTCTTCCTCTTTTCATAGTTATTGGAAGTATATTTTTTCATGTTTCCTCAATTTACTTATTATCACTTTTATAGCTAAATCATGTATTTATGTTGATTTTAGTATATGGTGTGAAATTTTGGTATATGCCTACTATCTTACAAAGTGCTTTGCAATTTTCCCAGCATGTATTTTGTCAGATGTTGAATTCCTAGCCCCAAATCAGGCATCTTTGGATTTTTCAAACACTGGATTGCTTTGGTAATTTACTGTTGTGTATTATGTACTTATGTATCCCATTGATCTCCACTCCTTTTCTTAGCTAGCATTAAGTTCACTGGCCCAACATCACATTGTAACAAAGTTATGAAAACACCCAACCATAATATTGTCTAGTTCATCTACCTTGACAACTCAGTATCATGCAGGATCTCAAACCTTCAAGTGGCCCAAGGTACTAGAAGGTCTCTTAGACTGAGAGGCAATTGCATATGTCACATGATGACTCTTTTCTTAAATATATCATTAGATTAAACCAAGGAACTGGTCCCTTCCATGACCTCAGTTTGGCCCTGATATTTATGGACTCAGACCAGGGGTAGGAAACCTGCAGTCTAGGTCCTTGCGTGTAGCCTTTAGATGGAGTCAAACTTCTACAGAATATTTTCTTTTATTAAGTGGATTTGTTCTATGAAGTTTGGATTCAGTCAAAAGGCCACATTTGAGGACATAGTGGGCCACATTTGGCCTTAGTCCCTACCCTTAAGCTGTTCAGTCAGTTCTGTATATACACCTGGCCAAAACTTTAGTTGCTTCAGTCCAAAACCTCCATTTCCTTGTTTGGGGCATTTATACTAAAGAGGTAGAGAAAATGAAACTTCAGCTCTCACATCTGATGCTGCAGTAAATAAAGCCAGGAACCTAGAAAGGACTCCAGTTTTGTGATCTGCTTCCCATTCAATGACTAACAAACTCCTACTTTCTGATGTTTTTTAATACTTGTTATTCAAAGATGCCATCTTTTCAAAGAAAAGAAAGTTGTCGTAATTTCTATAGATATCTGCATATTTTTTCCACATTATATTTTGAGTTGCTTTAGACCTGGGACTCTCTTTTTTTTGTATCACTAGAATGTGGCACAGTGCTTGTCAAATAGTAGATAATAAAAAAATGCTATATGATTCTTTAATTGATAAGCTTTCTATATTCCAACTGAGTCTTACTCCTCTCCAATCTCAGTTCTTCTTTAACTCCTTGCTTTACTATGGTCACTCTATGATAAGAACTGAGTTGATTAAAGGAGAAAAAAACATCCCACCTTTTTTAAAGCAAGGAATTTTTTATGTCAAATTATACTACAAAAAGTAAGCAATAAAATTTTTAACACTTATTAAAAAAAGTAGATTTGTGACACAGAGTAAGAGAGTGGAAAAGGAAACATCAGAAAAATTGAACCAAATAATCTGGTGTTTAATAAATATAGGAACAAAATAAATTGGAGAATTTCCTCTTCAATAAGTATTTCTATAATAAAAAAATTGTCCAAAAATTTTAGAGAATTATATATATATATATATATATATATACATATATAATTTTGATAAAAGTAACTTGGTTTAATTCCTTTTTCCTCCCCAATTTATGTTAAGTTTTCAATTTTCATTTTCACATGATCTTGAGTTACAAATTTTTTCTCACTGTTTTCCCCTACCCCACCCCAAAATACCAAGCCTACTAGAATACCCTTTTCCCTAATCTCTTCTCTCTTATATCCTTCCATAGTCTCCCTAATTTTCTAGGAGGGCCGGATGAATTTCTATACCCCAGTGCCTGTATAATTTATTTCCCAGTCGCATGTAAAAAAAATTAAACATTTGTTTTTAAAACTTTGAGTTCCAGATTTCTTTTTCCCTTCTTCCTTCCTCACCCACCCCCACTAGGAAGATAAGCAATTCAAACAGGTTATACATGTGTAGTTAATCAAAATATTTCCATAGTAGTTTGACTGTGAAAAACTAACTATAATTCTCTCCATCCTATTGCACCCCATACTTATTCTGTTTCCTTCTTTGACCTCGGCCCTTTTCAAAACTGTTTGCTTCTAACTACCATTTCCCCCAATCTGCCCTCCCATCTTTCATCCACCCTCTTATACCATTCCTCCACTACTTTCCTGTAGGGTAAAATGTGCCCAATTGAGCTTGTATGTTATTCCCTCCTTAAGCCAAATTCAATGACAGTAAGATTCCCTTTCATTCCCTTTCACCTTCCTGCTCTTCCCCTCAATTGTAACAGCTTTCTCTTGCTTCTTTTACATGAGATAATTTACCATATTCTATCTCTCCCTTTCTCCTTCTCCCAATATATTCCTCTCTCACCTCTTAAATTTACTTTTTTAGATATCATACCCTTCATATTCAAATCATCATGTACCCTGTCTATGCATACATAGAGGCTTTGTGGGCCTCTTTTGTCATTTGAATTAGCTTATTTTTAAGGAGTTATTTCCTTCACTCAGGCTGTTAACTCACTTTTCTTGATTTCATTGCATTATTCTCATTTCTCTTCCCAATTTTTCCTCCATTTCTCATACTTGATTTTCAAAATCTTTTTTTCCCCTCCTTGAATTTTTTTTACTTTATTATTTTTTTTACTTTTATTTTACAATATTTGGTTCCAAAATCCCTTGAGTTTCAAATTTTATCCCCCTACTTCTACTTGTGCCCCCCCATAGGTGCATGCAATCAAGTATAGGATCTGTAAATACATTCACATTAGACATTAGTCAGGTTGTAATGATTATAACTGATGGAATGAACAATGGTAAAGATGAAACAAAACAAGAAAAAGAAAGTGAGCAGGTGGTTTGCTTAAATATGCATTTAAGTTATGTGGTTCTTTCTCTGCATGTAGACATCTCTTTGCATCATTAGTATTTTGGAGTTATCTTATACCCTTGCATTCCTAAGAAGAGTCTAGTCTATCAAAGTTGATCATTACACATATGTTGTGTCTATAATTGTGTACAAATTTCTCCTGGTTATGCTCTTCTCACTCAGCATCAGTTTATATAAATCTCTTCAGGTGAATATGAAGTCTGTCTGCTCCTCATTTCTTATAACACAATAGTATTCCATTACATTTATATACCACAACTTGTTTAGCCATTCCCCAATTGATAGGCATCCACTTAATTTCCAGTTCTTTGCCACCACAAAAAGAGCTTCTATAATCCATTTTGCCCAACTGGCAGTAGGAGGGATAAGGGGGGAGGTTAGAAGGAAGGGATAAAGCTGGACAAATAGCCCTCTGGGCATAGTTCCAGACTGCTCACCAGAATGGTTGTATCAGTTCACAACTCCACCAACAATGCATTAGAGTTCCAATTTTTTTTCCACATCTTCTCCAGAATTTATCATTTTCCCGTTTTGTCATCTTAACCAGTCTGACTAGTGAGATGTAGTATCCCAGAGATGTTTTTATTTGCATTTTTCTAATCAATAGTGATTCAGAGCATTTTTATGTGCTTATAGAAATCTTTAATTTTTTCCTTTGAAAACTGCCTGTTCTTATCCTGTGACCATTTATCAGTTTGGGAATGACTTATAGTCTTTTAGATTCAACTCAGTTCTCTGGACTGTTTAGAAATGAAGCCTTTATCTGAGACATTGTTTGTAAAAACTCCCAATTTTCCACTTCCTTCTTAATCATGGTTACCTTAGCTTTGTTTGTATAGGAACATTTCAATTTAATGAAATCAAAATTATCAGTTTTGCATTTGACACTGCTCTCTAACTCATTTGTTATAAAATCTTCTCTTCTCCATAAATCTCACAGGTATATCATTCCTTGTTGTAACAATAACGCAATATTCACAACACCCATGGTGGTTATGAATATGCAGGTTTGGTGTGAATCACAAAATGTAGCAAACTCTCTATATGTAGAACAGAATCAAAGCCTCTATTCAAATGCCAGAAAACGAGTCCCAGAACCAGAAAGCCAAAGTCCTTACAGTAGTCCCAAAGTTGGTACCTGTGGTTAGTGCAGTGAACACCCACATTCCTAAGCCTTCACAACAGAACAGGCTCCCTCAAGCATGGATCCTTCTCTCACTCATGGTAGCTCCTCACCCTAGTTTTTGTAAGTTCTCAGCAAAAAGTTCCCATGAGGATCTTGGCAAAAGTTGCAGCCTCTAGGTGCTCACTGAGAGAAAATCTGATTATCCTGTTGGTTCTCTTCCTTATATACAGTATAGCTCCTCCCAATATGCCCCTTCCTGTTACATCAGCAACTTCTACCCAAGGTGTTAACTACTTCTGTGTTAATTAAATAGCTTAAAGAAGGAGTTAACTAGAAACAAGGTGCTAAGTGCCTGTTTACTTGCCAATACAAAGGGGCCATGGAAGATGTTCAGATTCTGTTAACCTTACATTTGGCCCCAAGATATTCCCTGTCCTTTATATGACAAAAATACCTTAATAATACATTTCATTATATGGGATAATGGGAGTTTTAGGAGTAACTGGTGTCAACAGAGTTGTACAACAATGTAACAAGGATAGCACATGGAAAACAATGTTTTAGGGTGGGACCTGAGCACAAGCTCCCCATTATTTCCCCAACAAAAAATGGGATCCCAAAATCTTGGGGTAAGGGAGCAAGGTCTCTTCTTCTATGGCTCCTTGCTTCTGAAATTGGACGTCCCTGTCCCAAAAGGTCCTATTTGAGGGGTCAGTTCCTTAGCCAGCATTTGGGATGTATTTGATGCCAGATCTAGGGATGACATGTCAAAGTTGTGGAAAAAGGGAGATATCTAGCTTAAAATTAGTTTCCAATTAGGTTTTTTTTTGTATATCTTTCCATGGACCTTTATTGCATATGATCTTTTATTGCATTATGATCTGAGAAGGATGCATATTTCTACCCTTCAGTACTGAATTGTGAGGTTTTCTTGCCCTAGTACGTGGTCACTAGTGATCTATCCTATCTAGCCTTTCTAAAAATATATTCACCTCCTTAACTTCTTTTTTGTTTATTCTGAGGTTAAATTTATCAAGTTCAGGCAGGAGGAGTCCCCCACTAGTACAGTTTTGCTATCTATTTCTTCCTCTAATTCCAATTTTCTGCACCAAAAATGGGGATGACACTAGCACCTATCTCTTAGGATTGCTTCCAGGATTAAATGAAATTATAGTTTCAAAGCATTTAGCACATGCCTATTACACAACAGTTGCTATATAGAAACTAGATATTATGTTATTGTTAATATTTATACCATAATTAACCTTCCCCACTTATGTTTTCTGCTTAGTGCCAGAATGCTAAATGCTGTTAGAAGACTTACTCAAATGAATGAACTTGGTAACTGCAAATTCATGTCACCTAACCATAATTAGTTCCTCAACACTAATTTTTTTTTTCAGGTAGTTTGGGTAGTGGAGAGATTATTGGTCCTGGAGTCAGGTAGTCCTCATTTCAAGTCCAGCGTCAAATATTTGCTAACTGTTTGACCTTGGGTAAGTTACTTAACCTGTACCTCAATTTCTTCTACTTCAAAATGGGTATAATAATAACCCTCAAGGTTTTTTCTGAGCATAAAATGAGATAATATTTCAAAATGCTTCGTATGTACTTGAAACAGAGAAGGCACTTAATACGTTTTTGTTTGTTCATTTTTTTCTTTCTCCTCTTGTTCTATGATTATTTATCACATTTCCCATAGCAGCTACTCCACACTTTCATCATTATGCAGACTTCCTAAGTCCTTCCCTGTCATGTCTCCTAGCAAAAATTTTATATTTCTACTTTCCTAAAAAGAACTACATCCACTTATCCACACTTTCATTTCACTGTGATCTTTATTTGTCCTTATTCTGTTGCCTCAATCTCTAAGAAAAAAGGATTATTTTTCCTTGTCAAGACAAGCCTTTAATTCATGCGCTTGACATCATTCCCTGGTATCTCTTCCTAGAGCTGTATCCTGCTCCTAGCTCATCATCTATATGTCCTATTTTTTATTAATTTTTGTTTTATGTGACCAACAAAATGGTCCTTCAATCACTTTCTGTAAATCTCTTTAATTACCTCTTTTGTCTTCCTCAAAGGCATTACAAACCTGAGGTAGAATAAGTTTCACTAAATCCAACTGAAAAGAGAAAATTCAAATAAACACTATATGCATACATTAAATATATGCATGTATGCATATGTTATATGTATGTATATTTACAGACACAAGGAATTAATACTTAAAGCACAAAAACTGTATCTTTATCCACCAGCCTCCTCACACAGCACAAAGAAAAGTAACTTCAAAAATTACTCGTTGAAGTGCCTTAAGGTTATAGTTATTTTACCCTAAAACTCCTATGCTCACCCAACAAAAAAGAGGCAGCAAATGCTGATTCTTTCCAATGAAATGATTGAAATGTGCAGAGGTAGTAACTGGAAGGAGTGTATAAAGAGGCATCTTCATTGAGTCTGAAGGATGTGAAACTGAAATATACTAGGTGCCAGTCTTATCTTACTCAAGGCAAAACCCCAGTATAGTCAACTCACTTATCAGAAACATCAAAAGGCCCAGCTTTGAGGGACTGTTCACCAATGAACAAAGAAATTCTACAATATAATTGGTTAGAACTCTGAAATGTAATACAAGAAAAAAAAGATTTAAATGACAAAGGTATTATGGGAAAATAATTTCAATAAATGCCTCGCACAAAAGCAGACAAGTCAGTACAAAGGATCCTTAAACCAAAAGGAAGAATGAGTGAAATGTCAGACACTATGACATTGTCTTAGCAAATGTAATAATATGGAGAAAGGGGAAACTACAATGTCCTGATAAAAGAGTTCATTGTGTGAACATCCAGAAATGAATTAAATAAAACAAGAAAGTTCAAAATAAAGTTTTATTTTTAATTAATAAATTAATTTTTAGTTTCCAACATTCACTTTTATATTTTGAGTTCCAAATTTTAGATCATCCTTTTCCCCTCCCCAAGATGGAATGTACTCCAATATAGACCATACATATAAAATCATATTAAACATATTTCCATCATAGTCATGTTTTAAAAGAAGAATCAGAACAAAAGGTAAAAAACAATAAAAAGGAAATTATCACATATTTCAATTTGCATTCAGACTTCATAGTTCCTTCTCTAGATGCAGACAGCATTTTTCCTCAGGAGCCTTTTGGAAGTGTCTCAGAACATTGCATTGCAGAGAAGAGATAAGTCTTACGAAGTTGGTCATCCCAAAATGTTACTGTCCTTGTGTACAATCATCTCTTGGTTCCACACACTTAATTCAACACCAGTTCCTGTAAGACTTTCAAGGTTTTTCTGAAATCTGCCTGCTCATCATTTCTTCAGAACAATAGTATTCCATTACTTTCATATAGCACAACTTATTTGGCTCTTCAACAATTGATGAGAATCCCCTCAATTCCCAATTCTTTGTCAAGACAAAAAGAGCTACCATAATTATTTTTGTACATGTGGGACCATATTTCTTCTTTATGGTCTCTTTTGAATAGAAACCTACTAGAGGGATACAAACCTACTAGTGGATCAAAGAGTATATACACTTTTATAACTCTTTTGGAATAGTTTCAAATTGCACTTTAGAATGGTTGGATAAGTTCATAGCTCTACCAATAATTCATTAGTGTTCCAATTTTCCCACATCTCCAACATTTATCATTTCCCTATTTTTCATGTTTGTTTGTAAATGTCATAAATGTCATGTGGTAACTGATTGCCATTTTAATTCACATTGTTTTAATCAATAGCAATTTAGAGCATTTTTTCATATGACTACAGATAACTTTGATTTCATCATCTGAAAACTGCCTGTTCATTTCCTTTAACCATTTAGGAATTGGGGAATGATCTGTATTCTTATAAATTTGTTTCAGTTCTAGATATATTTTAGAAATCAGGCCTTTCTCAGAACCACTAGCTACAAATCTATACCTATATCTGTATCTATATCATCTATCTATCTATCTATCTATCTATCTATCTATCTATCTATGTGTGTATGCGTGTATATATGTATATATGTGTATATATACATACACATACATACACATACACACATATACACATATGTGTGTATACATATATATATACACACACAGAGATTCCTCAATCTTCTGTCTCCTTTCAAATCTTGGTTGCATTGGCACTGTTTGTGCAACACAATTTTTTTAATTTAATGTAATAAAAATATCCATTTTACATTTCATAATGATCTCTAAATCTTGTTTGGTCATACATTCTTCCCTTCTCCATGGCTCTGACAGGTAACTATTCCTTACTCTCCTAACTTGTTTCTGGTATTATCTGTTTTGTCTAAATAATGTACCCATTTTTTTCCTTATCTTGGCATACAGTATAAGATTTTTATCTATGTCCAGTTTTTGCCACTCTGTTTTCCAGTATTTTTCCAGCAGATTTGGTCAAATAATGAGTCATTATACCAGAAGCTGGAGTCTTTAGATTTATGAAATAGTAGGTTACTATATTCATTAACTTTTGTGTGTTGCATACCTAATCAATTTCAGTGATCCATCACTCTATTTCATAATCAGTACTAAGCAATTTTGTATATTGTTGCTTTATAATATAGTTTTACATCTGATACAGCTAGGCTACTTTCTCTTGAATTTCTTTTCATTAATCCACTTAATATCTGGGTCTTTCATCCTTCAAAATAAATTTTGTTAATTTTTTTTCTAATTTTACAAAATATTTTGATAGCTTGATCTGTATGAAACTGAATGATTAAATGAATGTATACAATTAATTACATATTAATATTTAAATGAACATTTTTTTTTTTGGAAAACTGGAGGAGTCCTAATAAATTATTTTTATGATAAAAGTATGGTAATGAACTGGACAGATTTAGATATATAAGGACTGCACTTCTGTCATCAATGCAACACTTTAAGACATCTCCAAAAGACTCTTGATGGAAATGGTTATCCATATCCAAAGAAAGAACTTCAGAGTCTGAATGTCTCTTTTGAAAGAGAATCTCTCTCTCTCTCTCTCTCTCTCATTTTGTTTCATTCTTTCTTTCTTATTGTTTACTCCATTTTTTATAATTCTTCTTTACAACTCGACTAATGAACAATGTGAAGGTGTTTATAGAACATAGATCAGATCGCATGCCACCATGAGGTGAGGTGGGAGGCAAGGCAGTGGGAGAAAATTTGGGACTAAAGGGATTGTGGAACTGAATGTTGTAAACTGAAAGTAAACAAATAAATAAAGTCATTAAAAATAAATTTTACAAACATTTTCTCATATAAAGGCCACATTTAACTTTTTACCTTTTTCAAAAGGGGGAAGGCAGGTCAATCGGGGTTAAGTGACTTACACAAGGTCACACAGCTAGCAAGTATTAAATGTCTGAGGGTGGATTTGAAGTCAGGTCCTCATGACTCCATATCTGGTGGCACTGTACCACCTAGCTGTCCCTAGATCTCATTTCTAAAACATATAGAGACCTGAGTCAAATTCATTAGAATTCAAGTCATTCCCCAGTTGATACATTGTCAAATGATATGACAGCAGTTTTCAGAGGAAAAAACTGAAGATAACTGTGAGTATATAAAAATGCTCTAAATCACTATTGATCAGAGAAAGGGAAATCAAAACAACTCTTAGGTACCACATCTCACCATGCAGATTGGCTAATATGACAAAACAGGAAACTGATAAATGCTGAAAAAAATGTAGGAAAATGGGAACTCTCATGCATCGTTGGTGGAATTGTGAACTGGTCCAATCATTCTACAGAGAAATGTATAGCCCATAGCACTATAAAAGTGCATACTTTTTGACCCAGGAATACCACTTTTATGTCCATATCCCAAAGAGATTATACCAGTGGGAAAAGGACCCTTATGTACCAAAATATTTATAACAGCTCTTTTTGGTGCCAAAAAAAACCTGGAAATTAAGTGGATGCCTATCAGTTGGGAAATGGCATTTTAGTATATGAATGTAATGGAATACTATTATGCTATAAGAAATGAGGAGAAGATGGACTTCATAATAATCTGGAGAGACTTACATACACTGATGCTGAGGGAGTGTTGCAGAACCAGGAGAACACAATACACAATTACAGACACATCATATCTGTGATGACTGAGTTTGAGAGATTGGGATCCCCTCAGCAATGCAATGTTCTAAAACAGCTCAATAGGACTCATGATGGAAAAGACTATCCATATCCAGACAAAGCATTGTGGAGTCTGAATGTAGAGTGCTGCAAACTGCTTGCTCTCTCTCTTGTTTTGTGTATTTTTGCTGTTGTTGTTGTTTCTACTTCCATGTTATTGATTCTATTGTTTATAATTCTTCTTTACAACTCTACTAAAGTTTAATGTGAAGATATATGTAGAACTTGTAGTGGATTGTGTGCACCATGGGAGCAATGTGAAAGGAAGTTGGGAACTGGAACTAAAAACTTGTGGAACTGAATGTTGTAAAGTAAAAGTAAATGAATAAATGAATACTAAATAACTTTTAAAAGGGGGGCAGCTAGGTGAAGCAGTGAATAGAGCACCAGCCCTGTAGTGAGGGACACCTGAGTTCAAATCCAGCCTCAGACACTTGATACAATTACTAACTGTGTGACCTTATATAAGTCACTTAACTCCAATTGCCTTGCCTCTCCCTGCCCCCTTCAAAGAAAAAAAATAACCCTGCGTTTTTGGTCTAGTTATCAACTCCATATTTGTATCATGAAAAAAAGTCATATTTCTCCTTTGACTATTTTCCTAGTTTATATAATATTGAAGGTAATTGTTCTAAAATGTTTGGTAGAATTCACTAGTAAATCCATCTGGTCCTTAAGATTTTCTTTGATGGCTTGTTCAATTTTTTTTTTCTAAATCAGGTTAGTTTGCTTTTTAAAATTTCCTCTTCTTGTAATCTTGGCAATTCATATTTTTGTCAATATTTATCTATTTCACTAACAGTTTTAGTTTTATTGACATACAGTTAGGTAAAATAGCTGCTAATTACTATTTTAATTTCCCCTTCATTGGTGGTAAATTCAACTTTTTCTTTTTGATACTGGTAATTTGGCTTCATGCTTTTTTCTTTTAAATCAAATTAACCAAAGATTTATCTATTTTATTGGTTTTTTCATAAAAATTGCTGACATAACAAGGAAGAGGTTGGCTGAGACAGGAAGCCTGTGTGTGTGTGTGTGTGTGTGTGTGTGTGTGTGTGTTTAAGAAAAGCCCCAGAGAATAGATGGTCAGAATCATGAATTTTCCTCTTGACTGCTCCTGGTGGAGGGAGTAGAATTTTCCCACCATCTATCTGGACTGCAACTTGCTGGACTGAGAACTGAGTCAGAGTTTTCTTGAGATAAGAATCTGGTGAAGGCTGAAGTTGCTGCCTAGAAGGCTACCTGGACCCTGTGAACTTTAGTGTGCAACAAGAACTGCCTGGTGGACTGTACAAGAACCTGGCAGCTGTCTGCTTCTGACTCCAGGTGACTATTTGTTGGATTCAGGTAGGAACTTGGCCCATGGAAGGGGAGCCAGGAAATCTGAGAGACCTCCCCAGTTGAAGATGAAGAAAAGGCCTCTCTTTGGATATTGAATGTGTGATAAAATTGAAGTTTATTAGAGACTGCAGGGTGGAGTTTTGATGAAAACTATGTGGCCATTCCAATGTTACCCTGTTGTGAACACTATATTGTAATGCTATGTGATAAGATAGAATGTTGTGAATATTATATTGTGATTTTTGGTGAATGTTTGCCTGGATTTATTACGGAATAAATGGAGGGTGCACTATACAGTGTAATCAGAATTTTAAAAGCTGACCACAGTAAGATACTTTTGGGAAACTGCTCTTGCATGACATTACAAATATCTCATTGGAAAAAACACTGAACAGGAAAATAGATCCAGTAGAGTTTTTAAATTGTTGGACTATTTGAGAGCCATGATCAAAAAATGACCCTAGACATCATCTTACAAGAAATTCTCAAGAAAAAAATGCCCAAATACTCTAAAACCAGAGGGAAAAAATATAAATTTTATTTGCCTCTTGAAAAGGATCCCGAAAAGAAAACTCCAAGGAATAGTATAGCTAAATTACAGAGTTTCCAGGTCAGTGAGAAATATTTCAAGGAGTCAGGAAGAAAAAAATTTTGAATATTGTGAAAACTCATTCAGGATAAAACAAGATCTAGTAGTTTCTACCTTAAGTATTGAAAAGGCTTGGAATATTATATTCTGGAGGTCAAAGGAGCTAAGATTAAAACCAGGAATTATCTACCCAGAAGAACAAAGTACAATACTGCAGGGGAAATATGACTATTCTATGAAAAAGAAAACCTTCTAACATTCTTGATGAAAAGTCCAGAACATAATTGAAAAAAAAGCAGCTTTCAAATACAGGAAGCAAGAGAAGCACGAGAAGGTAAACAGGAAAAAGAAATCATAAGAAACTTATTAAAGTTGAACTACTTATATTCCTACATGGAAAAACAATAATTGTAACTCAAGAGACTTTTCTCAGAATGAGGATAGTTAAAGGGAATATATATGTATGATTGTAAGTTATGAATCTTTTTTCAGCATGAGGATAGGTGAAGGGAACATACACAATATATATATATAAACCCTCCTGTATAGACATGTTATATATATGCATACACATACACATATATATGCATACACATACACATATATGTGTTCATACGCATATATAAACCCTCCTGCATACACATATCTATACAGGAGGGTTTATATATGTGTATGAACACATATCTGAGTATATGTATATATGTGTACTTATAGGGCACAGGATCAATTGAATAGGAAGGGACAATACTTTAAAAGGTATAATTCTGAGTTGGGAAAGGATTAGAATGAGGGGAAACAGGGAGAGACAAAACGGGGTTAATCATCTCATATCGAAGAGGTGAGTGATAATTGTTACAATGGAGGGGAAGAATAGGAAGACAAAAGGGAAAGGATCAACCTTACTTTCACTGAATTTGGCTTAGGGAAGGGATGACATAAACTCTAAACTGGGTTTCTTGCCACACAGGAGAGTTGAAGGAATGGGGATGAGAGGTGGGATGATGGAGGGGAGGGTAGAGTTGAGGTGAGGGTTGCTGGAAGTACACTCTTATGTAAAGGGACAGGGTCAGGGTACAGAATAGAACAAGGGGGTGATAGGAAGGAGGGACATATAACCATTCTCTCACAATATGTCCATTGTGGAGATGTTCTGCATAATTACACATGTACAGCCTGTATGGAATTGCTTGTTCTTCCAGTGGGGGTGGGTGATGTGGGAGGAATTGAAAGAATCTAGATTTTAAAATTCTATAATCAAATGTTAAAATATATGTGCGTGTGTGTGTATGTATATATGCTATTATTTTTATTAACTACATGCAACTGTAAATTAAGATATACTTGCACTGGGGTAGGGAGACCCATCCTGTCCTACTGGAAAGTCAGAGGGGTGATGGCAGAAGAAATAGGACAGAGGAGATTGGGGGAGGGGCTATACAGTGGAATCACTGTTCTGAGGTGGTGGGTAGGTGAAAGATGGAAAGAAAATTTGTAACTCAAAATCTCATGGAAATGAGTGATGTAAACAAGAAAATAAGTTAATTAATTTCAAAAGTTAAAAAATAAATTAATTAAAATTGAAAGAAAATTAAATTGAGCCTCTCTTGGCTCTTCCAAGATATTTGTGATTTTTTGTTGCTGTTCTTCAGACCAACTCACATTCCCATTTGAGGTTCCAGTTGTAGCTACAATGCTTTCCTCTTTCAAGTTCACGTTTTCATCTTCCCTGTCCCCATTAAAACAACAACAACAACAACAACAACAACTACTACTACTACTACTACTACTACTACTACTACTACTATTACTACTACTACTACTACTACTACTACTACTCTGTATGTTAGCTTTTTGTTTTGGCTTTTTGATCATGTTGCTTGCCTGTTTCCTGAATTTTTAAGTTGACCTCTTTTGCTGGGGAACAAGGGGCACTGTCCCAAACTCCTGCTAGCCTCCACTAGCATGGTCACTGGCTTTTTGTACTGGGGGCCTCCAATGGTGGCAACTGGAGATTTTAAGTGCCTGGCAGCTTACTTTTTTTTTTTTGCTTTTTTTTGGAGGGCAGTTGGGGTTAAGTGACTTGCCCAAGGTCACACGGCTAGTTTTTTGTGTGTGGTAAGTGTCTGAGGCCGGATTTAAACTCAGGTCCTCCTGACTCCAGGGCCGGTGATCTATTCACTGTGCCACCTAGCCGCCCAGCTTACTTCTTTCTGAATCAGGTTCCCAGTAGTATCTGGCATGTGCTGAGGCCAAGTAAAATTTTTCTGCATCTGACCTGGACTAAATTAAAGCACTCAATGATCTTCCCATTAAGGGCTATTATGAAGAACATGGAGATTCTCTGCTGAAGGATGCTTGCTAGCCAGTTCCTGTGCCAGTCATTATGGTAGTTCTCAGAGCTATTTTCTGCAGGTTCCACTAGCTATGTTAAGTCAATTTCAGGGTCCCTATGTTGGCATATGCCTATTTCACCACCGTGGGGCACAGGATCTCCCACTGGTTTGATGAGGTGGTACTTGTTTCTCCTTACTGGGCTAGTTTCTGTCCCACATTGCCTTCCCCTCTTTGCCTGAGATGGAATTTTCTTGCCCATTACTCAAAGTTACCTGGGCTAGAAGCCTGTTACACATGATCTTTCCATTGCCAAGTTCCAAGATTTTTCCAACAGCATTACTTTCTGTTTGCTCAGAGATAAGCATTGGAGAATGACAGTGATATACTACTTACTCTGCCATCTTGGTTCCCAGAAATGTTCCTCCTAAAATAAAAAAAAGAGAACTCAGAATAAAGACTCCTAAAACTCAATTAAAATATTAGGAAATGCAAATTAAAACAACTCCAAGATATCAACTCAAACCTATAAGATTGGCGAATACATGAAAAAAGGAAAATCATCAATTCTTGAGAGGATATATGTATACATATACATCCATCCATCCATCCATACATACATACATACATACATACATACATACACACACATAAAATGAATTGTGAACTGATCCAACTTGCATTTTGCAGAGCAATTTGGAACTATGCCCAAAGAGCAACACCCCTACGCATTGGCAAATATTGGAAACTGAGGTAATGTTAAATGACTGAAAAAGCTATGGTATATTAATGCAATGGAATATTATTATGTAATAAGAAATGATTAACAGGAAGCTTTCAGAAAGTCCTGCACAGAGTTGTATGAACTGATACAAAGTGAAAGGAGCTGAACCAGGAAAACATTGTACACGGTATCAAGAATTTTGGTTTTGTGATGATTGCCTGTGAATGACTCAGCTCTTCTCTGCAACACAAGGATCCTTTCAAGCCAAATACAAAGGACTCATAAAGGAAACTGATATCTGTGTCCAGATAAAGAAGGATGAACCCTGAATTCAGATCGAGGCATACTTTTTTTTGCTTTGTTCATTTTTGTGCATTTTTTCTTTTGATTTGTTTCTTCTTTAACAGCTACGAGTAATATGGAAACATTTTTTATATGATACCACATGTATAAGTTATATCAAAGTGCATCCCATTTTTGGAAGAGGGGGAAGAGGGAACTCACAATCTTGTAAAAATGAATGATAAAATGGTTTTGGCATGTAAATGGGAAAAAGTTAATACTATTAAAAATAGGAAAAATATTCATGATGGAAACTACATCTAAAGAAGGAAGAGTCATACCAGTCAAATTGCCAAAAAATATTATATAAAGGTAGAAAAATAATAACAAAATCAATCTAGAAGAACAAAACATGCAGAATATCAAAGGAATTATTCAAAAGAAATGGTTGGAAAGGTCTGTCTGTACCAGATCTTAAACTGTGTTATAAAGCAGCAATCATCAAAACTACTTAGTATTGGCTAAGATATAAAGTGGAAGATCAGTGGAATAGGTTATGTACACAAATCACAGTAGTCAATGACTATAGTAATCTATTCTTTGATAAACCTGAGGACTCCAGTTTCTGGGATAAGAACTCATTGTTTGAAAAAATCTTCTGGGATAAATGATAAATAGTATGGCAGAAACTGGGCACAGACTAACATCTGATATTTTATATGAGAATAAAGACAAAATTGGTGCACAATATTGATATAAAAGATGATACAGCAAGCAAAGGTGGAGAGCAAGGACTAGTTTACCTTTACGATTTATGGAGAAGGGAACAATTTATGACCAAACAAGAATTAGAGAACATTATGAAAAGCAAAATGGATAATTTTTATTATATTAAACTGAAAAAAAACACGCAAACAAAGCCAATGGACTAAAGATAATGAGATGAGCTGAAAACTGGGAAAGAATTTTTATACCTAGTATCTCTAATAAAGGCCACATTTCTAAAATATATAAAGAACTGAGTAAAGTTTATAAGAACATAAGTCAATCCCCCAAATAAAAAATGGACAAAGGAAATGAATAGGCCATTTTCAAATGAAGAAATTAAAGCTATCTAAGGTCATATTAAAAAAATGCTGTAAATCAATATTGATTAGAAAAATGCAAGTCAAAATAAATCTTAGGCACCATATCAGAATCTATCAGATTAGCTAACACAACAAAACTGGAAAATTATAAATGCTAGATATATTGGAAAATTGGAACATTAATGCATTGTTGGTGGAGTCATGAATTGATCCAACCATTCTGGAAAGCAATTTGGAAGTATACCCAAAGGGCTATAAAAAGTGGATACCCTGTGACCCAGCAATACCACTTTTAGGACTGTGTCACAAAGAAATCATAAAAATGGGAAAAAGACCCACATGTATAAAAATATTTATAGCAGCACTTTATGTGTGGGCAAAGAATTGGAAGTCAAGGGCATGTCCATCAACTGTGGAATGGCTAATTCAGTTGTGGTATATGGGTGTAATGGAATACTATTGGGCTATATGAAAGGAGGAACTGTTGGCCTTTAGAAAAATTTGGAAAGACTTATGTGAATTGATGCTGAGTGACGTGAGCAGAACAAGGATAATTGTGCATAGTTATGGCCACATTGTTATATGACTGACTTTGATAGACTTATCTCAGCAATGCAAGTTTCTAAAACAACTCCAAAAGACTAATGATGGAAAGGTTTATCCACATCCAGTGAAAAAATCTGCAGAGTCTGAATTCATATCAAAGCATGCTACTTGCTCTCTCTCTCATAACGTTTTTTTTCTTCTTTCTCAGGGTTTATCTTATTAAATCTAAATTTTCTTTACAGTATTACTAATGTTGATAAAATGCTTAACAAAATGTGTATATATGTATACACACTCACATATATATATAAGCATACACACACACACACACACACACATATATATGTATATATATGTATATGTATACACACCATATATTAGATTGCATGCAGTCTTGGGAAAGGTGGAGGGTAATCACATAGAGAAAATTTAAAACTTAACACTGAAAACTAAAAATAAGCAAATTAATTTTGAAAAATAAAGAAGGGAAAGAGGGGAAGCTAGTCATGCAGTGGATACAGCAACAGCCCTGAAGTCAGGAGGGCCTGAGTTCAAATTTGGCCTCATACACTTACTAACTGTGTGACTTTCATCAAGTCACTTAATCATATTGCCTCTACAAAATGAAAATACAGGAGAAATTAACAAATGGTGTTAGAAAAATACTGATAAAGGAAAATTTTGTGAAAGAGAATCAAGAGGGGGCGGAGCCAAGATGGCGGCGTAGAAGCAGCAAAGCACCACAGCTCCCACACAAATACGCTAAAAAACTCATAAAATGGGACGCTAAACAGATTTTCAAGCTCCAAAACTCTCCACAAGACAGAAAGCACTACAGGCAGC
>CM053598.1:181206452-181235053 GCA_028646575.1 Pseudocheirus occidentalis
CGTTTTTTTGTAACAGTTTAATAGTATCTTGGTTTCTCATAAAGTCATTAGCTTCCACTTGCTCCACTCTAATTCTGAAGGAATCATTCTCTTCAGAATGCTTTTGAGACTCTTTCTCCATCTGGCAAATTTGACTTTTTAAGGCATTCTTCTCCTCATTGGATTTCTGGACCTCCTTTGCCATCTCAGTTAATTTGCTCTTTAAGGTGTTGTTTTCTTCAGTCAGGTTGTTGACTCTATTTTCATGACTTCATGACTTTCTCACATCATTCTCATTTCTCTTTCCAATTTTTCCTCCTCCTCTCTTATTTGGTTTTCAAAGTCCTTTCTAAGTTGATCCACAGCTTATAGGCATTCTTCCAGTGTCTTGGAAGCATTTGGTGTATGAGTTTTGACTGTGTTGTCTTCCTCCCACTCTATGCTTTGATCTTTTTGTTCACAAAAAAGGATTCTAGAGTTTTATTGCTGTTCTTATTCTGCTTCCTTTTCCTCATGTTGGCCAGTCTAACAACTGCTTTTGCTTTTTTTTTTTTTAGCTCTGTGGAACTCTGCTTCATGGGGGATTGGGGGGGGGAAGCTCTGTCCCAAATTGCAGGGGCCTTCACAGCTGCCACAGCTATTAGTGCTGTGCTGCAGCTCCCCCCAGCTTTGGCTCACTGATAGCACACCCCAGAACCAACACTCAAGACCATTATCCAGATTCAGGCCACTCAATGCAAGAACCCTTGGCCCTGATTGATTGCCTCAGACCCCCTGCTATTTGCAGGCCAGGGGCTCTGAAGCAGCCCAGTGGAGGCCGCTGCTGCTTTCAGCCATTCCTGCTGCCTCAGCCAGCCTCTTGCTGCTTCCTTGCCTGGGAGCAATTCGGTCAGACTGCTCTTCTCCTCCAAATTTAGCAAAATCCACTGACCTTTCTCTTAGCCTTCTTTCCTCTCATCTGATAAATGTGGGAACTGTGCCTCCAGTAACGCCGATCTACTCTCCTATAGATTTGGCTCGGCCTGACTGCCCTGGGGCCTGGCCAGGCCAGGGTCTGGGGCTGTGCTGGCCACGGCTCCCAGACTGCTGCGATGAGCCCCACCTGCTAAGCTGCCTGCAGAAACAGATGCTTTTTTCTGTATTTTGTAAAGTCGTGCAGCTCTGAAATCTCTTTAGAGTCATATTCTATGGGTGTTTAGGGTAGCTGTGTGGGAGCTCCCAAACTTTGCTGCCATCTTGGTTCCGCCCCCAGTATTTTCTCTTTATGGAAAACAATGCACTCAGGGGCAGAGCAAAACTAGACAGTATTGCTTGACATTTTAAAACAAAGCACAGATATCATGTTGGTAAGATTTATATTGACTTCAGGGAACTTGCTTAACTAAGAAACTAACTCATAGTAGAAAAATATAAACTCTATTGAAATATCAAGGTAATGGTTGCACAAACCCAGAGATAGTGAGAAAATAAAAAACAAGATTTCTTAAAATCCATAATTAGTGCATCTTGATGGAACTTCCCCATTTTTTCCTTCCTTTGTATTAATGATAATTCTGACCCACTCATAAGAAATTTCTACTCAAGTAATATATGAAAGATTACCATTTGCTACAAACTAACCATTCTTGTTGCCAGTTTTAACATGTTGTCCTAAACTATTTATTGATTGTCTTAAAATAATTTTCATTATGATCAATATATTTATTGAGTGAATTTAGGCTCTCTAAGTTTTATACATTTTTTATTAGTGAACTTATCTATGATATGCTTATCAAAAGAGTATTCCAAAAGTCTTCTTGGAGTTTTAAGTTTTAATAATTTAATACTAAACTATCAGGACACTCTATGTAATGCACACAGTTGGGTGATATTTTGGATGTGTTACAGAACTTGAGGTCAAGAGGAAGTGAGTTAAAAATCCAACCTCAGGCACTTAGTATTTGTTTGATTGCACAGTTCACTTATTCTCTGTCTCAGTTTTCTTATCTGTAAAATAGATATTAAAAGGAGTACTACCTCCCAATAGTACTACAAAGATAAAATGTGATAATAGATGCATCCAACCACTACTTAAAGTCATCTAATGAGGAAAATCTACCACCTCTCAAGACAATCTATTCTACTTTTAGATAAAATCACTTTTTTATGAAGTATATTTTTTGTTTTTCCTAACATGAAGCCTAAATTTCCCTCATTATTACTTCCAGTCATCTCTAGTTCTAGATTTGAGAGCCAAACAGAACAACAAGAACTGCATGCATATTGTCATTTGAGAGAGGTACCCAACTTAATTAATTTGGTAACTAGGTAGAACAGTTTCTAGAGAGGACCGGGAGTCAAGAAGATGTGAATGTAAATCCAACTTCAGACACATGGTAGCTCTTGGAAACTCACTTAAATCTCTGATTATCTCAGTTATCTTCACTATATAATGGGGACAATAATAGCACTTTCCTCCCAGGGTTGTTTTAAGTATCATATAAAAAGATATTTATGAAGTGCTTAGTACAATGCCTGTCATATAGTAAAAACAATAAGTCCTTCTCTCCTTCCTCCCTTCCTTCCTTCCTTCCTTCCTTCCTTCCTTCCTTCCTTCTTTCCTTCCTTTCTTCCTTTCATCCTTCTTTCCTTCCTTCTTATCTTCCTTTCCTTCTTTCCTTCCATTCTTTTCTCTCTTCTATGAGTGTTATCTGTGAGACACTAGTTTAAAATATGGTGGCTCTGCTTCTATAACTTACCTTGTTGTTGCTACCTTGGCTCTGACTCTTGAATTCCATCCTTTTATCTGACTGGTTTGCTACCTTAAATGGACACACCTTAAACCTTTGGCTCTATTTTAGTTTGTCTACGAACATTTCCTAGATTGAAAGTTTCTTCAGTCACTGGTATCATATTCATGGTACTGCTTTCCAAGACCTCTAAGCTGATTCTTTGTTAAATCCAATGTCTCCTAATACTGTCATACTTGTCCTAGCCTTAAGGGGTTAGACTGTTAGAATGTAGGATTTGCTCAGGCAGGGAAGACGATATATACAAAGTGAATTTGAATAAATATATTCAGACTACATAGTAAATGTTGCTAAATAGAGAAAATTACATTGTTGTAGAAAAAATTTTATTTAGATACAAAGTTTGATTTTTAAGCTATTTAGTGATATTATTCTTGTTCAATTTAACAAGTATCTATTGAGCATTTTAATTATATATAAGGTTCTATGAAGATACAAATACGTACAAGAAATGTACAGTCTTCCTTATTTGTTTGAATGAGATTTATCTATTAGGGGATAATTCAATTAGCATTTATTAAATTTCTACTGTAATGTTAATGGAATCTGAAGATATTCCATGACCCTTTGTATTTGTGAGTAAGCAGGTACTTAGCACCTTGTTTCAAGTTAATACCTTTTTAAAGCTATTTAATTAACACAGAAGTAGTTAATACCTTAGGAAGAAGTTTCTGTTGTAACAGGAAGTGGCAGAATATCAAGGAGCTAAACCATATATAAGGAAAAGCCCCAGCTGGGAATGGCAGAATTTCCTGGGGTAAACATCTGTAGGCTGGAACTTCTGCTGAGACCTTTCTTCTGCTGAGACTTTTCCTTTCGGAATTTCTGCTGAGAACTTCCAAGAACCAGGCTGAGGAGCTACTGTGAGGGAGAGAGGAAGATCCCTGTTTGAGACAGTCTGTTCTGTTGTGAAGACCTGGGAATGTTGGTGTTCTTTGCATAAACCATGCGTACCAACTTTTTGGCTACTGTAATGACTTTGGCTTTCTGGTTCTGGAACTCAGTTTTCTGGTTCTGTGACTCAGTTTTCTGGTATTCAAATAAAGGCTTTGGTTCTGCCCTACCTGTGAAGAGTCTGCTACATTTTGTGGTTCACAGTTAAACCAGCATATTCATAACCACCATGGGTGCTGTGAATATTGCATTATTGTTATATTACTTTGTGCAAGCATTGTCTTCATTCGATATACACAAATTAGATATGCTACATTAGATATACAGAAATTAATCCATTCAAAAATTAATTATTTATTCCCTACTCTATGTGTGACTTAAAGTTTTGAATTTAGTACATTTAGCACATTGGAATCTAAGGCCTAGCTTAATTATACCTTTTGTAAAGCCTACTTGTTGACTCTTCTCCCATTCATTTCTTCTTAAATTATCTTACAAATATAGCTTGTATTACAGAATTGTCAGTAAAAAGACGGATAGATATGCACATTTTACTACCATGAATTATGATAATCATATTATTTCTAAAATAATATCATACAACAGATCAGTTTACGTCATAAGAAACATGTTATAGGTGAGGCTAAGTGGCACAGAACACCAGTGTTGGAGTATTGGAGTCAGGAGGACCTGAGTTCAAATCTGCCTTCAGAAACTTAACACTTGCTAGCCATGTGACCTTGGGAAAGTTATTTAACCCCAATTTCCCCTTCAAAAAAAATAAACGTTATAAATATTATAAAATGAGTGACTGACTAGGAAAAGTTCATGGAAATATTTTCCAGCTTTATAATATTTGTGGCCAGGGCAAACTGAGCAGAAATTTTCCTGTCATTTGAATAGTCGGCTAATTGCTTTATGGATATACCTGATATAACTAGATCATAAAGTGTATGAGGGCTTATTTCCCACAGTGCTCCGGCCTTCTTCCTTCTTTCTATTTCTCCTTTTGGCCTTTTCTGGTCGGTGGAGTGCCTGTTAGCACAGGCTGCAGGTGTAAAGATGGCTAAGTCTAAGAACCATACACCCACAACAAATCATGAAAATGTCACAGAAATGCCATCAAGAAGCCTAGGTCACAGAGATATGAGTCTCTGAAAGGGGTTGACCCCAAGTTTCTGAGAAAAATGTCCTTTGCCAAGAAACACAACAAGAAGAGGCTGAAGAAGATGCAAGCCAACAACACCAAAGCCATCAAGGCCCAAGCAGAGGCCATCAAGGCCCTGAGCACCAAGGCCTCTAAAGCCAAGCTCCTGAGGCCCAAGATCCCCAAGGCCAGTGCCTGGCGTGCTGGCCACAAGATGGCTACCAAGCGCCCAGGTCCTAGGATCGGCATCAAACGTCCAGCGTCCAGGATCACGAAGCCTAACTCTAAGGTTGCCAGAACCACTGACCCCAAGGCTACCAAGCCTAGTGACCCCAAGGTCGCCAAGTCTGCCACCAAGGTCACCAAGTCTGACCTCAAGGCTACCAAATCTGGCCCCAAGGCTACCAAATGTGACCCCAAGGTCGCCAAATCTGATCCCAAGGCTGCCAAGTCCGATCCCAAGGCAGCAAAGTCTGATTCTAAGGCTGCTAAGCCTGCCAAGTCCAAACCCAAAGATGCTGGGGCTAAAGATCCTATTCCCAAGCCTTAAAAATAGATGCTCCAGGACACAAGGATTGTTTAAAGCTAAAGCCACCCTTTTTTCCCAGCCAGGGTATGATTATTCACTATTTTGTACAAATAAAGAAAATGGTCAGTCATAAGAAAAAAATAAAGTTGATGAGGCCAGCATCATATAATTCTTGAATGCCACACTCAACCCAACTCTAAAACTCTTAGTGCTAAGCTCATATTGATCTTATACTTAGTGTTCTTTCTTACTGGTCCAATGGAAAGAGCCTGTGGCAAGGAGTTAGGAGATTCAGATTTTGGTCTTGTTATCTTCCACTACTTGTATTGATTAGGAAAGATCAAGAAAAAGGGAAAGATTCTAATGCCACTTACTCTTCAAAAACACAAATGAAAGGGTACTTTAACAATAAGACATTTGAATAAATATAAAAGTAACCTGAGTAATTTGTCCCTAATACAGGCTCTAGTTCAGAGGAAGTTTGCCATCCTATTTTTTACTTCATCTAAATCAATCATCCACTCTTAAGTCGGATCTGATGGAAGACTGACTTATGTTTGAAACTCAAGGGGCCACTACCTAGGCAACATATGGAAATAGCCTTGGAAAGTTAGCATAAATATTCCAAGCAGTTTGTGGCTGCCCCCACCACATCTTTATGAATCCTGGTTTATAACCTGTGTCCAACAATGTTTTCTTCTTCCTGGACATAGATTTCACTGTCCATCAATTACCAAGAAAATAAATACAATTGTCATGATATCATGAAGGATAAAATTTTCCAAAGTAAATCATTAATAGTATTATGAAGGAAAAATTTCAGGAGACAGGCAATCCCATCACCAGCTCTATCACTATATATACTAAGAATATGATTATACAGAACTGTTTATTATTCAATTACCTCCAGTCCTAGTATTGTTTTCTGAGTCTATGATGTGTTTCTGCACATTTTAAAAAGGTCTTTAAGCCAAGTACCATAATTTGGTAAGTTGGAACTTCCCCCCCCCCACTATCACAAAGGAAATTGATCTTCCTTTTCCACAATGTATTATACATAGCAGCAATTATTAATCAAAAATGCAATCGAGGGGGCAGAGGCAAGATGGAAGCATAGAAGCAGGAAGATTTTGGAGCTCCCACATAGACACATCAAAACCCCATAAAATATGACTCAAAACAAATTTAAGGGTTCCCAAACTCAAAAAAATACAAAAAAACACATCTCCAACTGAAGGCAGCTAGGCAGAAAGGGCTCATCACAGCCTCCTGGGAGGCTATACCAACCCAGCCTGAAACTGTGGCTTGTCCCTGAGGTGACCAGGAAGAGCCATAGCTGGAGCCTTCAAAAGAGTGGACAAGAGGCAGCTGTGGCAATTCCTCGAATTATCAAGCCATAAGAAACAAGGACAAAGTGAAAGGTCAGTGGAACTTAGCTAAACTTCGGGGAAAGGAGTGGTCTGGCTAAACTGCATTCTGGGCAAGGAAATGGCAGAAGCTGCAGCCCTGAAACCACCTCCATGTGGCTGCTTCAGAGCTCCCATCCTTCAAACTACAAGGGGACCAAGCTATTGTTCAGAGGCTAAGTGCTCTTGCATTGAGTGGCCTGCATCCAGATCTTGATCTTGGGTGGTGATCTTGGGTTGCATGTTCAGTGAGCCAAAGCTGGTGGGGTCTGCTAAAAAGTTAAAACCTAATAGCTCTGGCAGCTGCAAAAACCTTATGGAATTGGGACAAAGCTTTCCCCTATGTACGCAGAGTTCCACAGAGCTAACAAGTCAAGTAATTGACTGGCAACATGAGCAGGCAAAGGAAGCAAAGTAAGAACATAAATCAAACTATAGATTCTTTCTTGGGGGACAAAAAGGATCAAAGCAGGGAATGGAAGGAAGACAACACAGTCAGAACTCCCACAACAAAAGCTTCCAAAAAACATGAAGACTATTTACAAGCCAGAGAACAGCTTAAAAAGAATTTTGAAAACCAAATAAGATAAGTGGAGGAAAAATTGGGAAGAGAAATGAGAATGGTGCAAGAAATTTATGAAAAGAAATTCAACAACCTAACTGAAGATAATGATACCTTAAAAAATAGATTAAAAGAGGCCCAAAAAGGCAATTAGGAGAAGAATGCCTTAACAACTCAAAATTGCCAGATAGAAAAAGGAATCTCAAAAGATTTTTGAAGATAATAATTCCTTCAGAATTAGAGTGGAGTAAATGGAAGCAAATGACTGTATGAGAAATGAAGATACTATTAAACATAAACAAACAAATGAAATAAAAATAGAAAGCAACGTGAAATACCTCCTTAAAAAACACAGACCTGGAAAATATATCCAGGAGAGACAATTTAAAAATTATTGAATTACATGAAAGCTATGATCAAAAAAGAACTTAGAAAGCATCCTTCAAGAAATTCTCAAGGAAAATTGCCTTGATATTTTAGTACCAGAGTACAAAATAGAACTTGAAAGAATTCCCTAATCAACTCTTGAAAAAGATCCTCAAAAGAAAAGTCCTACAAATGTTATAACAGGTTCTGGAATCCCCAGATCAAGGAGAAAATATTACAAGTTGCCAAGAAGAAACAATCTGAATACTGTGGAAAATAGAAAGGAAAACAATTAGGATAACTCAGGATCTGGCAGCTTCTTCTACGTTGAGGGATTGGAGGGCCTGGAATATGATATTCCAGAGATCAAGGGAGCTAGGATTAAAAACAAGAATCACCTACCCAGCAAAATTGAACCTAATGTTCCAGGGGAAAATGTGGTCATTCAGCAAGGTGAAGGCCTTTAAACATTCTTGCCGAAAAACCCAGAACTGAAAAGAAAATTTGAACCTTAAATGCAAGAAGAATGAGAAAGTAAACATAGAAAAGAAATCATAAGGAAGTTATCAAAATTGAACTATTTACATGCCAACATGGAAAAATAATCATTGTAACTTAAACTTTTCTCAGTATGAGGATAGGTGAAGGGAATACAAATGTATGTGTATGTATATTTACATATACATACAAATATATATACACATACACATGTACATGTACATATAAATACACATATGTCTATATAGTAGGGTTTATATATGTGTATGAACACAGAACTGAGTATGAGTACATATGAGTACACAGAGGGCACAGAATCAATTCAATAGGAAGGGATGATACTCTAAATGGTGAAATTCTGAGGTGGGAGAGGATTAAAATGATAGGAGGCAGGGAGAGACAGAATGGTGTTAATCATCTCTCATAGAGAATGCAAGGAATAATTGTTACAATGGAGGGGAAGAACAGGAAGGGGAAAGGGTAAGGGTCAACCTAACTCTCATTGAATTTTGCTTAGGGAAGGAATGATATATAAACTCTAAACTGGGTATCTTGCCACACAGGAGAGTAATGGGCAAGGGGATAAGAGATGGGATGATGGAGGGGAGGGAAGGGTTGATGAAAGTTCACACTTCTGTAAAGGGATAGGGAAAAGGTGGAGAATATAACAAAGTGGGGTAGGATAGGAAGGATGGACATATAATCGGTCTCTCACAATATGCTCACTGTGAAGATGTTCTACGTAATTACACATGCAAAGCCTCTATTTAATTGCTTTTCTTCCAGTGGGGGTGGGTGATGAGGGAGGAAGCAAAAGAATCTAGAATTTAAAGTTGTAAAGGTTAAATGTATATGTATATATTATTATTATTATTGTTGTTGTTGTTATTGTTATTATTATTATTATTGTGATGATGATGAAGATGATGATGAAGATATGTGCATATAGATTGATTGTCCAAACTTTTGCATGAAACTCTATTGGGGGTTCTTTGCAGAGTGACTTCTAATAAAATATTTTAAATGTATGGCCATGGGGCATTGTTTTGCCAGCATGGTTCTGTAAGAGCTGCAAAGGATCCTGATCAGAGAATCAAAGGATCAGCCATACTAACTTTGGAAATGTTAAAGATAACTTGTAACCTCCTAGTACTTTGTTCGTTGAATAAAATGCTCTATTAAGGTCTTACAGGATATTTCTCCCATTTTGGTTATATGCTTAAGAGAAGTTGGGTTAGTTAACAAGATAGAGGCACCTTTCAGGTATGAGCATCTCTGCTGTCAACAGTTTTTGGGGATTTGAAAACTGCCTAATGAGGAAAGGTAGAATTAGGAATCAGAGTCAATGGCTGTTGTCCACAATTGATCCTGCCTGAGGTCTAGGGCCTGGGTCTACCCTTAATGTTATCTTGGACTCAGCATAGATTATACTCTATGAATCCCTGTAGACTAAATAAAGCCCCTTAGCCTTTTAATATAGGTGAATTAAGAGGACAATGAAGATATAGAAGAGATATGAATGGGGAAAAGAATAAAGCCCTACCCTCTTTGTTATGCTGATAATAAGAAAGAGGAATATCAGATCATTTTTATCACAAGCAGCAGGAGTCAGATACTTCCTCACAAGCTGCTATTTTAAGTTACTGCCCCAGTGACTGAAGATAAAAAATAATGATATTCCACATTTGCTGCGCCCTAAAGATCACAACTTGCTTTATGTAATGGGGGTAAGTAGCAGATACTCCTAGTTTGCTTTGAGTAGAGCACACCCCATGCAGTTTTAAGCTGGCATTCAAGCTACTTCCTGGAAAATTCATGGTTCAAATGTAAGTAGTTTCTTGTTTGGGATGATGCAGCAAACCCTACGTAGCATATTGTCACCAACTATAGCATGACTGAAATTGGGAATGGTTACACCATCAAAATTGTATAGAGGAGGTTGGCCACCAAGTCAGGAGGTGTGGTGCAATCAGTGGACTTTAAATGGTGTTTCTGTGTGTGTGTGTGTGTGTGTGTGTGTGTTTGTATGTTTATGTGTCTTTCTCTGTGTCTGTCTTTTTCTGTCTCTATCTTTCTGTCTCTGTATTTCTGTTTCTCCATCTCCCTCTCTCCGACTATCCTTATAGTCCCATCTCTTGAGAATATATAATCAGTTTTTCCAATCTCTCCAGGGAAATTTGGAAAAGAGAATATATAGCCTATCCCAGTGACAGTCAACATATACACATGCTGGCTTAGGCAAGCATGAAACTGGATCCCAAAGCTATATGCATTTTCTCCTGCTTTCATTACTTTCCTGAGCATAAATGATTCCAGGCTGACTAACTTTTTGGGAAGACCACCTGGAAATTAGTCTAGAATTTCTTGGCAATGAATTCCCCTGTGGCTTGGCTTGTCAGGAGATTGTAAAGCCAAGCACTAGTACCTTTTCAGAAGAATGGTATTGTGAATAGCTTTTAAAATTCTGATTACACAGTACAGTGAACCCTCTATTTATTCCATAACAAATCAAAGCAAAACATTCACAGTAAATCAAGATACAATATTCAAAATGTTACAACTTATCAAAGAAAATCAAAATATGGAATTCACAACAACTTATCATAGAAAATGGCCACATAGTTTCCATTACAGTTGTCATAAAGTTTTGAACAAAGAACAGTAATTTAGTACCTCAAGCATTTTAAAAATTCTTAATGCAATCACAAAATACAATAGTCAAAGTTTTCCACTAATGGGGTACACTAGGTTACAAATCAATTACTTATTCAGTCATCAATCACTAAGTACAATCATTTAGTGAATCAATCATCCTTCATTATTAACTATTCAATCATTATAAAGTACACAGACCCTCCACCTCCAGATCATTAGTAAATTTACTATTTCTCAGTCAGTACACAGTTTTCAAGTAAATTCTTCTTTCAGCTTGACTCAGGGTGGTCTCTTGGATTCTCTGGATCCCCTTCCATGGTCCTAGATACTACTTGGATTCACCAAACTGTCACCTGGGTTCAAAGGCAGACAGCTTCCAGGTCCTTGTCCAGCTCTCTGTGTAGTTCCTGCTCCACATTGGAGCTCACAGTGTCCAATCCATGTCACATCCTTCCCAGTCTCCATTCCTGGGAAGTCAAGTGTTAACAAAGCCACAAACAGAAAAAGTCATAAATCCCTCACAGTCATTGTTCCTCAGTCTGCAGCAGCTCTGTCTGGCCCTCAGAAATCTTCTGCAACTCCTCAGCAACTCCTGCTGGCCCTAGGAAATTGACAAGAGGCTCAACAGCTCTGGCTGGCCCTTAGACTCATCAGAGGTTTCAGCTGATTCCCAAAATCACTCCATCCAGGCTTTTAAAATCAAAATCATTCTCTAAAACCTGTGAGGAGCTTTTCTCTTTAGCTTCATTGGCTCCTCTTCAGCCTCCACTAAGCCTGCTCCAAGAAAATCTCCTTCTCCCTCTCTGGATTTTTTCTTATATACACACAGGATTAGCTTCCCATTTTAGACAACTCCTTCTTGTTACATCAGCAACAGGAGATAGGAATTCATACCTTCTGTTTCCCCAAAAGAGGCTTGATCATTTATTAAATGCTAAGTACCTGCTACCTTTACCAACACAAAGGGATATTCAAATTTAAATTATATTACCATTACAGAGATATTGACCTGGTTGGAGTTATTTGGATAATGAACATATTCATTATCCTATGAGTTGCAGGTGAAATGACAATTCAGTTTCATATTTTTTTATACTTAAGTCTCAGTGTATAACAAAAAAGAGATACTATAAGTCCCAGAGAGAATAAGTCAAATCTCCATTTATTAAGAGACACTTCTATTCTCTATACTCAGTATTAGGGACCAGTCTGGCCTCTAAGAAGAACATCTGAATTGTCTCTTGGATTCTATGACTCTTTATGCCCTTATCCTGGAGTCCTGAGGCAAATTACTCAATAACTAGATTTGTTCAATGAATAAAGGGAGGTTTGGAGAGAAAAGAAAGTTTGAAAAGACACCCAATGAACTTTTAAAATCTGGTGTAGGAATGATGTTCATTTCCTACATATACAAACACTGCCCATCCCTCCTGCCCCCTCTCCCATTTAACTAGAGACTACTAAGCATACATTAACAAAGACTGAAATAATATATAAAATAAAATTCATTTCATTCCCCACCTGGCAATTGCCTTTCCCAAGAATTATTGAAATATTATCATGACTCCTATATCAGTGTAGCATCACCATTTGTGAACCAAGAAACTTCCAACATCTTGATTTTACAAGGTTTCTTCTAAGACTGAAAATATACATTTCAGGATCACTGCTTAATCATCTACGCTCAGGAAAAAGAAATAAAAGCAGAAGAGCATAGCACTTTGAGATTTGACCTCAAGCTCATCCAGATCAGAACATGAGCTGGCTCCCCTATGAAAACAGTTTATTATTAATGAAAGAAGTAATCTAGCTTTTCCTTACACCATCATAAGATAGTTGTGAAGAGTTCTTACAGGATTGATTAAGGGAAAGGAGAGATCGTGAGATTGAAGTCACTTTCTTCAAGGCCAATTGATTGGGTAAACCTGGGAATAGTGGTTAATTCTCTCTGACATAGTTCTGACATATCTTCCTCTCCCCCTTCAGTCATTATGAATTTTGTATCATTCCGAAGTAGCAAGCAATGAGCAACATATCTCCTTACATGTAGATGGGGCATAGTCTTATCTCTTCATGAGATTCAGTATAATTAGCACAGACTGAGAAGAGCATGATTATTACTCCCCATTACACATACACTGATAGCCATTGGGTTTTTGGTTTAGACTTGTGGGGAGGATATTGCAATGTAAGTGAAGAATTAATTTACTTCAAATTTTTAATTAAGTAAAACAAAACAGGTTAGTCTTAAAAAAGATGGGAGTGACACATCAATTCTAACCTGCATCACTCACCTATTAAATGGGAGCAAGAGAGAGTGTTACTGGTGGACAGAACAGTCTGTTTTCCAATTAATTTAAAGAATTACATGTCAGCTTCTAAAGAACAGAGTCTAGATTCATTTCAAGTGTCTCCCTAGGACAGATTACCTTCTCAAGCAAAAATAATCCTCTATTTTATTGTGGTAATGGTCAGTTTTGTCTAACTAATTCTCCCTTATTTGTGGAGAATCATTTCTTATACTTGACTTTGGGCCTCCTGTGTATGTGTGTGTGTGTGTATGTTGTGTTTCCATGTTTACTTCGTTCTTTTTTTTCCTTTTTTCCAGCTTTACTTACCTTAATTCTTCATTTCTCTACTCTACCTGTTCACAGGTATGTTATGCTCAGATTAATTGAATAATTTAATATTGGGGAAGGAGCAAATAAATAAAAAAACTACAATGAAGACAAATGAATTCACAAGTATACCAAAGGCTTTCCTGAGAATTTTCCATAAATCAATTTTTATATGTCATTATTTCAATGGTTTCTGCCTTCTTAAAGACATCAAGTACTTTAAATTTCTGAGCTCATGATGATTGCTCTAGTTTTACATCAGTCTTTTAAAAAATGATTTCATGAAATGTTTATAAATCCCAAGTATTGAGTAAATAAGTTGCTAATGTCTTCCTTTTAAACCTCATAGTTCTCAGTTCGTCTTCTCCCTCACTCCCATCCCTCTTGCCTTCTCTCTCTCTCTCATCTCTCTCATAAACTTTAAATATGTAATATATGAGTATATCAGTTCATTACTCAGTCTTTCTATGTTAGTTGCACATACCATCTTGTGTTTCTACTTTTTGAAATATTTCTAAGATGATTATAATGATCATAGCAATAACAACAAAATTAATAATATCTCTATTTTAGGAACAAATTCTCCAAACACATTAATTTATCTTCATTTTAAACCCAGCCATTCTGGACTATAGAGTGGAAATGTCCAAATTGGCATAGTTATCCCATGCCTTTTTATATTCTCTACTCCAATACTATTGGAGGTTACATTCATTGGAACACTGAAAAAGGGAAAAGTTATAATGTTAAAACATGGCTTGAGAGTATCATTCTAGAACAATCATTATGCATTGATATATGAAAATAACTTGAATTAATATAACATCCTGACCTACTCCCTTAAAGACACCTCAAAATTCCTGGGATCACTATTCTTGAATGGAAAAGAATTCAATACCCTTAAGCACATCAAGGTACAAATCATTTCAAGAAGAATGGGGAGATAAAGATTTTATTAAAGACATATTATATAAAGATATTGACTGCGTATCAATTGATCTTCGTCTTTATCAATGACCTATTTTCTACATCTTGGGTTTTTTGTTGTTCTTTTTGTTGTTTTATCTTTCATGTGTGTTCCAACACAGAAAAACCTGGAATGGGTTTTTAGAACAGATAAATGTGTTTTTCTAATATTTTTCAGTTGAAATAAATCATTTTTAATATATTCCCAGATATGTTTGAAAGTTGAAGATTATATTAACATAAGAATGCCTCAGCTGTCTTTGGCTAACTTTTTTCCCATGATTATAAAGCTCTGTTTTACAAGCTATGTATTCCATTTGCAGAACTAGTTTATGGAATTGTCATGTTGGAATATATTATTTCATTTCATTCTGTGATTTGTTGTGGCTGCAGAATAATTTTAAATGAATACAATTTCTTTTCTTTTCTAATTCACAGTCTTTCTTCTGTCCACTTGCAATAATTGTTGTTTGTTACTGAAACTTCAATTTAGACACTTTTATTTTCTTTAATTTGAAGCAAGTATCCTTTTCCCCCTTCCACACCAAATTCCTGCAGTATGAAAAGGGCCTCATTTGGGAATTTGTTTGTTCCACAAAGAAGTTTTGGATATTTTTTTGGTATTATATGTGGAATTATTCTGATTTCAGTTTTAATCCATTAATTTTGATTTGTCATCTTCATTGATAATCTGCTGGGAATTATAATCCCAGGGGATTTTTTTTCTTCTGAAATTGTCTTCTTTTTAAAAAAAAATTAACATTTTCTATTTTTAGTTTACATCATTCATTTCCACGAGACTTTGAATTACAGATATTTTCCCCATCTTTCCCCTATCCATCACCCCAAAACAGCAATCCCATATTTACTCCCTACTCCAGTCTGCTCTTTACTATATCCTCCCCCATCTCCACTCTGAATTTCCAGTAGGGCAATATGGATCTCCTTACCCCAGGGCCTGAATATCTTAATTTCCAGTCACATGTAAAAATAATTATACACACACATACAAGCATGTATATATGTATATTTATTTATATACATATATGTGCATGTGTATATATGTGTGTACACACACATGCACATACACACATAACATTTGATTTTAGAACTTTAAATTCTAGATTCCTTTCCTACCTCCTTCGTCTCCCACCCACACTAGAAAGACAAGAAACTCAATACTGGCTGTACATGTGTAATTACAAAGAACAGAAATGTTGTGAAAGACTGACTGTATTTCCCTCCTTCCTGCCCTGCCCTCCCACTTGTTCTATTCTCTATTTTTCCCCGTCCCTTTATAGAAGTGTGCTTCTAACAACCCTCCCACCCCAACCTGCCGTCCCCTCCATCATCCCCTCTCTCATCCTCTTTCCTCTTAGATTCCTGTAGGTCAATATACCTAATTACAGTGTATGTCATTCCTTCACTAAGACAAATTCAATGAGAGTAAGGTTGACCCATTTGCTTTTGCCTTCCTGTCCTTCTCATCTGTTGTGGCAGTTATCCCTTCCCTCTTTTGTATGAGATGATTAACCCCATTCTGACTCTCCCTGTCTCCTCTCCTTCTATTCTTCTACCATCTCTCAATTTCATTTTTTAAAAATATCATCCCTTCCTATTCAACTGATCCTGAGCCTTCTGTCTATGTACACATATATGCACACATTCACATATGTAGTCATTCACATATATACCCTCCTGTATAGACATATGTGTATGTATATATGTATAAGTTTATATTCCCTTCACCTATCCTCATATTGATGAAAGTTTCATAAGTTACAATTATCATTTTCCATGTTGGCATATAAATATTTCAACTTTTATAAATTCCTTATGCATTCTTTTCTATGTTTATCTTTTCATGCTTCTAGAATGTATTTGAAGGTCAAATTTTCTATTTAGTGTTTTTATTTTTCAGCAAGAATGCTTGAAAGTCCTCCACCTCACTGAATGACATATTTTCTCCTGAAACTTTATACTCAGTTTTGCTGGGTAGGTGATTCTTGTTTTTAATCCTAGCTCCCTTGATCTTCGGAATATTATATTCCAGGCCCTTTGCTAGATCCTGGGTTATCCTGATTGTGATTCCACAGCATTCAAATTGTTTCTTCTTGGCTACTTGTAATATTTTCTCCTTGATCTGGGAACTTAAGAACCTGGCTATAACATTCCTTGGAGTTTTCTTTTTGGGATATTTTTCAAGTGGTGATTGGTAAAATCTTTCAAGTTCTCTTTTGCTTTCTGGTTCTAAAATATCTGGGGAATTTTTCTTGAGAATTTCTTGAAGGATGATTTCTAGGTTCATTTTCTGATCATGACTTTCAGGTAGCCCAATAATTTTTAAATTGCCTCTCCTGAATCTATTTTCCAGGTCAGTGGTTTTTTCAATGAGATATTTCACATTGCCTTCTATTTTTTCATTTGTTTGGATCTAGCCATACAAGATTTTAATCTTTTCCAAAAGGCAAACTTGCCTTTTTAAGGAAGTCTTCTCATCATTGGCTTTTTGGGCCTCTTTTGCCACTTGAGTTAGTCTGTTTTTTAAAGTGTTGTTTTGTTCAGTCAAGTTCTTCACTCTCTTTTCATAGTTTTCTTGTATCATTCTCATTTCTTTTCTCAATTTTTGTTCCACTTCTCTTATTTGGTTTTCAAAATCCTTCTTAAGCTCTGCTATGGCTTGTAATATTTTCTTGGAAGCTTTTGGTGTAATAGGTCTAACTGTGTTGTCGTCCCTCCATTCCATGATTTGATCCTTTTTGTCCCCAAAAAAGGAATCTAGAGTTTGACTGCTGTTCTTACTTTGCTTACTTTTCCTGCTAATGTTGTACTCAATTTCTTGACTCTGTGGAGCTTGCTTCCATAGGGGAGAGCTTTTTCCCAAATTACTGGGGTTTTCACAGCTGCCTGAGCCATTATGAGGCAACTGCAGCCCCCAACAACTTTGGCTCATGGAAAACATTATCTCCACCCAAGACCATGATCCATACCCAGGCAGCTCAAGGCAAGAGCTCTTAGACTCTGAATGATTGCTTGCCCCCTCCCCTCCAATCTGTAGGCCAAGAGCTCTGAAAACAGCCATGTGTAGGTGACTTCAGGGCCACCACTTCTGCTGCTTTCTTTCCCTTTAAGCAGAAGTCAGGACCTGCTTTTCTCCCCCAAATCGAGCAAAGTTACATTGATCTTTCACTTTGTCCTTGTTTCTTATGGGTTGATAATCCTGGAAATTGCCACAGTTGCTGGTGATTTGCTCTCCAGAGTGCTCCAGGTGTTACATGTCCTGATTAATATGGGGCCAAGCTGTGGTTTCAGGCCTTGCTGATTTTTGCTCCCAGTGAGCTGCAATGAACCATTCCTGTGCCATCTTCCAGGCTGCCGTCAGTGAGAGCTTTGTTTTACTTTTTTGGGTTCTGGAGCTCTAAAATTTGATTAGAGTCATATTTTATAGGTATTTGAGGTGGTTGTGGCGGGGAGCTAGGGAATCCTGCTTTTACATATCCATCTTGGCTCTGCTCCCTGAAAATGTCTTCTTTCAGAATAGTGCTTTGACATGTGAAATCTTTGATGCCATTTGCTTCATTCTCTGTCAGATTTTTCTCTACTTTAGTATTTGTGTTCCCAAATTTTTATTATTTCTTTCTCCTGCTTGTGAAGATACTCCATTCAACTTTTTAACCTGCTCATTGAGGAGGTCCCTCCACTCAGTGCAGACATCAAGTGCTCTAAATCCTTTTCAATTTTTATTCCACCACTCTTTTACATTTTTTGTCCTCTTTTGCAATTTTTGAAAGTTTTTTTTCTTATTTTTTTGGGAGTCCAAAAGATTCTATAATTCAACATCGATTCACTTACCCTTGTCTTATAATTCTTGAGGAATACTAGTATTATATTTCAGGCCAATCAAGCAATCCAGAAGTATACATTCAATTATGTAAAAAGACAGATTCTAAGAAAATTTGAATTATGAGATTGAGGAAGAATTAAAATTACTACAAATTAATAACAGAAAATATTTTGTTCAATCAAAACATTTCTATCTTCGATTTGGGTAGATTTTTTAAAATAGCATTTCTCCAGTTTTCTCTGAATACAGAATTCTTGAGTATCTTTACCAAAATTAAGTCCATAATAAATATGCTATCCAACTTCATGCTGTTCTTTTCTATTTCTAAGTTCAAGGTACTTGATATATATTATATATATATATATATATATATATATATATATATAATATATATATTATAATATATATTAATATAGAAACACAGGCAAGTTCATATTTCCAACTGATTAAAAACTTTACAGAACAGCTGGGAATCACTAAGTGAACATTAAACACATTGTATCTTTATTTTTTTCTCTTAAATGAATTAGTTAAATTGTTGTTCATATCCTTGAAGACATCTGATTTCTATCATCTGCTAATGTCATGTTTAATTTAAATAAAAATAACCTTAAATGAATAGATAACAAAGCATATTTCATTTTAAAATTTTTTGGAGAAGCATAGTTTGTTATTGTTTGGTTATTAGAATTTATTCATTAATGGATATGAATTATCTTGCTTAGCAAATGTTGACATATTAAAATGGCTGGAATCTTCATAGGTTTACCAAAGATATAATGGCATACTCTTCATAGATCATCCAAATTAGTATAATCTCACTGTTGATCTGTTGTGGACTAACAGTTTAATGAATAAAGATTTGTCTCTATGAATTTGTATGTTTGTTTATCTTAATGTATCTTCATTTCCCTATCTACACTGGGGGAGCACACAAGGATTTAGGCCTCATATAGTTGGCACTACAAGAAAACACTTCTGTTTTGGACTGTGAGCATTACTATTCATTTACTACACACTGAAAACAAAGACAACATAGGACAAAAGTAATAGTTAGCATTTGTATGGAATTTCAAGCTTCACAAAACTATTTACATATGTCCCTTCATTACATCCTCCACACAACTCTGTGAATTAGGAAGTCCTATTATAACCATTTTAAATATGTGTGATGTGAGGCTAAGGAAAAAATTAAGAGACTTGCCCACAGGAATTGTTTGAGGCAGAATTTGAACTCTGGTCTTATGACTCCAAGTTGAAAGCTGTATCATCAACACCACCTAAATTCACTACTATTCTGTAAAGCCAAATAAAAGCAGCTCTCCAGAGGACTGCTGGTTTGAAAACCTTTAAGTTTCTGATCACATAGTACAGTTAACTCTATTTATTCAGCAATAAAATAAAGCAAAAACTTTCAGAGAAATTGAAGTACAGCATTCACAACAATATCACATAACAATGTATTACTAAAGAGGCCACATAGTCTTAAACAAAAGATATCATACAGTGAGTCCTTAAATCAATTATCCTTTGTACAAAGCACACTCCTACTTCACATTGTCTTGATCTCTTCAGCAACCACTAAATAGTCAAGTAAAGATCCTTTCGTGTGGACTCTAAACTTGATACATCTTGCTCCATGCTCTCAGCTCTTGCCTGAATTCACCCAGCTGTCACCTGGATTCACCATTAGGCAGCTTCCAGCTCCTTATCTTGCTCTTGTTCCAACTTGTGCTTGAAGCTCCGCATTATGGCTAGTCTACTTGAAGTCCTAAACAGTTTCTGTTTCTGGGAAAACAAAGCTTAACAGAACCTCAAAATTATCTGCACATATTAAGCTTATCAGAGTTACAACCATGTTTGCACACCTTCCTGAAGATGAAAAAAATCCATATTAAGGGGAATAAAGGGATTATAATGGGAGAAAAGGAAAGGTAGGTGCAGAAGATGGTAAATTATGCCACAAGAAGATTCATAAAAACATACTATAAAGTGGAGCTGTGGCAAGGAAGGAGATGAGGATTATATGATCATTACTTTCTTTGGTTCTGATTTAAAAAGGGATAAATACAAACAGCAAAGTTTACATTCTAACATGAAAAGACACAAAAACTCATAACAATAGAAGAAAAAGAGGGAGGGAGATGAGCAATGCATGAAATTTACTAGAATTGGTTTGCATTCAAGGAGAGAATAACATACTTTTTATAAGAATAAAAATATATTGTATCCTACAAGCAGTTGAAGGGATAAGGAGGGGAGGGGTATAAGAAGGGGGAGAGTCGTCAGTAGGGAGGGAAAGAGTAGCCAGGGGAAAGGGTAGGTAAAGAGCAGGGGACACAGGGAAGAAATACTGAGGGAGGTGGTAGTCAAACTGAAAACTCTTTAGGAGGTGAAAGGAAAAGGAAGACACAAAGGCATAAACAGGGGAGGGAATAAGATGGAGGGAAAGTCACAGAGAGCAATCACAACTGTGAATGTTAATGGGATGAACTCTCCCATAAAAGAGAGGCAGATAGCAGAATGGATTAAAAACCACAATCCTACAATATGCTGTCTACAATAAACACACTTGAAACAAGGGGATATGCACAGTGTAAAAGGTAAAAGGATGGAGTAGAATATATTATGTCTCAGTAAGAATAAAAAAAGCAGGAGTAGCAATCCCTATCTCAGATAAAGTAAAAGCTAAAACAGATCTAATTAAAAGAGATAAGGAAACTACATCCTGCTAAAAGACACCACCAAGAATGAAACAATATCATTACTTAACACATATGCACCAAATGGTATAGCTTCCAAATTCCTAGATGAAAAGTCAAGGGAATTAGAGGAAGAAAAGAATAGAAAAACAATACTAGTGGGGGACCTCAATTTCCCCCTCTCAAAACTGATAAATCTTACCTCAAAATGAACAAGAAACAAGTTAAGGAGGCAAATAGAATTTTAGAGAGGCTAGACATGAGAGATCTCTGGAGAAAACTGAATGGGGATAAAAAGGAATATGTCTTCTCAGCAGTACTTGGCACATACACAAAAAAGCTAGAAAAAGAACGAATTGAAAATCACCAATTAAATATTAAAATGGAAAGAGAGAAAACCAAAGGACAGATTAATAAAATTGAAAACTATTGGACTTCTGTTTAAAACTAAGAGTTGGTTTTATGAAAGAACCAATAAAATTGATAGACTCTTACTCAGTATGATAAAAAAAAGAAAGAAAAAAACCAAATTTCAGTTCTCAAAAATGAAAAGGGTGAATATACCTCCAATGAAGAAGAAATTAAAAAAACAATTAGGAATTATTTTGCCCAATTGTTTGCACATTAATTTGACAATCTTAGTTGAATGGATGAATATTTACAAAAATATAAATTGCCCAGACTAACAGAACAGGAAATAAATTACTTAAACCACCCCATCTCAGAAAAAGAAATTGAATAAGCTATCAGAGAACTACCTAGGAAAAATCCCCAGGACCAGATGGATGTACTAGTGAGTTCTATCAAACATTTAAAGATCAATTGATTCCAAAGCTATAAACACTATTTGGAAAAATTGGTGAGGAAGGATTCCTGCCAGATTCTTTTTTATGACAAAAATATGGTATTTATACCTAAATCAGGGAGAGAAAAAAATGAATAAAAAAAATAGAGACCAATCTCCCTCATGAAGATAGATGCCAAAAATTTAAATTAAATAATAGCAAAAAGTCTACAGCAACTTATAACTAGAATAATATGCTTTGATCAGGTTGGATTTATTCTAGGAAAGCAAGGATGTTTCAATATTAGGAAAACTATCAGTATCTTCTATCGTATAAATAATAAAACTAGCAGAAACCATATGATTATCTCAATAGATGCCTAAAAGGCCTTTGACAAAATACAACATTCATTCCTATTAAAACACTAGAAAGTATAGGAATAAATGGAGTTTTCCTTAGAATAATAGCTAGCATATGCTTAAAGCCATCAGCAAGTATTATATGCAATGGGGATAAACTAGAAGCATTTCCAATAAGATCAGGGGTGAAAAGAGGATGCCCACTATCACTCCTCTTATTCAATCTGGTACTAGAAATGTTAGCAGTAGCAATTAAAGAAGAAAAAGAAATCAAAGGAATCAAACTAGGCAAAGAAGAGACTAAGCTATCTCTCTTTGAAGATGATATGATGATATAATTGGAGAATCCTAGAGAATCAATTGAAAAACTTCTGGAGACAATAAATAAATTTAGCAAAGTTGCAGATGTAAAATACCCCCCCCAAAAAATCTTCAGCATTCCTATATATTTCCAGTGAAGTCCAACAGCAAGAGATAGTAAGATAAATTCCATTTAAAGTTACTGTAGATATTATTCAATATTTGGAATCTAGCTGCCAAAACAAACCCTGTACCTCTATGAACACAAATACAAAACACTTTTCACTCAAATAAAATCAGATCTAACTAATTGGAAAAACATCAATTGCTTTTGACTGGGTCAAGCTAATATAACAAAAATGACTATTTTGCCTAAATTAAATTACATTTTCAGTACCATACCAATCAATCTACCAAAAATGTACTTTATAGAACTAGAAAAAATGATGACAAATTCATTGGGAAGAACAAAAAGTCCAGAATATCAGGGCAATTAATGAAAAGTAATGCTAGAGAATTTAGCCTAGCTGTATCATATTTTAATCTGTATTATAAAACAGCAGTCATCAAACTATGTGGTACTGTCTAAGGAATAGAGTAGTGGAACCATGGATTAGATTGGGTACAAAAGAGTCAGTAATAAATCAATACAGTAATATACTGTTTGATAAACCCAATACCCCTTTTTGGTGAATAAGAACTCACTACTTGACAAAAACTGCTGGGAAAATTGGAATATTGTATGGCAGAAACTGGACATAGATCATTATCTAACACCATACACCAAAGTCAAGTCTAAATAGGTGCACAATTTAAGTATAAAAGCTGATACTTTAAATGATCTGGGGAACCAAGGAATAGTTTACCTGTCAGATTTATGGAGAAGTGAAGACTTTATGACCAAAGAAGAGTTGGAGAGCATTGTAAAATGCAAAATGGATAATCTTGATTACATTAAATTGAAAAGTTTCTGCACAAACAAAGCCAATGTAACCAAGATTAAAAGGGAAGTCGGAAATTGGGAAAGAATTATTTACAACCAGTGTCTCTGATAAAGGCCTCATTTCTGAAATACACAGGGAACTAAGTTAAATTAATAAGCATACAAGTCATTCCCCAATTGATAAATCATCAAAGAATATGAACAGGCGAATTTCAGAGGCAGAAATTAAAGATATCTTTAAGTATATGGGAGAATGCTCTAAATCACTATTGATTAGAGAAATGCGAATCAAAACATCTTTGAGGTACCATATCTCACCATTCAGATTGGCCAAGATCACAAAACAGGAAAATGACAAGTGCTGGAGAGGATGTGGAAAAATTGGAACACTAGCACATTTTTGGTGGAGCTGTGAACAACCATTCTGGAGAGTAATCTGGAATTATGTCGAAAGATCTATAAATAGTTACATATCCTCTGACCCAGTTATACCACTTTGGGCTTGTATCCCAAAGAGATCATAGAACTGGGAAAAGAACCCATATGTACAAAAATATTTATGGAAGTTCTCTTTGTGGTAGCAAAAACTGGAAATTTAGGGGATGTCCATCAATTGGGGAATAGCTGAACAAGTTTTATTATATGAATGTAATGAAATCCTCTTGTGTTATAAGAAATGGGGAGGAGATGGACTTCATAATTACCTGGAGAGGCTTATAGAAATTGATGCTCAGTGAGAAGAGCTGAATCAGGAAAAATTTTGTACACAATCACAGTCACATCATATGTGTTACGACTAACTTTGATAAACTAGACTCTTCTCAACAGTGAACAGCTATAAGACAACTCTACAAGTCTCAGGATGGAAGGAGAGATCTACATTCAGAAAAATATCTACAAAGATCAAAGTTTAAATGGAGCCTGAAGCAATGCATGCTATCATTTTTTTTCATGTTCAGTTTTGTTTCTTTTTTCCCCATTGTTCACTCCATTGGTTACAAGCCTTCTATACAACCAGACTATTGTACAATGTGAAAGTATTTGCAGATCCTGTACATGATTGCCAGCCACAATGAGAAAATCTGAAACTCAAGGGATTGTGGAACTAAATCTTATAAACTAAAAGTAAATAAACAAATCAATGAAGGAGGAAAAAATGATTATTCTAATCTGGTTAGATTTTTTTTTTTCTTTTTGGAAGGGGTAAGGGCAGGGGAACTAGGGTCAAGAGACTTGCCCAGTGTCACATGGCTAGTAAGTGTTAAATGTATGAAGTTGGACTTGAATTCAGGTCCTCCTGACTCCACTGTCAGTGCTCTACTCATGGTGCTACCTACATGTCCATAATCTGATTACTTTTAAAGGTCCATCTTCTTTTAGATAGGTAGTGAATCAAAGGAGTGTACTCAGATCCACAAGGTATAGGAACTCTAGGAAGCAAGATGCTTCCAAGCTAGATGTGCTACTCTTTTACATATATTATTGCTCACATTTTCTCCCACTGGGGAAATCCCTCCTCCAACCACTTTCTGTCTGTCTATGTCTCTGAGTCTGTCTCTGTCTCTGTCTGTCTCTGTCTGTCTCTGTCTCTGTCTTTCTGTCTCTCTCTGTGTCTGTCTCTGTCTCTCTGTCTCTCTCTTTGTCTTTCTGTCTCTCTGTCTCTGTGTCTCTCTGTCTCTGTCTCTGTCTCTCTGTCTCTGTCTCTTTCTCTCTCTGTCTCTTTGGCTTTTAAATTCTATCTCTTATCATTAGTCTCCACCTAATTAATAGTTCCTCCCCTTTTAAGTTCAAACACGTCAATATGCCCCATTTTTAATACTAGATCTTACCTTCACTCAAGATATCACCTGAGTTCTTTCCTTTGTTTCTCAAATATCTCTGTTATCTTCTTTCCTTGCCTCCACTTCTCCTCTCATACCTTAACCATTTAAAATATGTCTACTGACTGCTTCACTAAACTGAAACTGCTCCCTCTATAACAATCAACAATGTCAATTGCTAAATAAGACTTCTTTTTAGTTTTCTCAGTCCTCATTTTTCTTGATATTTCTCCTGACTATGACACTGTTGATGTACATTGTCCTCTTGGGTATTCTTTCTTTTTTTTATTTTTAGGTTTTCATGACACTGCTCTCTCCTGCATCTCATCCTATCTACCTGACTTCTTCCTTTCAGTCAGTCTCCTTTGCTACAACATCATTCATATCATGCACTGGGAAATGATTCTTATTGTATATAGTGGAATACACACACATCCAAACAACAACATATATACACGAACTATACTTGTGTACATATAAAATTAATGCTCTTTTGTTTTTGTTATTTAAAATGTGTTTAATATATTTTCTCCCTCCATATAAGTTTTACATTTATTTTGCCAAATTCTGTGAAGAAACACCTTTTACTTTGCTTAGTGAATCTCTTAGTTCATTTGAGGATTACTTACAGTATAATGCTACTTTCATAGTTCAAGCATGAACAAATACAATAGTTCCAGTTATACATCTTTTTAACTTCTGTAAGAAGAATTCACAAGTTGAACTCATATAAAACTTGATTATGCTTTGGTATGTTAAATTTGAAATATTGTATATACTTTCTGGCAAATTTAAATGAGATTACTTTAAAAAATAAACTCACTAGATTTTGCTGGGATTTCAGAAAAGGGTTTATGACTTCATATATTCTATTACTTTACCAAAATAATTGACAAAATTAATAATTTCGAATTATTTTAATTTTATCTCTTAAGTTAATCAGGTATCACATGATATGAAAACTGAATTAATTTTTTATTATCTATGATTATTTGCTCAATTTTATTTCTTATCATATTTGAACAACTATTTTTTATATTTACATTGAATTGCCCAGCCAAAATTAAATATTATTGGAATTTCTTATAGAATTTCTCCATTAAAGTAAATAAATGCTTGGGTATATACTGTTTATCCAACAAATTAAAGGCCAATTTATTTCCATACTTTTATGTATTTTAACATAAATTGTTTTAGATTCAAAAAATACATTTTGAAATGTATTCATTACTACCATGAGAGTTTATATTTTAAAATGATTTCTTATAGTTTTGATAAAATTGAGCAAATAGAAATTGACATAAAATCCAATCAATCATTCAGAATAATACAACAAATTTGTTGTTATGATTTTGTATCAACATTTTTTAGCTTTTGTTTGCATTTAGCTCCTTTTGCTTTAAGAAAGGGAATGATATTTTCCTCATAAAATGAAATATGATAGGATTCTTTAATTTTTTTTTAGCACTTTATCTGATTTTAGAATTGTACTCTTTTAACGATTATAAAATTCACGTTCAAATTCTCCTGGCTCTGTTGTTGTTGTTGTTGTTGTTGTTGTTGTTGTTGCTATTTTGTCATTCTTATTCTACTTCTATTGCTTGTTTTCTTGTCCTCTTCATCACATGAGCTAATTTATAATTTCATCAATTTCTATTTTTTCTGAGATCAAAGTTTTATGTTCTCTAACTTAATCAAGGCATGTTTTGTTTTTATAACAATTCGTTTCTTTTAGATTATTTGTTGTGGGCAATTTTGGAGTTAGGCAAAAAATCTCACATTTTGCTTTTTACTTATTCAGTCAGGTCATAATTTTTTTTTAAGGTTTCATTATTCTGTACACTTCCTACTGAGAACTGGGCATATGTAAAAAGAAAATGAGATAGCCCCTACTCTCTTAAATTCTCATGGGGGAAACAACATATCAAGGAACTATGTTCAAAAAAAGATAAATATTGAATTGATTGGAGACAAGGAACAGAGTGCAGTTTTAAATGTGATTATGAAACAATTATCATGGAATATATTTAATTTTTATGTCCTTTGAATTGTAAATTGTTCTGTGGATTATTCTAATCTTTTTGACTTTTTTCTTTCCTCATTTTTTGTCCTTAGCTAATAATTTGGCTCTTTTGTTAAAATCTAACTTCTTTTTTACATTAACTTATTTTTGTTTGTTTTCTTTTCCAGTTTATTTTAGTACAATAGTTTGATAATATAAACCTTGAGGTAATGAAAAACATAAGTGGATTGTTTCATTTTTAAAAATGAATACAACGTGTTTTCACAATTATTCAATCTATTCTATTAGGCATACAATCCAAAGAGGTCAAAAATAGGGGGAGCTTTATTGTGTTGTGTAGATGCCAAAATATTCACAATATTATTTTCTGTAGTAGCAAAATTGTGGAAAGAAGGGATGCATCTATTAATTAGATTGTACACAATAGCTCCACAAATGGTGGTAAATGAAAATAGTGTAATATTGTGATATTAGCAATAGCAATTATGATTCTTTTAGAGAAACTTGATCAAATTCGTACAATTTGATGAAATGAAAAAAATATATATTTATGAGGAAATAATGTGGAGGGACTTTGATCATATAAATGAAAAAAAATTAAAAAGAGCTAAAAGGAAGAAATTATTGCAGATGACTAATATTTAGAGGAAGCATACTATTGATTCTATCTATCTAAGCATATATGTATGTGTGTGTGCACACACATACATACATGCATGCATGCATGCATACCTATAATATGTTATTTGCTTTCAGCAAGAAAGTTTTACTTGGAGATTAATGTTGCATAACAAACAAACAAATATAAATATACTTTAAAAAAAAGAAATGCAGGGGGCAGAGCCAAGATGGCAGCATAGAAGCAGTAAAACTCTGCAGCTCCCACACAACCACCCTGAGAACCAATAAAATTGGACTCTGAACAAATTTTCGAGCTCCAAAATTCTCCAAAATACAGAAAACACATCTGTTGCTACAAACAGCTCAGCAGGTGGGGCTCTTCACAGCAGTCTGGGAGCCACAGCCAGCCCAGCTAGAAACCCTGGCCTGGCCAGGCCCCAGGGCATCAGGCAGAGCTGAGTCTATAGGAGAGCAGATCAGCTGCACTGGGAGTACAGTTACCACATTTATCAGGCCAAAAGAAAAAAAAAGTATAAGGGAAAGGTCAGTGGATTTTGCTAAATTTGGGGGAGAAGAGCAGTTCGGCCAAACTGCTCCCAGGGGAAGGAAGCAGCGGGGGGTGGCTGTGGCAGCAGAATGGCTGAGAGTAGCAGTGGCTTCCACTGGGCTGCTTCAGAGCCCCAGGCCTGCAGATAGCAGGGAGGCTGAGACAAGTGATCAGGGCCAAGGGCTCTTGTGTTGAGTGGCCTGGATCTGGATAGTGGTCTTGCGTGGTGGTCCTAGGGTATGCTTTCA
>CM053598.1:181235553-181263711 GCA_028646575.1 Pseudocheirus occidentalis
ATATATGTGTACATAGAGGGTTCAGTATGTATTGATTAGGAAGAGATGATACTTTAAAAGGTGAAATTCTGAAGTGGTAGAGGATTAGAATGAGAGGAGACAGGGAGAGACAGAATGGGTTTACTCATCTCATATAGAAGATGCAAGGGATAATTGTTACAATGGAGGGGAAGAACAGAAAGGCAAAAGGGAAAGAGTCAACCTTACTCTTATTGAATTTGGCTTAGGGAAAGAATGATATAAACTCTAAACTGGGTATCTTGCCACACAGGAGAGTAGGGGGATTGGGGATGAGAGGGGGGATGATGGAGGAAAGTGCAAGGTGGGGGGAGTGTTGAGGGAAGCACACACCTCAGTAAAGGGACATGGACAGGATAGAGAACAAAATAAGGGGAGCTTCGGGATAGGAAGGAGGGACATACAATCAACCTCTCACAATATACCCACCATGGAGATGTCCTGCGTAATTGCACATGTACAGCCTGTATTGAATTGCTGCTCCTTCCAGTGGGCATGGATGACAAAGGAGGAACCACAAGAATCTAGAATTTAAATCTATACAATCAAATGTATATGGGAAATAAGACATACAGGGACTGGGGTAGGGAGACCCTCCCTGCCCTACTAGAAAGTTAGAGGGGCGTTGGAGGAGGACATAAAAGAGAACAGATTGTGGGAGGGGCTTTACAGTGGGATCACTGTTTTGGTCTTGGGGTTAGGGGAAAGAAAGGGAGAAAAATTGTAACTCAAAACCTTGTGGAAATGAATGATGTAATCAAGAAAATTAATTAAAATTTAAATATTAAAAAAAGAAATGCAACCTACATCTTTAATGAGACTTTCATTAAATATGTCTCATTTCTATTCCTTTCTTATAAGAGTGTAAGCTAAATTTTACAGAAATGCAGGGAGAATCAGTGATAAGTGACATCAAACTTGGCACCTGATTTTCCATGTAAATCAATCAATCAATTAATCAAGAAAGCAGCAAAGATCTCTAAACCTCAAGACCTCAATTAAACTGATAAAAATGGTTTATAGATTTTTACTTCTTACTATATAAGAGCCATAACAAATATTATACAAGCAATACAACAGCCAAATTGAGTCAACTGAAAGCAATGAATAAATACTTTTGGTGGAAATATAAGAATTATAACATCAGCTCCTTTGAAACCGTTGTGTAAAGCCTTAAATCAAGAGATACGCAAATCATGCCCAAAAATTTTAAGTGATCTAAGACATTTATTTTTTAATTTATGTATTCTTACTTATTACCAATGGAGATATGAATCTTGAAGAAACTAAATATTAAAGATTTCAAAAATAATATTCATATAGAAAAGTCTTATTTATGATTCTATTATTAACTAGCTTTCCATCCCAATTAAAATAATATCCTCTCTTGGGGTATGAATTCCCTCACATATGAAATAGTATAGTTGAAATGGATGATCAGTCAAGACCCTTCTACCATGTAGTGATTCTGTGATTACAACTCCATTACAGTTACAAGTTGGATGAACATATGTGCCTGGAAGAGAAAATCTGCCCTGATATTAAGGATCACTTATTTGAAAGATTCCAATTATTTTAAATATCAGAATCCTCTCTAGAGTTCAATTCATATGCCTTACTGCATTATGGAATAATTATAGCAAAGGAAATTACAGTTACAAATGCAGGACAATTTACAGTTCAAAAAGCACTTCAGGCATGTAATGCCACACACCAGCAGATTCCCAAAAGAATGCTACTGTGAACAGCTTTTAAGGTTCGGATTACACAGTACAGTGAACATTCTGTTTATTCCACAATAAATCAAAGCAAAACATTCACAATATATAACAATGTAATATTTACAACATTACATCTTATCACAGAAAGTCACAATATAGTGTCCATAACAGCTTAACATCAGAATGGCCACACAGTTTTCACTACAGTGGCCATGATATTTAGAACAAGGAACAAAAGAACAATTATCTGGTTTCCCTAAGGAGTAAACCCTCCTTACTTAATTATTCAGTTAATTCACAATACAATAATCAAACTTATACTCATAGGGCAACCATCAACTTAATCAGTCACTAATCTAGATTCCTCATTACTATCATTAATCACTAGTACAGTCATTAGAAAACCACACAAACCCTCCACCCCTCATTGTCTAGGAAACTTCAGTTTCATCCCAGGGGAGTAATTCCCTGGATCCCCTTCCATGGTCCCAAACAGTCACCTGGATTCAGAAGCAGACAGTTCCCAGGTCCTCATCCAGTCCTCAGAGGGAGGCAGCTCACAAGTCCTTGTCCAGTCCTCGGGGCAGTCCCTGGCACATACTGAAGTTCACAGGGTCCAGCATATCTCAAGCCCTTCAGCACTTCTCAAGGATCAGCCAGGCCATGAACAAACAAAGTCTTATCCTGGTCATGCTTCTTCAGTCTTCCAGTCCTTCAGTCCTTCAGCTGGCCCTAAGACCCAGAAGGAATATTAGACTTATGGGTGGCATTCACAAGATTCTGGTCTCACTTCTCAGTCAGCTTCCAGATTCTTGGAGAGAAACTATCTCTCTCTCGAGAAAACTCCAACTTACTTCTTCAGTACATCAGCCCAAATCCCAGATTCTGAGACAATCCTGCTTCCTCCAACAGAAAAATTCCAATTCTGTCTCTCTGTCTCTGGAATTCTTCTTTATATACACACACTGGCCTCCTATCTCAGCCAATCCCCTTCTGCCATGTCATCAGGCAAGTTCACACCTTCTCAACAGGGGATAGGGTTCACACCTTCCATACTTAGCCCTAAGTTACTAATTGCTAAGTATCTGCTAAACTGATTGCTGTTACAAGGCATCATCTCATTACATCTCCCTGTAGTATTGGGACAAGCCAGCCTACTAGCTCATTCTGTCTTCCCAATGATGCTAAGATATGTTGACCCTACAGTAGATGATACAATCAAAAATCTTAAGGAAAACCCATGATAATTTATCTGTACCCCATGATTTCTGAAAATTTGTTTCCATAAACACCAATAGAAAACTATATTTCTACATAATGTCAATCACTTTAATTCCTTTTTCTCTTATTGTGGTGCCACACTTAATGTCCAGCTCTTAACCTTGATTTGTATTATGGTTAATTAAGAGATGTAAATGAGTTACATTTGTACCATTGATTTCAAATTTGGATAAAAACCCACCCATTTCAAGGAAGACTGCTTTCCTTATTTCTTCAGAGAGAACATCACTGGAAAACTCTTTTGTACTTCAGTGAGCACTGAAACAGTCTGCTTGAGATATGGTTTATAAAACAAAACAAAAGAAAAAATATGAGCTGAAATTAAATGCATTGATATAGATATATAAATATATATATGAACCTTTTAACTACATGTCCATTCTCTAGACTAACTTATTTCAGGCCATGTATTCTTACCTTAGACACAATGTGAATACAGGCTGAACATTATTATGGATATTAATGAAATTTTTATGATTGACTGCTGCATGGTTCTGCCAATTCTTTCCCCTGAGCAAAGTCTAGAGAACATCATGAATCAAGGGCAAAAGAAGGATTCCACTATGTAGATATATTGCAGAACTTTTAAAACTTGCTGATGGGCCAAATTACACCATTAATGATAATTATGTTTGCAACAAGCCACACATACTTCTCTCTGGATACAGAAAATATCTCCAGATTACCAAGGGTTATCTAGATAACCACTAGCTATCATTTATTATGTCATCCAAGAGAGATTCTACCTTAACAAAATCAGTTATAAGAAATATAAATACCCTTCATTAGTAGAACTTTAGCCTAGAGATTAGCAGTAAAGCATTAAGAGAGCAAGTGAGTTCAGACAATAATGTTTACTGTCGATCCTTCAGCAGAAGCATAGGAGAGAGATACTGCTTGTCTCTTTGAACCTTAAATGGGTATAAACCCAAAAAATATGACTCTAAATAAATTTTAGGACTCCAGAACTCCCAAAAGTACAGAAAAACACATCTCCTACTGAATGCAGCTCAGCAGGCAAGACAAGAAGGGCTCATTGCAGCATGCTGGGAGACAAAACCAGCCCAGCCTGAAACCTCAGCTTGGCCCCAGGGCATCCAGGACAAGCTGCAGCTAGAGCCTTTAGGAGAGTATATCAAAGGCAGCTGTGGTGATTTCCAGAATTATGAAAACATAAGAAATAAGGACTAAGTGAAAGGTGAGTGGAACTCAGCTAAATTCATTGGAGAAGATCTAGCCAAACTACCCCTGGGCAAGGAAGCAGCAGAAGTGTCACAGACACTTTCTCATCACTGCTTCAGAGCTTGCAGCCTGCAGATTGCAGGGGGGCCAAGCAATCATTCAGCAGCTAAGTGCTTTTACCTTAACCAGGCTGAATCTAGATCGTGGTCTTGGGTGGTGGTCCTGAGGTTCATTCACAGTGAGTCAAAGCTTGTTGGGGCTGCAGTGGCCTCCTAATACCTCTGGGAGCTGCAAAAACCCCAGTGATATTGGACAGAGTTTCCCCTCTGGAAGCAGAGTTCCGCACAGCTAAAAAGTCAAGTAATTGACTGGCCAGATGAGCAAGACAAGGAAACAAAGTAAGAAGAGCAATCAAACTCTAGAATCCTTTTCTTGGGACAAAAACGAAGAAAGCAATGGACAGGGAGGACAACACAGTCAGAACTCTGACACCAAAAGCTTCCAAGAAAAATGGAGACTGGTTAGAAGCCATAAATCACCTTAAGAAGGGTTTTGAAAACCAAATAAGAGGAGGAAAAATTGGGAAGGGAAATGAGAATGATGGAAGAAGATCATGAAAAGAGGATCAACAACCTGACTGAAGAAAATAACAACTTAAAAATAGATTAACTTAAATTGCAAAAGAGGCCCATAAAACCAATGGGGAGAAGAATGCCTTAAAAATTCAAATTTTCTATATAGAAAAATAGTCTCAAAAGTTTCTGAAGAGAATGATTCCTCCAGAATTAGAGTGGAGCAAAAGGAAACAAATGACTTTATGGGAAACCAAGATACTATTAAACAGATACAAACAAATGAAAAAATAGAAGGCAATGTGAAAGATCTCCTTGAAAAAACCACTGACCTAGAAAATAGATACAAAAGAGACAATTTAAAAATTATTGGACTGCCTGAAAGCCATGACAAAAAAAAGAACCTAGAAAGCATCCTTCAAGAAATTCTCAAGAAAAATTACCCTGATGTTTTAGAACCAGAGGGCAAAATAGAACTGGAAAGAATTCACCAATTCCCTATTGAGAAAGATCCCCAAAAGAAAACTCCTAGGAATGTTATAGCCAGTTTCTTGAGGCCTCAGATCAAGAGAAAATATTACAAGTTGCCAGGAAGAAACAATTTGAATGCTGTGGAAACACAATCAGGAAAACCCAGGATCTAGCATTTTCTACATTAAGGAATCAAAGGGCCTGGAATATAAGCTTCCTGAGATCATGGGAGCTAGGATTAAAACCAGGAATCACCTATCCAACAAAATTGAGTATGATGTTCCAGGGGAAAATATCGTCACTCAATGAGGTGGAGGACTTTCACACATTCTTGCTGAAAAAAACAAAAATGAAAAGAAAATTTTGAAACTCAAATACAAGAAGCATGAGAAGGTAAACATGGAAAAGAATTACTAAGGAACTTATGAAAGTTGAAGTATTTACATGCCAACATGGAAAAACAATAACTGTAACTTAAACTTTTCTCAGTATGAGTATAGGTGAAGGCAATAAAAATGTGTACATACACACATGTATATATATATATATATATACATATATATATATGCGTGTGTGTATGTATGTATGTATGTGCACACACATATGTCCGTCTAGGAGGGTATAGGAATACACATATGAGTAAGTTTTTATATGTTTACAAAAAGAACAGAGGATCAATTGAATAGGAAGGGGCAATTCTTCAAAAGGTGAAATTCTAAAGTGGGAGAGGATTAGAATGAGAAGAGACAGGGAGGGACAGAAGGAGGTTAATCATCTCATATAGAAGAGGCAAGGCATAAATATTACAATGGATGGGAAGAACAGGAAGGCAAAAGGGAAAGGGTCAACCTTACTCTCATTGAATTTGGCTTAGGGAAGGAATGGCATAAACTCTAAACTGGGTATCTTGCCACACAGTAGAGTAGAGGGGATGGGGATGAGAGGTGGGATGACAGAGGGGAGGGCAGGGTAGGGGGGAGGGTTGGTGCAAGCACATACTTCTGTAAAGGGACTGGGACAGGGCAGAGAACAGAACAAGGGGAAGGGGGCAGGATAGGAAGCAGGGACATATTATCAGTCTCTCCCAATATGTCCATTGTGGAAATGTTCTGCATAACTATACATGTAAAGCCTGTATTGAATTGCTTGTCTTTCCAGTGGGGGTGGGTGATGATGGAGGAAGGGAAAAAAACCTAAAACTTGAAGTTCTATAATCAAGTGTTTATATCTATCTATCTATCTATCTATCTATCTATCTATCTATCTATCTATCTATCTATCTATCTGTGTGTGTGTATTCTTATTCTTTTATTACTGTTAACTAAGTGTAATTGGAAATTAAGATATACAGGAACTTGGTTAGGGAGATCCATCTTGCCCTACTAGGAAGTCAGAGGGGTAATGGGGGAGCAAATAGGGGAAAGCAGCGTGGGGGAGAAGTTATGCAGTGGGATGGCTGTTTTGGGATGGGGGATGGGGGAAAGATGGGAAGAAAGTTTGTAACTTAAAATCTCATGGAAATGAATGACGTCAACAAGAAAATAAATGAATGAATTTTAGAAATATTTAAAAAGCCAGATAAAAATTTATATCAAAACAAACAAACAAAGGGACTTCTCCAAATGGTAGAAGAGGCCCAAAAAGCCAATTATGAGAAAAATGCCTTAACAAACAAAATTGGCCAAATAAAATCAAAGTAAAAACATCTCACTGAAGAAAATACTTCCTTAAAAATTAGAATGGAGCAGTTGGAAGTTAATGACTTTATGAAAGAAAAACTAAAAAGCAATAAAATTGGCAATTGAATGGGAAAAATACTAATAGAAGGCAATGTGAAATATCTCATTGGACAAAGAAACGATCTGGAAAGTAGACTAAATGAGAGATCATTTAAAAATTATTGAACTACCTGAAAATTATGATTTAGAAAAGAGCCCAAACATCATCTTTCAAGAAATTACCAAAGAAAAGTGCCCTGAAACTTGAGAACCAGAAGGTAAAATAGAAATTGAAAAATCCAACAATCACATCCAGAAAGATCCCAAAATGGAAACTCTCAGTAACACTACCACCAAATTCCAGAGCTCACAGGTCAAGGAGAAAATACTGCAAGCAGCAAGAAAGAAACAATTCAGATACAGTCAAGCCACAATCAGGATAACACAAGATTTAACAGCTTCTGCTGCTAGGAATTCCATTAAAGTATTGCTGGGCTTGGGATATGATATAACAGAGAGCAAAGGAGGTAGGATTACACACGAGAATCACCTACCCAGCAAAACTGAGGATAATCCTTCAGGAAAAAATGAAAATTCAATGGGATAGAGGACTTTCAAGCATTCTTGATGAAAAAGTCAGAGCTTAATAGAAAATTTGACTTCCAAATACAAGAATCAAGAGAAGCATAAAAAGGTAAACAACAAAGGAAAATCATAAGAGACTTAAGAAGGTTAAAATTTTTACATTCCTATATGGGAAGATGATATTGGTAAGTCTCAAGGTCCTTCTAATTATGAAGGTAGTTAAAAAGAGTATATAAAGACAGAAAGCACAAGTATGAGTTGAATACAAAGGGATATCTAAAAAATACAATTAAGGCATGAGAAAGGAATGTATTGGGAAAAAGAGAAAAGTTATGGTATAATGGGGTAAATTTTCTCCCATAAAGAAGCAAGAAACGTTTTTATAATGGAGGAAAGGGGAGGAGTTGAGGGTGAGTGAATGAAACTTACTGTCATCAGAATTGACTCAAAGAGGGTATAGAAATCTGTCCTACCCTACAAGAAAGTAGAATGGGAAAGGGATAAGAGAAGTGGTGGGTGGTGGCACGAGGAAAGGTATATTGGGCTAAAGGGTAATCAAAAGTAAAGCACTTTTTAGGAGGGGTACGATGAAAGGAAAGAGAAAATTGAATAAATGGGGGACAGTGGAATAGGATGGAGGAAAATACAGTTAGCAATAGTAACTGTGGAAAAAAAGTGACGTTTCTCAAATAAAGGCTTCATTTCTATAGCAATAGAGAACTGTTAAATTTATAGGAATAAAAGCCATTCCCCAATTGATAAATGATCAAAAGAAAAAAACCTTTTTTCTGATGAAGTAATTAATGCTATCTATAGCCTTATGGAGAGAAAAAAACCTATTCTAACTCACTATTGATTGGAGAAATTCAGATTAAAACAATTTAGAGGTATTATCTCATACCTATTAGATTGGCTCATAGGGCTTAAAAGGTATATATCAAATGTTAGATGGTAAGTGGGAAAACTGCAATATCACTGTACTGTTTGAAGAATTGTAAACCGATTAAACCATTCTATAGAGCAGTGATTATCAACCTTCCTAAAGCTGTGATCCTTTAATAGTCATACGTGAGCATGCCTGCATGTGAGTGGACCCACCTGGAGACAGATGAGGAGTAGTGTCTCAGTTTCTAAGAGCAAAGAAATAAAAAAAAACCCACTGGGGAAAAGACCCATAAATAGAAAAATATTTATAACCACTTCTTTTTGTGAGGGTAAAAAATTGGAAATTTTTGGTATGTCCACCAATTGGGTAACGGCTGAAATAATTGTGGCATACAAATGTAATGGACTATTATTTGACTAATTTCCCTGTTCTCAGCAATACAAGGATCTAAGACAGCTCCAAAAGATTTATGATGGAAAATGGCATCTATGTCTGGAAAAAAAAATGGAGTCTGAATACAGGTGGAAGCATACCTTTTACAATGCTTTTTTTTTTGGGGGGGGGGGTTGTTTTTTCTTTTATTTTTTATGACTTGTGGTTTCTCCTAGTACTTTTAATTCATCTTCACATAATAACTAATTTGAAAAAAACTGTTTAATATGAATGCATAAGTAGAACCTGTATCAGATTACCTGCAGTTTTAGGGAAGGGAGAGGAGATGGTGAGGGAGAAAATTCAAAACTCAAAATCTTACACAAGTGAATGTTGAAGACTAAAATTAAATAAAGCAATTATTTAAAAAAGCCTGCAATATGGTCATATAAATTAGTGTCTGAAATTCTATTAAAACTTAAATTAAGACTTTTGAAGGAAGTTAGCAATTATAAAAAGTGGAGATTAGGAGAGGAATTTTTAAAAGAAATTTATTTATTTATTTTTTTGTTTACATCATTAATTTCCATGAGATTTTGAGTTACAAATTTTCTCCTCATCTTCTGCCTACCCAACACCTTAAAACAGCAATCCAACTGTCTAACCGTTCCCTCAATCTGCTCTCTCCTATGTCCTCTCCCTCATCGCTCTGACTTTCAAGTAGGGCAGGATGGATCTCCCTACCACAGTGCCTGTATATCCTAATTCCAAGTTGGATGAAGATTAATAATAATGATGATGATGATGATGATGATGATGATATATTTTAACATAATATAGTGTGACATTTTGTATATTTTAATCTTTGATTACAGAACTTTAAATTCTAGATTCTTTTCCTTCCTCCCTTGTCACCTACCCCCACTGGAAGGACAAGCAATTGAATACAGGTTGCACCTGTGCAATTATGCAGAACATCTCAAGAGTGGGCATATTGTAAGAGACTGATTATATATCCCTCCTTCCTATCCTGCCCCCTCTTGTTTTATTCTCTACCCTGTCCCTGTCCCTTTGCACAAGTGTGTAATTCCAGCAACCCTCCCCCATATCCTGCCCTCCCCTCTGTCATCCCACCTCTCATCCCCATCATCTCTACTCGCCTGTGTAGCAAGATACCCAGTTTAGAGTTTATGTCATTTCTTCCCTAAGCCAAATTCAATGAGAGTAAGGTTGACCCTTTCCCTTTTGCCTTTCTGTTCTTCCCCTCCATTGTAACAATTATCCCTTGCATCTTCTATATGAGATGAGTAAACCCATTCTGTCTCTCCCTGTCTCCTCTCATTCTAATCCTCTCCCACTTCAGAATTTCACCTTTTATAGTATCATCCCTTCCTATTCAATTGATCCTGTGCCCTCTATGTACTCATATATGCACATACTCAGATATGTGCTCATGCACACACACACACACACACACATACACACACATTTTTTATGTCTCCCTTGTGTCTTTATTTGAAGATAAATTTTTCTTTTGATTTCTGGTCTTTTCATGAGGAAGGTTTGGAAATTCCTATTTTCTTGAATATACATTTTCTACCCTAAAAGATTATGCTCACTTTTCCTGGATAGTTGATCCTTGGTTGTAATCCAAACTCCTTTGCTTTAGGGAATATTATATTCTACACCCTCTAATCTTTAATGTAGAAGCTGCAAGGTTTTGTGTAACTCTGGCTGTGGCTCCATGATATTTAAATTGTTTCTTTCTTTTTGCGTGAAGTATTTTCCCTTTGACCTGGTAATTTTGAAATTCGGCTACAATATTCCTTGATGTTTTCACTTCGGGATCTCTTTCAGGAGGGGATTGCTGAATTCATTTAATGACTATTTACCTTCTACTTCTAGGACCTCAGGCAAGTTTTCTTTGAATAATTTTTGAAAGATGCTCTCTGGGTTCCTTTTTCATCATGCTTTTAGCATAGACTAATAATTCTTAAATTGTATCTCTTGGATCTATTTTCCGTGTCAGTTGTTTTACAAACGAGGCGATTTATGTTTTCTTCTATTTTTTTCTTTCTTTTGTTTCTGTTTGACTAATACTTCAGGGAGGTCTTCCCTATTAATACTCCCAAGCTTCCTGGGCTACAAGACCACTACACCCCATCTTGCTGATGACTTAGCTCTTCTAGGTATTTACTAGAACAATATTTTTTTTTTGAATTTCAGAGGTCATTTTCGGGGAGTTAGAGTAACTTACTTCTTAGTCCACCATCTTGGGTCCCTTTCAGTTTTTCACAGTTTTCTTAAATGAATCTCTTTGTATGTAACCTCATTTCTATCTTATTTACATCCCTTAAAAGTACAGTTTGGTCAGTGGCTTCTCGGAAGATGTCTCTTCAGTCATCTATTTGGAAAAATAAATTTTTCGAATTTTAACAGTACTGGTTTTAAAGGCTTCACAATGACTTAAGGAGCTATTCATTCTGTAATTCTATATAAAATCCTCCTAGTTTTATTAATAGAAACTATATTTTCTGGTTTGGAGGAATCACATTGTCTGAGTTGATTTAGTATAGCAAAACATTGCCCTTTCTTTTTATCAGCATTTGGAAAGAAAAAAATCAATTCTCAATCGAACTAGGATGATTCACAAAATCATACAAATTTAGAGTTGTCAGGGACCTCAGGGAGCATTTAGTTCAGTTATGAATTAGAAAACCCACCTAGACATACCCAACAAATTCAACCTTTCTTTGCTGCCATTAACTTCTTTAGCATCCTATTCCATACTTGAAAAGCATGAAATATTAAAAAAAATTTTTAAATATTGTTAAGGTTGTCTGGATTTCTGTGACTATAAACTGTTTATTCTATCTATTTTCTCTTCTTCATATATGACAGCTCAGAATTTTTACCCATATGATGATGTTTATATACTACCATACCTTCCTATGTTTTGTCTTCACCCAATTAAACATATTTAGTTCCTTCAAACAATCTTTATATGACATGATCACCAAAACCTTAATCTGCTTATTTCAAACTGACAGAATGATCTGAGCTAAAATTGAACCTCAAAAATTTACTATGTACTCTGTGCAAGTCACTTTTGCTTCAATTACTTTTTCTTTATTGATAAGGAATCTAGCTCTTTTTATGGTGATGGAATTTAACGAACCCCTTATATTGGCTTAACTTGAGTTAAATGTTAAAACCCAGAGCTTGTGAATCTCACTTTTGGGATGGACTTGTTCATGTGAAGAGAGGGGGCTGAACTGGTGTTACAGGAATCTGAAGATCTTCCCTGTCCCTAGGACCTTTGATAGGCTTAAGTGGCTCTGAGAACCTTCCCTGATTTAAAAGTATACTCTGCCCTCTACTAGGCTGAATGTGGACATATGAAGCCTGTGGCAGGAGGCTTGTTCTTCAGGAATGCCCATGCACTATTACTTTGTGATTAGGCAGTGGATCAAGAGGGATGTGACATTCTCTGACCCAGGAGAAGGCTATGTATACTGATGTTGTGAAGTTTTCTCTTGGGAAGATTTGTGCAATTTGGCCAGACAAGTCTCTGGGCAGCCATTGAGCCCCCACAGCTTTGAAAACCCAGATGTTGATGCTTCTCTGTCTGTTAACTGACTAGGTATGGATGTAATGGTCATATGGTTGGAAGCTTGTCTGCTGATCTGTTTCTTAGTATGTTTGGAACTTGTGTTTGTATTCTTTGAAGTTCAGGGTACTAACTTTTTCCCCTGAACTAGGTAAACGACATGTGTTTGACTGATTAAAGTGAGACTGTTAACCCATTTTGAGTGGCTTTCCTTTAGAAAACCAGATCATACCATCCTTGGTATGCTAGGGTGCTTTGCTGATACAACTGGGAAAAGCTGGTTTTAGATTTAGAGAGAGGCACACGCAGAGACAGGCAAGAAGAACTTTTGGGAACAGTGTCATGGAGGGAGGGGGGAAGACAGAGGGAGAGAGGGAAAGAGGGAAAGAGAGAGAGAGAGAGAGAGAGAGAGAGAGAGAGAGAGAGAGAGACAAAGAGAGAGAGAGAGAGAGAGAGAGAGAGAAGTGCCAGCCGAAGCCAAATATTTCTAAAAATCCTAATATTTTGCACTTTTAAAGTATGGAATAGGATGCTAAAGGAGTTCCTGGCAGCAAAGAAAGGTTGAATTGCCACTTGTTGGGTAGGTCTGAGTGGGTTTTCTAATTCATGACTGAATCATGCCAGCTCCATCCTTATTAATGGTTGGTTACTTTTATCTAGTTATTTTCAAGACCCCAGACTGCTCTCCAGACTTCTGAGGGTCAGTTGGAGCTGCTGAGAACTTCTGAGAACTGCCATACAGAGCTGCTGAGAACTGAGGAGGCATGACTGTGGTGCCAGTATTTTGCCTTTCTGTTTTAATCTTACTTTTTCAGAGTTGCTTGTTGACAGAAGCCTTAGACCTTCTGGGTCTAGATTGATTTCACAGGCAGACAGTGAATTGAAGAGAACACCACAAATGTACATAAATGTTGTGGTATCTTTGTTAAAATTTGTCTTCCCAGGAACAGTAACTGGTGAGAACTTGCGTCCAGTCAAGATGAAAAAAAAAAAGACCTCTACTTGGGTATTGAATGCTGTGATGATGTTGTGACATAGTTATGATCTAGGGGTTGATGGCCTTCCACTGCCTTTTGAGAGGATGTTTAATGGTAATGGTTGGTATTGTAACTCAGTTGTGATATAGGGGTGGAAAACTTTTGGCCTTTGTACTTTGTGACTGAACAAATGAATGTATTTTGTTTATGATTGCAAAGTAATCTCCACTTGAGAGGAGAAACTTTGAGACTGACTAAATTAATGTACTAGTCAGGGGTGGAGTACTTGGACTTTATACTTTGTGATTAAATTGAAAACTTTCTAAATGATTGAACGGCCCTGTATTTTGATTTTCTATTTTCTGTGAATGATTCCCTTTAATCTGTTACTGAATAAATGGAGAATTTGCTATGATTGTAATCCAAACTTATTATACCTCTCAGGGTTGTTGTGAATTAAATATTTGGAAAATACATTGTAAAATGTAAAGCTCCATATAAAGGTTATTTATTATCATCATCATTATTAATTTTGGGTTACTTTATCTAGTTGTTCTCAAGCTCATCAATATTTTTCCTAAAACATAGTGACAAGAACCCATCAAAGCATTCTAGATATGGTCTAATGAAAGCAGAGTACTGTGTGACTATCACTTCTTAGTAAGTACACCTCCCTTAGAACCATCTAGTAGTGATTTTTTCTTTAGCACATATTGAATTTGCATCCCACTAAAATATTCAGGTCACTTTAAGATGAACTGCTATGTAGCCAAGAAATATCTACATTATATGTGTGATGTTGGTTTTTATCAAAGTAAAAATATGTACATTCATCCTTATTAAATTTGTTCTTATTTAATTTTTATTAATCCTCTAATCTAACAAGATGTGATTATTTTTACTTAAGGATGGGAAGTGATGAAAGTGGGGATATTGACTTTTGTTATTTAGAATAAGAAACATTACCTGGAAAAAAAAGAAAGTTCCATCTCATAATATACTCTATTCTGATCAAAGGATAATGATTTATACACTGATTGAACAATGAATTACAACTCTTTAAATCTGTGGGTGCAGTATTAGATTTCATTTAGGTTTCATTTAAAGTACTGGTAAAAAGTACTTTAATTTAATGTTATAAGTATTATGCTATAAAGAGTTGTGGACTTATGTTCCAAATTTAGGAAAAAAATAATATTTTTAAAAATTCCAAATTTCTAGCATAGTGCTTTCCAAAGAGTAGGCATTCAATAAATATTGATTATTTGATGATCACTTAAAAAATTAAACAGTACTTCAGATTAGATAATCATAGGGGACAATGAATAGTATTACATTGGAATATTGTATACTAGAGAGCCATTTCACATTTACAATGATTGTAACTATTATAAGATATTTTTTTTGCTGGATGTTATCAATTATACCCTGATAGAACTTTATTCATTGGGCTTTATGGAGTCAGAAAAATATGATTTCCAAAAGTGAAGTTAATTGAATTACACACACACACACACACACACAAGCACAACCACACACTGCTTATAAAATACTGTGGTAGGAATCATGTAAGATAAATTAGATAAGATGCTATACTACTATTTTCATGGAGATTATATTCATGAAAATAGTTATACTATAGCCCTTTATGTACAAAAATTAAAATCAAAAATGAAGGGAAGATATAAATCATTACTCCCAAATTTGATTTAATCAAAAGCAAACCCCTAAGTGCTTTAAAAAAATTCCTGAGTAATACAGTACTGTTGTGTTGTAGGTTCAAAGCAGATATTCCCAGAAGTCAACAAGATCATCAAGAGGTTTCAAAAAGCTGTGTGTTTATATTTAACTTTCTTTTTATCTGTTTCTTTCTTTTCTTCTTCCTCTTTCAATTTCTCTTTTCTGTTAATATGGCTCCCTCTGATCTATGATTTATTATTAATATTTTTAAATCAGGAGTGAAATCTCAGACTCCTCTCCATTCATATCGACATTTCATGGAATGTAAGTCCCTTGAGTTAATGGATTACCTGTCTTTTGCATTCAGGTTCTTTCTGTTTTACATAGTACTGGGAATATAACAGACACTTAAAACATGCATCTTGATTAATGTATTGATTGGTTCTATTCTTGCCCAGTAGGAATGTATCATGAACACATTAATTTGTTACTAATAATAAAATTAACATTCATATAGTGCTTTAAGTGAAAAGCACTTTTGAATTTACTATACTAATTCTATCCCTGATATTTACGTGCCATGTTCACTGATTTGCTTCCATGTTAAAATATTTCTTGCTGGGGCAAACCTTCTGATATGAAAGAACTTCAATGAGTCTATAAATTTTCTAATTTTATGCATCATATTTAACTCCCCCAACTCCAATACTTTCCATCATAGTTACCAATACATGGTGTGTTAATATATTTCAGCAATTGTTTTTATTATTTTGAAGAATGAAAAATTTTTATTTTTTTCATTTGTATTAGGCTAAAATAAGACAAATACTTTACAAAAACATTATTAATTAACTTTAAAACCCTTAATTTGCTTTATTGTTGCTGGTTTTTTCTTGTTGTTGTTTGCTTTTTTAGCCTGTGGGATATTTATAACTAGAAACATAGTTGAATAATAGTGGATAATGACTCATAAATACTTGATTATGATGCTTTAAAAATGAGCAGAAAAGGGGTGGCTATGTGGCGCAGTGAATAGAGCACCGGTCCTGGAGTCAGGAGGACCTGAGTTCAAATGTGGCCTCAGACACTGAATGCAAAAACTAGCTGTGTGACCTTGGGCAAGTCACTTAACCCCAACTGCCCTACAAAAAGCAAAAGAAAAATGAGCAGAAGAAACCAGATTTTGGAGCACCTTAATTAATGTTTTATTCTTATAGTGGTACTCAGTGAGGTTTTTAAAGACTGAATCATCCACCAATAAGTGAAGACCAAAATGTTTCTTTTTTAATATTCTTTGATCAAGCCGGTCTTTTTAAAATTATCTATTATGATTAAATTTATCTAAATTCATATCTAAAACTTGGATATAAAAATTGTAACAAATATCTCCTCATGAGTACTGCTTCTACTGATAAAATTTGTCAATAAAGCACTCAAAAAGCATTTATTAAATGCTTACTATGTGCCAAAAATGTTCTAACCATTGGGATATAAATGCAAAATTAAAGCAGTCTGTTTCTCCAGGGGTTTATTTTCCTTGGGGTAATCACAATAAAGATTCTTATACTATAAGGGATTTTTGAGTCCATGGGATCCAATATATTCATTTTATAAATGAATAAATTAAGGAACAGAAAATTCAAGTGACTTGACTAAGATTAGAGTTAAAAAGTATCTGAATCACTACTTGAGTCTAAGTTTCTTGACTTCTTCCTGGCTCTGAAATCTGTTGGGAATTTTTTTTCCTTGCCAGATATTTATATTTATGATTATATTGAATGGTGTTATCAGTTAGAGAAAAGTGAACTGCCCTGAGAGTCAGAAAAACTCTTGTTTTAAATCCTACTTTAATTAGTTAATAACTGTATAAACAAAAATTAACTTTTCTAACTTCAGCTTTTTTGTATGAAAACTGATTATATTATCTGTAGTATCTAACTGACAATATGGTTGAGGATTTTTTAAAAAGCCATATAATAACCTTGAAAACTGTAGAGAGTTTCATTAATTTCACTTATGGTAATCAATAAGCATTAATTAAGCATCTGTTATATGTCAAATACTACGATAAGCAACAAGGATAGAAAGAAAGGTAGAAGACAGTCCCTGCACTCAAGTATCTCAAAGGCTTATTAGCATAAGTTATTAGTATTATCCTGCCCCTATTATTGTCATTATTGTTGTTGTTTCTTTTCAATGGTTTCCTTGAAGTTCTCTTCCATTCATTGCCTCCCCAGTCCTAATTCATACTAAAACCCTATGGAAGATTATTTGTTTTAATCTGCATTTCATATACTTCTTATTAACATAAAACATTCTGCAATCGTGGCAAATTGTTTAGGATTCTTTTAACCCTAAAATGCTAATTCAATTCTAAATGTGAAATGCTCAGGAACTAGTTAAATAGAAACTTCATGGACTTAAGAATGAAGTAGCCAGTGGGGCGGCTAGGTGGCGCAGTGAATAGAGCACCGGCCCTGGAGTCAGGAGCACCTGAGTTCAAATCCGGCCTCAGACACTTAACACACACACAAAAAAACTAGCCGTGTGACCTTGGGCAAGTCACTTAACCCCAAATGCCCCCCAAAAAGCAAAAAAAAAAAAAAGAATGAAGTACCCAGGAAATAGTTAAGTGATACTTTGAGAAATTAGAAATCAGCAAGTTAGAAGACAATGAACCTGCCTATGAGCCAGGCTGGGGTGTAGGAACCCATCTAGGGCTTCATTTTTCTTCTCCTATGTGCCCAGGTCATCATGTCCCATACCCCTCTCTGCTTACCCTACAATCCCCTACCTAAAGATATTCCTACTGTTCATTCTTCTTCATGTTCTGTCATTATGCCCTGTAATCACAAACTCCCTTACCTCAGCAACTTACTTGCACCTCCAAATAATGGGACTACATGGTATAAAAGACCCTGCATTTCTACACTACCCCACTGCTCTCTATTTGATTGGCATGAGAGACAGTCGCCATGGCTAAATTAATTTCTATTAAAGGTCCTTAAAACTTTTAATTGGATTCCGTGGTCACTCTGTTAATACTCAAAATTTCACCTGACCATTACAAAATGTATTTCAGAATTATTCTAATTAGAGTTTTAATTTCATCACTTGGGATCTGAATTAATTTTATGACATTTTTGTTGTTATTATCCTTAAATGATGTAGAAAGTAGCTTGAACCTTGTGGATGGTAGCGACCTATAGTCTGAATAGTTTTCAGAAATGCCTTATAACATTGAAGAGTTTTAATTTAGCCTTATATTGCTTCCCTATCATTTCTGGAAAAAGTCAATATAAGATGAAGGGGAGAAGGAACATATGTGGTATTTGACCTACTCGTAGAAAAAGAAGCAATTGAAAAAGACTTTTCAAGAAATTGTTAATAAATTTATCCTGCTCTCATCCTGACAGAAATTTTGCCAAAGAGCCCTTTAAAGTAGGAATTCTTCAAAATTAACAAAGGAGAATCTAGGAATTATATAGTTTTCATTTATTTCCATTTTCATAGATCCATTCCAATATGATAAATTATAAGCACATATGCCAAACAAACATTAATATTTAATGGACATTTTAATGTATGCCATAGCATTAGAATCCATGAAAACATAACTAAGATTAAAATTACAAAGTTCTTCCCACCTCAACTAGAAGGAATTTTAATGAGGGTATAAAGTATATGTGTGTGTGCATGTATGTATGTAGGTATATATATGCATGTATGTATGTATGTATGCATGTATATATGAATATTTATATTATTTTACAGTTGCTATAAAATATAAACGTTATGATAAATTACCATAGTTTTACTATGATAGATGGGGGAAGGGGGGTGATTCTACAATGAAAATAATATTTTTAAGCAGTAGAATTGAGAAAAAGGCACAGTTCTGGCTTAATATGGGAACTGCCTGCCTTGAAGCATAGAAATGGAGAGGGGAAAACGTCAATAATTAGGAAATTTTGAATAGAAACTTGAGGGAATTTGAATGATGAGCAATAATCCTAGAAACAATGGTTGTGTCCAAAGTATAAAATGTTTTAAATTGCGTGTTGAGTAGTTTACTTTTTTCCAGAGGAATAAAAGAATCTAGATATTTTTACAGTCAAATGAAGTAGTCAACTCTCCCTTGAATATAATCAGATAAGTCAAAGCACAGTTTTAAAATTTATTTTCTCAAGATAGGAAGTACTTTATAGGTAACATATTGGTTTATACCTCATAGGATAGCAGATAGAATGCTTGATTTCCAGCCAGGAAGAGAAGAACTCAACTCTTACCTCAGTTGTATAATACTTGTATGATTTTACACAACTCATTTAAACTCATTGTGCCTTAGTTTACTTACTCATAACATGGATATCAGATGGATTCAGTATCTTCTCATTAAGGTTTCCTTAAGCTACAAAATGTCTGTGATCTTTCTATAGATTCATTTACTGAATATTGTTTGTTCATTTTTGTTTCCATTCTGGTGTAGTCCCTGATATGTATGGAAATTTCATTTTGGGTGGAAATAATATGACTGTGTAAAGATACCATTCCAGCCAAAATCTAGTTTCCCTACAAAAAACTCTAAAATCACATATCAAATAGTATAGTAGAGGAGAATAGTTTTAAAAAATGCATTGAAACATTTTTTTTCCATGGCAAGGTAACTTGGGAGTTTAGAAGACTGAAACAATGAAACAATGGTAGACCTTAGGGACAGTTGCTATTGTAGCAGCAACAGCTTTGGGAGGTCATAACCCAAGCAAAATAAGGGAATTGATCAATTGGTCAAAAAAGAGATTAGAGATGATGATGCTAACTCTGGGCAGAGAACTAAACTCTTTTTTTCAATTCCCTTGCCTATAATTACTTCTGGGTTAAACTTCTAGGGTAGAGGGGAATGCTACTACTTTAAGTTGAAAGAAAGCAGGGACCCATTTTGGCTAATGAGCAGGTTGCAGACCATAACAGTGATGACTGAACTACAAAAATATAAAAGAAAAAAAAACAAAACAAAGAAAATAACCCTGTAAGAAACCGATATTTGAATATGATGGAATACTATTCTGCTATGAAAAAATGGTGACATATGAACTCATATAAATTGAAGTGAGCAAAACAATAAGAATGATTTATACAGTAATAATAATATTTTATGAAAATTAACAAATCTCAGTAACTGAGAAACACAGTGACCAACCACAATTTCAAAGGATTCATGATGGAAAATGCTCTCTACCTCCAAAGAGAGAGTTGATAGATTATGAGTGCAGATGGAAGTATTTTTTTTATTCTTCATTCCTTTTTCTTGCTTTTTTTTACATGAGTGATGTGGAAATTTGTTTTGCATGACTTCGTATTTGTAATGAGTTTTGTATTTCCTGCCTCCTTATTAGGGGCAAGAGGGGGTGACAGGAGGAAAAGAATCTATAACTAAACATAAAATATCATTTTAAAAATTAAACAAGCAAAAGTAACAGATTTGGTTGCATGGAAAAAATTTAAAATATCACTAAAGAGAATTTTTTTCTTTTTTAAATTACATTTAGGAACAACTTTGAATATTCCATTTAAAAATATTTTTGTTTGAAATCATCTCCCTTTTCCACTCTCCTCAACTTCTTTCTGAGAAGGCAAAAAATTTGATATAGATTATGTGTTGCAAAAGAAAAGAAAATGAGACAGAGAGAGAGAAAGAGAGAAAGAGAGAGAGAGAGAGAGAGAGAGAGAGAGAGAGAGAGAGAATTTTTTAAAAAATAATATGTTTCAATTCATATTCACATGTCATTGGTTCTTTCCCTAGTGGTGGTTAGCTTTCTTTATCCTAAGTCATTCAGAATTATTTTGGATCATTATATTGCTGAGAAAGTAACCAAGTCATTCACAGTTGATCACCATACAGAATTGCTGTTACTGTGCAGTGTTCTACTGATGCCACTTGCTTCATGTTGTATCAGTTTACATAAGTCCTCCCAGATTTTCCTGGAAACTTCTTGCCCTTCATTTCATATGGTACAATAGCATTCCATATGTTAATATACAACAGCTTTTTCCAGGCATTCACCAACAAAAAGAGATGTTATACATACACACATACATATATGTATACATGTCATTCTCTTAAAAATGTTTATCTAATTGGGACACAGTCCTATTCATAGTGTTTCTGGGTCAAAAGTTATGCACAATTTTATAGACATTTAGGCATAGTTCCAAATTGCTCTACAGAATGATTGGATCAATCCAAAACTCGACCAATAGTACATTGGTGTCCAAGTTGTTCCACATCCCCTTTATGATTTGCTACGTTTCTGTCAATCTGATTGGGGTGAGGTGGTATCTCTGAGGTCTAATTTATAGTTCTCTGATTTACACTGATTTAGGACATTTCTGATATGATTTTAGATAGCTTTAATTTCTTTTAAAAACTGACTTTGCATAGCATTTGACCATTTATCCACTGGGTTATGGCTTGCATTCATATTAACATGACTCTGCACTCCCCAAAAGTGGGACAAATAAATTACTACATACTAAAATAATTAAGTTAGTTATTAAATGAAAGGAATCCACATTTTCTAAAACAATTATAGCAGTTATCTTTTGTGGGGTAAAGAACTGGAAACTGCAAGGATGCCCATTAACTGTGCAATGATTGAACAAGTCATGGTATATGATTGTGATGGAATACCAATGTGCTAAAAACAGAAATGCTTGCATGAAATAATGAAGAGCAAAATGAGCAGAACTAAGAGAACATTGTATACAGCAAAAGCAATATTATTTTAAGAGGGACTTTGAGGAAAGATCAGATTGGGCGAGGGGCTAAACATGGGGTCACTGTTTTGGGGTGGTGGGTAGGGGAAAGATGGGAGAAAATTTGTAACTCAAAATCTAATGGAAACTAATGATGTAAACTAAAAACAAACAAAAGTTAATTTTAAAAAGAATGACTTTGAATAAATTATCTTGTCTGTTATATATATCCAAATTAAGTACAAAAGACATATGAAGAAAAGTGCTATCTGCATCCAGAGAGAGAACTGATGAGTAGAAGTGTGTGTAGAGTAAATATATATATTTGTGTGTAATGGTAACAATCTCTAGGGCATGGGGTAGGATAGAATAAAAAAGGAAAATATTACCCCCAAATTTTGTTTTATATTTGAAAGGAATAGCAAGATTTGGAAAGTAGATTTGCAATTTCTTATGCAATCATTTTTAATTGTACTAATCTTGACAAATCCTCTTTTATTCCACAAATTAAAAAAATCTATACATTTGAGAAATGATACCTTTACCAGAGATAATTGCTGTAAATTTTCCCCCCACACTTTTCTTCTAAATCCAGCTCCCTAGATTTTGATTGTAGAAACCCTTTTAAATTTACCACAATCAAAATTATCTATTTTCCATTGCATAATACTCAGTATATATTTTCTGGTTATAAATTCCTCCCTTACCCATAAATCTGATAGTTCATAGTCCTCTCATTTGTTTTGTCAACCTCATGTACCCCAGCATGAGATTTGGGTCTATACCCAGTTTCTGCTAAGTTGCTTTCAAGTAGAAGTCATTTTTTGTTTGTTTGTTTGTTTTCCCCAGTATTTATTATCTAAGCAGTTTTAATCTTTGCATTCACCTAAATTATGATAATCCTTGACCAGTATGCATTGTATTTAATAAATTCCATTGGATAATTATTCTATTTGTTATCCAATTCCAATTTGTTTTGATGATTACTAATATGGAATGCATTTTGAGACATGGAACTGTTGAGTTGTCTTGTTTCACAGTTTCTTTCCTTTGATTCCAATGATAGTCTTGAACAATCTTGACCAATCCAATGATAATCTTGATCATCGGTTGAGAAAAATGGTGTGGTATATGAATGTAATGGAAGGTATTTATGCTATAAGAAATGACCAGAAGGCAGACTTCAGAAAAACCTGCAAAGACTTATATGAACTTATGCTGAGTAAAATTAGTAGAACCTGGAGAACACTGTACACAGTAACAGTTAATTTCTACAGCAATTGACTTTGATAGACTTAGCTCTTCGGAGCAATGCAAGGATCTAAGGCAAATCCAAAAAACTCATGATGAAAACGCTATCCACATCTAGGGAAAGAACTATGGAGACTGAATGCAGATAAAAGCATATAATTTTATCTTTTTCTTTTGTTGTTTTGTTTTGTTTCTTCTTTCTTGTAGTTCCTCACAATAGTTCTAATTCTTCTTTACATTATGACTAAAGTGAAAATACAATTAATACAAATGCACATGTAGAGGCTATATTAGATTGCATGCTGCCTTGTGGAGGGGGGAGGAGAAGTAGGGGAATGAAATTTAAAATTTAAAATTGTCTAGAAGTCATTGATTAAACCTAAAAATTAATTATTTAAAATTGTATATTAACTAATCAGGAATCTTGACCCTAAATGTAATTTTTTTTTATGTAAAGTTTTAGTTTTGTGGCTGTTCCTAAGCAGCACAAAAGCTAAACTTTTGTCAAAAGTATACCAGTGATTCTTCTTGCACAACATGAACACTAGAGGTTTTATGTCACAGATATATATTTTTTTAATTAACTCTTTGGAGTTCATCAAAGATAAATAGTCCTGGAAACAACTAGAGCCTAAATCAAGAAGTGCAGGTTATCCAGTAAAGTTCCTTCAAAACAACTGGACCTAATTCATCTTGGCCTTGCCCTACAAGCTTATCAGAGCTCAGAAGATTAGGAAGCTCTGTTTGAATGAGAACACATTGAAGTCTCACATTCAAGCTTTTCAGGTAGCATTTTTTTTCATACAAATCTGACACATAAGGCACTCAAGCTTGGATTTACTTTCAAAGGCCCTGTTTTTCCTTGTGTAAAGAAATTTATTTGGTTACCTGGAGGAATGATTGAAACCAGTCCTTTTAAGTTTGTCTTCTGAAAACAGTAAAACAATGCGTAGGGGTGTGAAAAAACATTGTTCATTCCTGTAGAACACCTTATAAGAGATGTAAATAATTACTCTTAAGGAAAAGTCAATAAAAGAAATGAATGCACTTTTCACCGTATGTACCTGTGGGTCCTTTAAAAATAAACAAACTGCATTCATAGTCACCATTTTCCTAGTGGTTAAGGATATGTTAATAGATGTGTATGTGTGGGTATACACATACACACATAAATATACACATATGTGTATGAATATGTATGTATTATATGATATATTATATTTATATATATATATATATATCTTATATAAGTATATATACAAGTATATAGATAAGTATATAAAGATAGACAAGAATATATATATATGTAAGATATTATTATATATAATATATAATGCAATATACATATATATTTGTATTAGTGTAGTCATATATATGATTACACTAATACAAATTTACAAAATAATAATAATAATAATATCTTTACATGTGTGATAGAGACTAGAAATTGGATTTCATCAGTCTGGAGAATAACCATTTGAGGAACCTTCCTCTACCAAAGTGACTGTCACCAAAGTGGCTATAGTCCTATGGAATTGCTTAGAGAACTCAGTGGTTTGCCCAGTGTCATAGAACTACTAGCATGTATTATCCTTGTTTTGCTACTGCATAGCACACTGATTCTCATAGATTTCAACTCACAGATATAATACCATGAGGGTATTTGTTTAATAACAATACAAATTAAGAAAAGAGAGTTAGGTCAAACAAAGGACCAAACTATTTTCAATTATATAACAGATTCTCAGATGAAGAAGCCACAAGCCCTAAGAAAAACTCGTGTTTGACCTGGCTACAGAAGTGACTGCTTCCCATGCTTTAGGCTCACAGACAACAGGGGATTCAGCAAATGATACAAAATCCCAGAAGCCTGGAACAGTACACCCCCATCCACATCTGTCCCCACCCCACTGACATTGCCACTAGAAACAGGGACCTATCTTGACAAAAAGTCAGAAAATCAAATATTTTACTGGGAAGATAAATAAACAGCATCTAAAAAGTTCAACTATAGAGTCTTACTTTGGTGACAATGAAGAACAAAACATACGGCCATGAGAAGATAGCAAAATCAAAACTCCTACATCAAAAGCCTTCAATAAAAATATGAATTGGTCACAGACAATGGAAGAGCTCAAAAAGAATTTTAAAAACAAGTAAGAGAAGTAAATGAAAAATTGGGAAGAGAAATGAAAGTGATTCAAGAAAATCATGAAAAATGAGTCAACAGCTTACTAAGGAGATCCAATAAGATACTGATGTAAATAACACTTTAAAAAATAGACTAACCCAAATAACAAAAGGGGTATAAAAAGTCAGTGATGAGAAGAATGTCTTAAAAAGCAGAATTGGTCAAATGCAAAAGGAGATCCAAAAGCTCACTGAAGAAAATAATTCCTTCAATATTAGACTGGAGCAAATGGGAGCTAATAACTTCATGATACATCAAGAAATTATAAAGTATAAACCAAAGAATGAAAAAATAAGATAATGTGAAAATCTCATTGGAAAAGGTGACCTGGAAAATAGATGTGAGAAAGATAACTTAAAAATTATTGGAGTACCTGAAAACCATTATTAAAAAAAAAAGATCTTAGACATCATCTTTCAAGAAATTATCTGTGTGACCATTTTTTTCCTCTTTTAAAAAAGGAAAACTGCCCTATGTTCAAGAACCAAATAGAATTTGTAAAAATCCATTGAAGACCTCTTGAAAGAGATCAAAAAAGGAAAACTCCTAGGGATATTGCAGCAAAATTTCAGAGTTCCCAGGTCAAGGAAAATATATTGCAAGCAGTGAGAAGGAAACAATCCAGAGGTTGTGGAAAAGCAATCAGCTTAAATAAGAGCTAGCAGTTTCTATATTAAGGGATTGAAGGTCTTGGAATATGATATTCTGGAGGTCAGAGGAGCTATGATTAAAACCAAGAATCACCTACCCATCAAAACTGAGTACAACACTCCAAGGAAAAATGGATATTCAATGAAATAGGGGACTTTCAAGCACTCTTGATGAAAACACAGGAGCTCAATAGGAAATTTGACTTTCAAATACAATAGTCAAGAGAATCACAAAAAGGTAAACAGAAAAAAGACAAGGGGTTTGTTAAAGTTGCATTGTTTACATTCCTACATGGAAATATTATATTTATAACTCATGACACTTTTTCAGTATTAAGGTAGCTGGAGGAAATAGATGGATGGTTGGAAAGGAAGAAAGAAAGAAAGAAAGAAAGAAAGAAAGAAAGAAAGAAAGAAAGAAAGAAAGAAAGAAAGAAAGAAAATGAAAATAGATAGGTAGAGAGATAGATTCACAGGATGAGTTGAATATGAATGGATGATACCTAAAAAGTAAAATTAAGCAGTAAGAGAGAGGAATATTTTGGGAGGAGAAAAGGAGAAAGAGAATGATCTAAATTATCTCACATAAAAGAGGTAAGAAAAAAAATTTCCCAATGAAGGGAAAGAAATGGGATGTGAGAGGGAATGAGGGAACTTTATTCTTATCAGATTTGGCTTAAGGAGAGAATGACATATACACTCAATTTGGTATCTCACCCAACAGAAAATAAAGGGGAGAAAGAGATATGGGGGTAGGGTTTGATAGAAGGGAGGGCAGATTGGGGGGAGAGTATTGTCAGAAGCAAGCTCTTTTTTTAGAAAAAAGGGACAGGATCAAAGGAGAAAATATAATAAGTGAGGGGGCAGTATAGGAGGGAAATATAGTTTTTCACAACATGACTATTATGAAAGTATTTTGCATAACTGCACATGTATAAATTTTATTGAATTGCTTGCTTTCACAGTGAGGGTGGGTAAGGAGTGAAGAAGGGAGACAATTTGTAACTTAAACTTTTAGAAAAAAAATGTAAAAGATTGTTTTATGTGTAACTAGGAAATAAGATATATAGGCAATGAGGTAAATAAATCTATTTGGTTCTACAAAAATAAAGGGGAAGGGGAATAAGGGGCATGATATAAAAGAGGGCAGATTGCAGGAAGGATCAATCAGAATACATGGTATCTTGGGGGGCGGGGTGAGGGGAGAGATGGGAAGAAATTTCAGAACACAAAATCTTACAGAAATGAATGTTGAAAGCTAAAAATATTTTTACAAGAAAATGTTTAAATAAACAGCAGAATTTTGCATGATACAAGGTCAGTCTACAGCAAAAAATTTAGTAGGGTAACTTCAAAGAACTCAGGCCACTGACTGAGCTTTACCCTGTTTCTATTCCTACTCTTAATCCTTGAGCATGCAAAACTAGAGGCTGTCAGCAAAAGCACAGCAAAAGGTTTTAAGGGTTGAAATGACATATGTGGAAATCCATTGCATGACAAGGCAAATAAGGGCTATATTCAGAAACCAAAGAGTAGATAGGAATGGGGAAGTTTCCAAGGGATAGTGGGTTGAGGTCAATGAATGCTGGACAAAGACAAACTGGAACTTAACTCCATTTCATATGCTGAGCCTATAGCCTAATGGAACTGATTTTCTCACATCAACTCCAGATCTAAAGCCTTGAATATTTCATGACCTTGCTACATTGCTTAATAAGATTTCTAAGAAAGTAGTATGAACTACAAAAAATGGAAAGAGAATTGGTTCATTTCAAAGGAGGCTCTTAACCATTTGCCCTCCTCAGCACTCAAATGTCATCTTGTCTACCAAATGAGACTTTTGTCTGAATTGACAATGAAATAAAACTATCTGGGTAGAGGCTCCATCATACTTTGTAGAAAAGATCCTCCTCTAGATTGTAATCCTCAAATTCGTTAATGAGAGCGCATGCCATGCTGCAATAACTATGGTATTTTACACACACACACACACACACACACACACATTGATATACATGTATGTATTTGTATGTACACACATGCACAAACATAGAATAGGAGAGTTTTCCTTCATACCTAGAATCACTAATACTACATTAAAAAATGCATGCTAGCTCTTTTTTTTTTTAATTTTAATTTATTTTCTTGGTTACATCATTCATTTCCACAAGGTTTTGAGTTACAAATTTTCTCCCCTTTTTGTCCCTACCCCCCAGCCCAGAACATTGATCCCACTG
>CM053598.1:181264211-181295128 GCA_028646575.1 Pseudocheirus occidentalis
CCACTCAAGACGCCGATCCAGATCCAGGTCGCTCAACGCAAGAGCCCTTGGCCTCGATGGGTCGCGTCAGCCCCCCTGCTATCTGCAGGCCGAGGGCTCTGAAGCAGCTCCTGCGGCTCTCAGCTGGTCCTGCTGGTACAGCCGCCTCCCGCTGCCTCCTTGCCCTGGGAGCAGTTTGGACAGACCCGCTCTTCTCCTCCCCAGTTAGCAAAATCCACTGACCTTTCTCTTAGCCTTTTTTTCTTCTGGCCTGATAAATGTGGTAACTGTGCCTCCAGTGCAGCAGATCTGCTCTCCTGCAGCCTTCCCCGCCCGATGCCCCAGGGCCTGAGCCGGCCAGGGTTTCAGTGGCGGGTCCCAGACTGCTGTGAAGAGCCCCGCCTGCTGTGCTGCCCGTAGTGCTTTCTGTCTTGTGGAGAGTTTTGGAGCTTGAAAATCTGTTTAGCGTCCCATTTCATGAGTTTTTTAGCATGTTGTGTGGGAGCTGCGGTGCTTTGCTGCTTCTACGCCGCCATCTTGGCTCCGCCCTGCATGCTAGTTCTTAAGAAACTTGTCACTTCCCAGATTTTCTAGGGGATTAATTTCCATATTTTGCCATATAACCACTGCAGATATTATGTCAGTAATTTTTGCATGTGAAAAAGTGGAGTGTGCCACTTATATGAAGCTTTTAAAATGTGCCTGTATTGGGGCAGCTAGGTGACACAGTGAATGGAGCACTGGCCTGGGGGTCAAGAGGACCTAGGTTCAAATCCGGCCTGAGACACTTAACACTTACTAGCCATGTGACCTTGGACAAGGCACTAGACCCCAATTCCCCTACCAAAAAGCAAAAATTTTAAAAAATGTGCTGGTATTACTTAAGAATAATTTATTTTTAAACTATTATGTTGGCAGGTGAACTGTACAGTTGGCATGGAGAGATGTCATTCTTACCATATCACATGACTTACTCATGGCAGATTCACTTGCTCAACTTCTCCGCTTCTAAATATGATTCTTTTACATTCATTCATTTATTTGTTTACGTACGTATGTATATATGTATGTATGTATGTATCTATCTATCTAACTATCTATCTATCTATCTATTTATCTGTCTCTGCCTCTATATCTTCTATCTTTTATAGCCTCGCCCATCATCCCCTTCTCTAACTTTCTGGGAGGGCAAGACAGATTTCTATAGCCCAGTGCCTGTATATCTTATTTCTCATTTGCATGTAAAGAAAATAAAAACATTTTTTGAACATTTGTTTTTAAAACTTTGAGTTCCAGATTTTTCCCCTCTTTCCTACTCACACACCCCAACTGGGAAGATAAGCAATTCAATATAGGATGTACAGGTGCAATTAGCCAAATCGTTTCCATATTAGTTATATTGTGAAAGATTAACTATATTTTCCTCTATCCAATCATATCCCTCTATCCAATTATTCTATTTTTCTCCTTTGACCCTACCCCTTTTCATAAATGTTTGATTCCAGGGTGGCGAGGTGGCGCAGTGAATAGAGCACCGGCCCTGGAGTACCTGAGTTCAAATCTGGCCTCAGACACTTAACACAAAAACTAGCTGTGTGACCTTGGGCAAGTGACTTAACCCATACTGCCCTCCAAAAAGCAAAAAAAAATGTTTGCTTCAAAATACTCTCTCTCCCAGACAAAATGGGGTTAATCATCCCATATAGAAGAAGCAAGGGATAACTGTGACAACTTTACTTTCATTTACTCTCATTGAATCTGGCTTAGGGAAGAAATGGCATAAACTCTAAACTGGTCATCATGCCACACAAGAGAGTAGGGGACATGAGGATGAAAGGCTGGATGATGGAGGGGAGGGCAGGGTCTGGGGGAGGGATGCTGGATGCTCACACTTCAATAAAGGGACAGGGACAGGGTAGAGAACAGAACAAGCGGGGAGGGATAAGAAGGAGGGAAATATGATCACTGTCACAATATGTCCACTATGAACATGTCCAGTATAATCACATCTACACAGCCTGTATTGAATTGCTTGTTCTTCCAGTGGGGGTGGGTGACAAGGGAGGAATCGAAAGAATCTAGAATTTAAAGCTCTGCAATACCTGCAACTAGGAATTAAGATATACAGGGGATGGGGTAGGGAGACCCTCCCTGCCCTACCAGAAAGTCAGAGAGCAGACCAGGGGAGGGGCTCTACAGTGGGATTGGTATTTTGGGGTTAGAGTAGGGGAAAGACGGGCAGAAAATTTGTAATTCAAAAATCTCATGAAAATGAATCACGTAAACAAGAAAACAAATAAAATTTATTGCAAAAAAATACCCTCTCTCCCAATATGCTCTCCCATCTATCATCCCCCATCTTTTCCTCTACCACCCTCTTTTCCTGTAGGGTAAGGTACCCAATTGAGTGAGTATGTTACTCTCTCCTTAAGCCAAATTCAATGAAAGTAAGGTTTTACCATTCTCTTTCATCTTCCTACTCTTCTACTCCATTGTAAAAGTTTTCTCTTGCCTCTTTTATATGAGATAATTTATCCTAATCTATCTCTCCCTTTCTCCTTTTTCCAAGAATTTATTCTCTACCTCTTAATTTCATTTTATAGATATTGTCCCTTCATATTCAACTCATTCTTTGCCTTCTGTCTATGTATCCGTGAACATATATATGCCCACACTCACATATATTTATGTACGCATACACCCTCCTATGCATGCATATATGCATATACACACACAGCACACACACACATATATACACATATATACACATACATATACATATATACATATATATATATATATATATATATATATATTCTTCAACTCTCCTCATACTTAGAAAAGTCTTATGAGTTACAATGATCCTTTTTTCATATAGGAATCTACAGCGATTGACTTTAATAAGTTACCTATGATTTCTTTTCCCTGTTTACCTTATCTTGATTCTCCTGTTTCTTATATTTGAAAGTCAAGTTTTTCAGCACTGTTTTTTAAATCAAGAATGCTTGAAAATCCTCTATTTCTTTGAATGACCATACTTTCCCCTGTAACACTACACTAGTTTTGCTGAGTAGATAATTCTTGGTTTTAGTACTCACTCCTTTGACCCCTGGAATATCATATTGTAAGCCCTTCGATCCCTTAATGTAGAAACTGCTAGGTGTTCTTTATCATGATTGTGTTTCCACAATACTCAAATTATTTCTTTCTGACTGCTTGCAGTATTTTCTCCTTGACATGGGAACTCTGGCATTTGGATGTATTATTCCTAGGTGTTTACTTTTTGGGATCTTTATTGAGTCGGCTGGTGAATTCTTTCAATGTATATTTTGCCCTCTGGTTTTAGAATATTAGGGCAATTTTGCTTGATAATTTCTTGAAAGATGGTGGCTAGGCTCTGTTTTATCAGGCCTTCAGATAGTCCAATAATTTTTAAATTATCTCTCCTTGATGTATTTTCCAGGTCAGTGGTTTTTCCAATGAGGTATTTCACATTGCTTTCTATTTTTTCACTTGTTTGGATCTGTTTTAGAGTATCTTGATTTCTCCTAAAGTCATTAGCTTCCAGTTGCTCCAGTCAAATTTTTAAGCAGTTACTCTCTTCAGTGAGTTTTTTCGATTCCTTTTTCATCTGGCAAATTTGGATTTTAAGGCATTCTTCTCCTCACTGGCTTTTTGGGCCCCTTTTGCCATTTGAGTAAGTATATTTTTTAAGGTGGTATTTCCTTCAATGTATTTTTAGGTCTCCTTTAGTAGGCTGTTGAGTTGCTTTTTGTGATTTTCTTGCATCATTCTCATTTTTTTCCCAATTTTTCCTCCACTTCTCTTACTTCATTTACAAAATCTTTCTTCAGCTCCTCCATGTCATGTGATCAGTTCATATTTTCCTTGGAGGCTTCTGATGCAGGTTTTCTTACTTGCTGTCTTCCACTCCACGCCTTGTACCATTTTTCCTCCAAAAAAGATTCTATGTGTTTTTGTGCTTCCTCTGCTTGCTCATATTGCCAGCTAATTATTCAGCTTTTGAGCTCTTTGCCACAGCAGAACTCTGCTTTCAGAATGGAAAGAGCTTTGTCCCAAATCACTGGGGTTTTCACAGCTGGTGGAGCTATTAGGAAGATGTCCTCTCTTCAGCCTCCACAAGCTATGGCTCATTGGCCACACACCCCAGCACCACCATCCAACACCACTTGATCCAGGTTCAAGCAGGTTAAAGCAAGAGAGATTACCATGTGGACGGTTGCTTAGTTCCCCTTTTGTTTGCATGCTAAGAGCGCCAAAGGCATCCACATAGTGCTGCACCTCCACTGCTTCTCCACCTGGGGGCAAGAGCACTACCATGCTCTCCCCCACCCCCAGTTCCAACAGAGTTCCACAGTGACCTTCTACTTTATCTTTGGCATTTATGGGTTAAGAAGTCTGTAAACCACCACAGTTGCTGGTGATTCACCCTCCTGACATCTGCTCTGGGCACAGATGGTTTGGGCTGCTCCAGGGCCAGAACCATGTGGCTTCTGTGGGACTGTGTGTCTGGTGTGATAGTCTTCCTGGATGCCCTTCCTTCAACAGATTTGTTTCTCTCCGTCACTTAGTGTGTTGTGTAGCTCCAAAATTTGTTTAGAGTCATTTTTTACAAGTATTGGAAGTAATTGGAGTGGGAGCTCACAACACGTTTGTACTACTCCACCATCTTGGCTCTATCCCCCACCTACAACTTATTTTGGTTTGAGCGACAATAAGATTATGTAAGGCTCTAAATAAGTCTTGAAAGTTGACTTTTGGAAATATGCTGATAGTGATTGTGTACTGAGAATTCTAGGCTAGGGACTCATGATGAGCAAGAGATAAATGTGCATCCATATATTCCTGGTGAATACATCCCTGCTCTTTTTACCTTTTAAGTGGTTTGATGAGCAGAATTATACCATGTGATGATTATGTGATGAAAGGATATAACTCTATTTTTGAACTTAAAAAAAACTACAACAACCCAAGGTGTGATGATTATATGGTGAGTAACTCTGAGTGAAGTAGCACAAGTAGGTTTGCATAGGATCGATTTGAAAAAAGATCTCTAACCCTAAAATGTCTTTCTGTTTGTGCTTATATTTCCATATCTTAGAAGTAAAGATGCTTCTTTCTGAATTAAAAGCAAGGGTACTGGTTCAAGGTAGATGCATTTCAATCTTTACATTCATGGCTAATTGATTATAGATACCTTGTAGGAAGCCCCTGAATATAACTGTGTTGGGAAAAGATGATATAAGGTCTTATTCCTGTCAAATTACTTGAAATAGTGGCCTCTGACAATGACTGACTTTAAGCTAGTCTGAGTAAAGTATTGTATTAGTGAAGTTTTGCTGTCTTACTTATTTCTAATAGCAAAAGTATTGTCAGAGAAGAGATAATCTTTAGCACCTATTCCTACTAAGAGGATTCAGGCTGAAATGAAATAATGCTTCAAACCACTGGAATTTTTTAACCTTAACATCTATGAGCAAATAATGCATTAAGGTAGAATTTTGGGGGGAATTTAACAATATAATCTATGTACACTTGCTTATTTTGTTACTCACAAATAATAGAAGAATCTGGAGTAATTCTAATTTTACTTAAAAGTCTTCTGGATTTAAAGATTGGCATTAAGGTCAATATAGTTACTTATTGTTAAACATTAAAATAAACTTCTTGCTCTAAGAGCTATTCATCACAATGTGCTTTATATCATTTGTTTATTCTTTTTTTCATCTAACATGTCAATATCCATTTAAATTCTATATGCATTGCTTAATTATCTGTTATGTGGAAGACAGAATATAGTGAAGATAGAGCATTCTCCTCAGAACCACAAGACTTGTATCATCTCTGATACACACAGGCAAGGCCCCCCAGCATGTCCCTTAAGCTCTCAGTGATCTAGGTAATTTTCTGAAGACCCTAAGTTTCAGAGAAGATGCCAGCCTGCATCAATAGAAGGAATTCCCTATATCTAGAAATTCTCAGGAATTACTAATACCAACGGCATCAGAGTTATAGTCTGTATTCTTATTTTTATCTAGGATATATAAAATCAGGAACTGGAGATACAAAGACACAATGAAAGCAACAACAGCAAAATTATTCTTGCCCTCAAGACCTTATGTTCTATTTGGGGGGAGGGTGAATGCAGAACATTCTTAGATCTGAACTATATTATCCAAATTCCAGATTACAGGGTCCTTTGCATGTTTGCATCTATGCATACATGTACATGTGGCAGTTTACAAACATGCATATTGTACTGTGTTCCCATGTGTGTTTGAAAACATGGAAGCTAAGGATCAATGTTTCATCCCAGAATCAACAAGAAGAAAATATATATCCAAATAATCATTGGTAGTACACACACTAATTCTTTCTTACCCAATGATTTTTAAAAATATTAAATATTATTGGTTTCCTAAAGTCAAATTCAGGTTATTTTTTCCCTTTCACAGAGGACATTTTTTAAAGTTATACCCAAATTACATTTGAGAATAAAAACTATTCCATGATTGTCATCAGGAACCTATTCATTATGCATTTCACTTACAGAAAAATTGAGTTTAATCAAAATGATTTCTATGTTTCCTACTATGTTAAGATGTGCAAAGGTGTAATATGAGAAAGTGAGCTCATCTATTTTTTTATTAATTAGGATAATATAACCCCTGAGTTTTATTAATAATTTGAGAAGTCTATTTAGTGACCAGAGACATGTAGAGGTTTTACTGTATCATAAAATATCATATCAGAATAATAAGTAATATTTACTTAGTGTGTGACCCAAAATTTTTGATGACCAATATGATGAGTTGATTGTACATGTACTTATGGTGACATAAAAAATCAATACAGTTGAGCTCATGAAAACTTATTTAAACTTTAAGTCATTACTTCACTTAAACACAGTAAAAAATATTATGAAATCTTTACCATGTGCAAGACACTTTGCTGGGTCCTAGGCATATAAAGGAAAAACTGACACATTATTACCCACAAAATATATATTCTACTAATATATTATAAAATACATATATACAGGCCATGTCTAAATTATTTCTAAATTTTAATAGGAGTAAAATCATTACAAAAATGTATTGATAAGGAATTAGATTTAGATTGTCAAGATGTTTTGATTCAGGGCATTGGGGTCAGCTAAATTGTTTAGAAATAGGAAATGTACTATTGAACATCTTATACAAATATTATAATAACCTCATTCAGTTATTTTATTTTTTTTAATTTTAGTCAGTACATTCACAGCAAAGCTGACCCCTTTCTAAATATTTTCAACATTGACTGCTAGTTTTATCCTCCGTAATGAAATAAGGGGCAAGAAGGTACTCCAGGATGAGTGGGTCATGGCAGGGAGGACAAGGAAGATGGAATGACTCTGTCTTCCCAGTTATGTAAATTGCTGTTTATGGTTCCAGGCATCTTACAATTGGGCAATAAATACAAATTGCTGCTACACAATGCATTCAGTTTCAGGAAATTGGTGTTCTATTCTCGGCTCTGCTGATGATTTTCTGAGTGACAGAGGACAAGTCCCATCAATGCTCTGCTTCTCAGTTTCTCAGCAGAAAAAGAGAGATGGTGATATCTGCTGAAATTGATGATTTATATATTCACACTCCAGTAAAACAGTACATTTTACATGTGTCAAAAAAGCATATTTTAGAAAATTCAACCTCCAAAAAATCCAACAAGGTGCATTTTCGTTGTGCATTTTCTACAATGTATGCTTGTAGACTAAGATGCACAAGAAGTTAAATTGTTAGTAGAAGAGAGAGAAGCACACCTTTGTTTGTGATGTACCTATCCTGCCAAATCTCATGAAGGCATTAGCTAAAAGAGTCTGCTAGAGTATCGCCCTCTCTGTGGCTGTATGAAGTGGGGAGTTTTGCTTTGTGAATAATAATCAGTTGTAAACTCATTCTCTAATTAAGCTTGTCAGGCCACTTGAATTCAGTGGCTCTTCTCATTAAGCTGCTACAGAACATTTTACCTCTACTTTCAACATTTGCACAATTCATGGTAATTCAGACCTAAAACAAGGGAAGGTAAAATAACTTTGGTTTCTTTTAAGAAAAACAACACCCTCCCCTACCTCCCCCCCAAATAAAGAATATGCTAAAGAGATACAAATATTATTGACTACTTCTGTCTCCTGCTGGTTAAATTATTGTCATAGGAAATAATCTCAAAAGTCAGCAATGTGGATGAACAAAGTTACAGGCTTGTGAAAGGTGATAACCCAATATTCAAATAGCACTTAGGTTTTCCTTCCAATCTTGCTCTCATAGTTAGAAGACAGTATGATTCAATAAGCTAGTTTGTGGAAGATGTTTGTTATAAGCTAGAAAGTCAGACCACACATCTGATGATAGCTCCGTTCCATATGGTTGTTATTTCATTGATACAGTTGACTCACTCTTAACTGTGATATACAACTGAAATCTCTGACAGATTAATTTAATTTGATACAATAACATATTAGATTTACAAATTGTCTCTGGTATATGATTTTATTCATTTGCTCATTATATAAAATGATGTTTTCAACATAAAGGATGTGAACCCTTACCCTTATTTGATCCATTTCGCTTTAATTAATTTTAAAATTGAAAAGCAGTCTCTCTTTCCCCAATCTAATGTGGAAATTCTTATTAGACGGCATTCTCCTTTGCCTTGCTACATGTATTCTTTTGTACTACATCACAAAACTGTCATAATGAAAATTTCTTATAGATTTAGCTTTGTGAAGAATGTAGAAATATTTCTATTTTAGGGGAAAACTAAAGCTTAATTTGAATTAATAAAAATCTAAGTCTACATAGCCACCTTGTAGTGTAGAACTGAAGCAATTATGTCCCTAAAAATATCCAGTTCTCTGAAGAAAATAGCTTTAGTCCTCTGTTACCCTCCTAACTGCTGAATTCTCAACTAGTTATGAGGATTAAACTGGACTAAGTGGAATAAAACTAGTATAAATGGAAGTACGTGGAGATGTCTTGGAATTTTAAATTTTATTTCACAAACTACAATTTGAAATAAATAGGAATTCTAGTATGTATAATTAGATAGCACCTTCTAGATCGGATATAAAATGTAACCACTACAGGGAGAAGATAATCTCTGATATGAGAAATGTTAGAGACAAGGAAAGATTATGAAAAGGAAAATATCTCTATCTATATCTATCTGTCTGTCTGTCTGTCTTTCTGTTTATCTATCTACCTATCTTCCTTCCTTCTTTCTTTCCTTTCTTTCTTTGTTTCTTCCTTCCTTCCTTCCTTCCTTCCTTCCTTCCTTCCTTCCTTCTTTCTTTCTTTCTTTCTTTCTATATTTAACTGTAAAGAATATTTTAAAATCCCTGATTAAAAGCTTTTTTTGCAAATAAATTATAGCTTTCAATATTTCCATAATTTTATCTCATTCTTCCTCATGATAGTTGGAGGAAAATAAGCCATGCTCTGTCATCTTCTGGTGTGATTTTAAAAGGCTGTGTTTTAGGATGTGTTTGGAACAGAAGCTTTGTTTTAATGTTTAAATTTTCTTCCACAGCTTATAAAGGGCAAGTCCTGATGGGATTTTTTATATTACAGTTCAAATATTCATTTTATATCCAAGATGCTGAACTACAGTGATCTAAGGGAATTTCAGATCATAGAGGTAGGAGGTTTGTTATCTTAAAAGACAGGTTTGCAAACTGGATCAGGTACACGTAATGGGACATTGGAAAGGTTTTGTAATATTTTCTGCTTCTTTCTCAGGTTCAACTCAGCATCTCAGCCTCTCTAACTTTTCCCTAATAGAGGCTTAGAGGACACTTAAGTTCATGAGAGATAATGGTTTAAAAAACTCTTACTCTTGGAGTTAAAAAAAAATTGAAATCCTGTGTGGGTAGGGAGAAAAATGTTTCATCACTATCATTTCACCATTCTAGCCAATAATTTGCCCACCTGCCAGAGACCCTTTGTCAACTGGAAAAGTTCTTTCCATATGCATGAAATTGAATTTGTACAATAAAAAAGCTAATGTACAATATTCACCTTAACAAAATGTAAATATTAAAAGACAGAAACTGATTCACACTGTCTTTGTCCACTGCCTAGTGTATTACAGGTATTTAATAAATGCTTGTTGATATGAACTTAATAATATTGAATCCTAACAGATGTTTCATTCAGGTATGAGGAGTAGAACATTTATACCAAAAGTGACAGAGATCTAGTATGAAAATATACTTTATCCCCTTCAAAGCATTATATAACTTGCCAGATAAAGCAATGTTGAACTAATATAATTACTATATAGTGCAAAATGTACTTTGTTTTCTAATAATATAGAGGGCTAAGCATTCTCAAACCCATTGTGTACATGAGTAAATAGATTCAGAGAAATTAAGTAACTTTCCCCAAATTTAACAGCTTATAAATGGCTGCTGCCATATATACATATACACACATATATACATACATACATATATATATATACACACACATACATACACACACACACACACACATATATATATAACTGCACAAAAGCAGGGTTTCTAAATTCTAGGCAATTGTTCTTTCATTGATGTCACATTCCTTATCATCATCATTATCATTATCACCATTAACACCATCAATAGCATCATTGTCAAAAATCACCATATGAAAGGGTATATTACACACACACATACACACACACAAATGTAGGCAGAAGTCAAAATCATTTCAAAGATCTTATCCTAACCATCCACAATAGAAGTCTCTTGTCTAGATTTTGACATACACTGATCTCTACAACCAATAAAAATTATTCATCTGCTTACACATTTTGAATAGATGGCTGCTTATGGACAGTGAATCAGTACCAAAATTTAACAGGAAGATAGTGCATCTGGTTAATTTAAGAATACTGCAAATCCTTTTTGAGGTCTCAAAACTTTTCCCTGAAATAAAAGTCTATCTTTTTATTACCAATATTCTACCCATTTGGTTTGGAAATGAGTCATGGAAATGTACAGTCTTAGAAAAATGGCCACTGAAATGGATTAGAGAGACATGTTGAGTGTGAGAAGACTGAAATATGTAAAAGATACGGAACTATAAGAGGAGAACCAGATTAAAAAAGGAATGTATAATGGAAAAAGAAGATGAGATGGTAATGTTGTAAGAACCAGGAATAAGGAATTGGTTGTCTGAATGCTTCATTTGGCATCTATATTAAAAGAAATCATGGAAGATCCCTACCTACTGAGTGAATCTTCTATGACCAACTTATGGGAAGACATTGACCAGAACTACACGGGATGAAAAGGAAGAGATAGATTTTCATCCACGTCACTAGTAAGATTGGTAGCTTCACATGAATATTTAAATACATAATGCACTGAGTCCTAATAACTTATTTTTAAAGACCATATCTTGCTATTTCTCAGTCAATTAATCACATCTGTCTCTCTGTGACCCCTGTGAGGATTTCTTGGCAAAGTTTGCCACTTCTTTTTCCAATGGATTAAGCAAACAGAGGTTAAGTGACCCTCCCAGAGTCACAAAACTAGTGAGTGTCTACGACCAGTTTTGAACTGTGGTCTTTCTGACTCCAGGCTCAGCGCTCTTTTCATTGAGTCACCTAGATGCTTCAGTATTTTAAGTAGTGATACATTAATCATAAAACCATAAAAGATCACTTCTTGATTTCATGTAGATTTTTTAAGTCCGTGGTTTAATATTGAATGTTATTAATGAGTAAGCAAGGTGGAATAATTGATATGTTGGACCTGAAGTCAGAAAGATTAGAATTAGATTCCAAATTTTGACCCTTACTAACTCTGCGGCACTAGGGAAATCACCCAATTTCTCCAAACTTCAGTTTTCTCTTATGTAAAATGGAAATAATAACTCATATCTCCTTTACATGGTTCTTATGAGGCTCAAATAAAATATATGAACATTCATATGGTGATTTTTGACATTGATAGTGCTAATGGTGATGATGATGATGATGATGATGATGATGATGATGATGATACAGAATGTGATACCAATGAAAGAACAATGGTCTAGAATATAGAAACCCTGCTTTTGTGCTGAGATCCTGCCTTTTATAAGTTGTTTAACTTTGGGAAAATTTTTTAATTTCTCTGAATCTGTTTACTCATGTACAAAATGGGTTTGAGAATGCTTGTCACTCTATATTCTTATAGAGAATAAAGTGTTTTGTAAATTGCCAAGTGCAACAAAGATGTATGTTATCATATTAACATAATACTGAAGATAAGGACAGTAGTGGTGAGATAACTGATAATAATAGTAACTATGACATTTTTTATTATATAACATGCCATGGATTTGCTGGATATGAATGATTTGTGAAAGCCTTGATACATTTGTATCTCCTCCCAATTGTATATTTGCTAAGCATAAATTATAGTTTCCTACACTATAATTCCTTTAAGAATCTCTCCATGAGAATACATTTTTCAAAAATATTTAATAATCTTCTTTCCTAAAGTCTAGCTTAGCAGTGATGATGATGACCAACAATGTTTTATGAGGTACTACATACACATTATTCATTGACTCATTTTTTTTGGAGTAAGAAGGTGAGGCAATTGGGGTTAAGTGACCTATCCAAGGTCACACAGCTAGTAAATTTGTGAGGCTGTATTTGAACTCCGGTCCTGCTGACTTCAGGGCCAGTGCTCTATTCACTGTACCACCTAGCTACACCTCACCCATTCTTTTAATAAACATTTATTAAGCTACCTTATTTTGGGCATTGTTCTAGGAACCAGAGGTAGAAAGGCAAAAATAAAAGAGTTTAAAAATTTACTGAGCTGATATTCAATTGAAATTTCTCATTTTTATTCTCACTTATAGATACTTTGTGTATTACTATTTCTATTTTCTTCTTCAATCATTATTTTGTGTCCAGCTCTTTGAGACATCATGGATTTGTGCCCTAGGTTTTCTTGCAAAGATAGTGAAATGGTTTGCCATTTCCTTCTCCAGAGTGTCATGGGGAGCTGAGGTAAATAGTAGTTAAGTGACTTGCCAAGGGTCACAGAGCTTGTAAGTGTCTGTGGCCATATCTTCCTGGTCTAGGCATAATACTCTATCCATTGCACCACCAAGCTGCCCCTATCTTGCCCCTAACATTCCTATATAATCAATAAGGAAATTGAGACTTAGAGAGGTTAAATTAATTGTCCTTGCTCACTCAGTGACATTGCTGGATTTCAAATGCAGGTTTCCTAACACCAAATGAGGTGATTTCAATTATACCACACTACTTCTCATTTGCTCTAAAGAGATAGTTTTGCCACTGTAGCACTGAATATTATAATTAGCCCTTAGCAAGAATCACTAGCAACCACTATTTTAACTTACTGGATTGTATTTCTTGCCAAGAAGAAAGAAAAGAAAATGAAAGAAGGAAAAAGAAAAGATAAGCAGTGATAAAATCTCATTCATTTCAGCACTTTAAACATATATATATATGAAGTTTTTATTTTTTTAAAACAGACACTTCTTTGGCTGGTAATTCTTTGGAATTCTATATTAGAATACCTTGCCTGTAGCAATGTCCATTCTATTAAAATACTAATAAAGCAATAACAAGAAATCCCCAGGTCTCAAGCATAAAGCCATTTAAGACTTGAAGAAAAATCACATCTACTATCAAAGGAATTAAAAAAAACATTAGCCTTAGGATAAAATTTCCTACAAAGAAATAATAGTATATTGTTGCCTAGGCATCCATATCCACATCCAGTTCCCAAAGTTTTTAATTCCATGTGGTTAGAATTCTGAATGTCATTCAGACAGATAGCAATAACATTACATGCATTAAAAAGGTGGAGAAAGGGCAGAAGGAAACAGAAAATAGCAGTTATCACTCAAGAGTAGGAAATTAATGCAGAAAGTTTGTAGTCAAAATCACATTCTCACCCTTACTGCACAGTCTTACTAAACAAAATTAAAAACAAGCAATACCTTAAAGTATTAATATAGCTACATAGATAGTTTTTAATCAGCACGAATAAAATCATGAATTGAGAGTTTAAGAGTTTTCATCTGTCATCTTGTCTAAAGTCAATGTTGCTGGAAGATCCGAGACATCCTATGACAGACATGTACTAGCTGTGTAGCCCTGGGTAAGTCACTCAATGTTATTTCAATTCCATAATTTTCTCTTTTGTAAAATGGAGATAATAATAATATTGAACTCATAGGGTTTTAGCAAATTAATTTGTGTGTGTGTGTGTGTGCGTGTGTGTATGGAGAGAGACATACAGAGAGAGAGAGACAGAGACAGAGACAGAGACAGGCAGAAACAAAGAGACAGAGACTGAGAGACAGGGAGAGACAGAGAGAAAGGACTTTGCATACCTTAAAGCACTATACAAATGCTAACAATTGTTACTGATGAAGAAACTTAGGCTGAGAGATTAATTATTTTTCTTGTCTTTTTTTTTTGGAGGAAATTGGGGTTAAGTGAGTTGCCCAAGAACAGAAAGAACAGAAAAGTGTCTCAGACCGTATTCAAACTCAGGTCTTCCTAATTTCTGGGCCAATGTTTTTTTTAATATTTATGCATGTAGTATATAGCAGAGGTAGAGTTCACACTTGGGTCCTTTGAAAACAAATCAATAGCTTTTTTCAGGTGTACCATAATGGAAATAGAAGACGTTTTTGAAAATAAAGATTATTTCAATCTTTCCTTGTAATCTTAAACTGGCACCTACCATGCAACAGACCATCTTTTTGTTCTTTATTAATACTACGAGTTATGACATTAATTTACAAAGACTTGAACATGTAATTACTTAGATTTGTGAACGTTTATAGCAGTAACACCATACATACACCACAAATACTACTTAGTCTGTTACTCAGCCCAAGACATGAGAAAATGTGAGTGTTCTCTAAGAATGCCTGATGAATCTTTTGGTTGTTGTTGTTTGTTGATGTGTAAAAGTGGTGCAAATAACATTGCTTTAAACAATGTTTCAGCCACATTTGCAAATCACTCCTGTTTAAAAGCTCAGGTCATGGGGCAGCTAGGAGGCACAATGAATAGAGTGCTGGCTCAGGAGTAAGGAGGATCTGAGTTTAAATTCAGTTTCAGACACTTAACACTCACTAGCTGTGTGACCTTGGGCAAATTACTTAACTCCAATTGCCCTTCCTTCCCCCTTTAAAAGAAAAGAAAGAAAAGAAAGAAACCTCAGGCCCTTTTTGATGATTGGTGAAATAAGAGATAAAGTATTTTATCTTTATCCCAAATTCAACTTTCATAATTGTCTTAAATTTCACAGTACTCATTTGTTTTTTTCTAAGTTCTAAGAAAGTTTTTCTTTTTTTTTTTTGGTCATTCTCTGATTTGTCAGTGCATAAAATATTCTTGTTCTGAGAGAAGGAAATTAATTCATAATGCCATTAGTTCTCAACATAGAGTCTCAAATAAGACCTAAATATAAGCATGGATAAAATATTGGATTTATAATCATAAAGAAGCAGAGCTCAAATGTCACCTCAGACACCTACTAGCCATGTAACCACAAGTCCTTTAACCTTTGTTTGCTTTCATATCACACATGTAAAATAAAAAAAAAAGCAATAACATCTTCATCCCATTTGTTTTGACGATAAAATGAAATGTTAGTATGACATTTTTGCAAACTATAATGCATTATATAGGTCCTTGTTTTATTCATTTTTAAAATTAATTAATTTTCTAGTTCAATTAATTCATTTCCACGAGATTTTTGAGTTGCAAATTTTCTCTCCGTCTTTCCTCTGCCCAACAACCCAAAGCAGCCCTATCCCACTGTATAACCCTTCCCCCAATCTGCTCTCTCCCATGTCCTCACCCATCACCCCACTGACTTTCCAGTAGGGCAAGATGGATGTACCTACCCAGTGCATATATATCTTAATTTCCACTTGTACATAATTAACAACAACAACAACAACTATAATAATAATAATGATAAACATTTGATTATAGAACACTAAATTCTAGATTCTTTCCCTTCTTCTCTCATCACCCATTCCCAGTGGGAAGAAAAGCAATTCGATACAGGCTATATATGTGTAGTTACACAGAACATCTCCTCAGTGGACATATTGGGAGAGACTGACTGTATATCCCTCCTTCCTATCTGACCCCCCTGCGTTAATATATTCTATACCCTGTCCCTGTCCCATTACATAAGTGCATGCCTCCAGCAACCTTCTCCCCCCCATGCCCTCCCCTCTATCGTTCCACCTCTCATCTCCAATCTCCTATTATCCTGTGTGGCAAGATAACCGGATTAGAGATTATGTCTTTCCTTCCCTAAAACAAATTCAATGAGAGTAGGTTTGACCGTTTCCCTTTTGCCTTCCTATTCTTGCCCTCCATTGTAAAAATTATCCCTTGCCTCTTTTTTTATGAGACGAGTAACCCCATTCAGTCTCTCTCTGTCTCCTCTCATTCTAGTCCTCTCCCAACTCAGAATTTCAACTTTTAAAGTATTGTCTCTTCCTTTTCAACTGATCCTGTGCCCACTATGCCCACATATTTACAAATACTCAAATATGTATTCCTATGCATCTATATATCTATATATCTATATATCTATAGCTATAGCTATATCTATCTATATCTATCTATCTCTCTATCTATGTCTACCCTCCTATATAGGCACATGTGTAAGAATATGTATATATACATTTGTAGTCCCTTCACTTATCCTCATACTAAGAAAAGTTTCATAAATTACTATTATCATTTTTCCATATTGGCATGTAAATAGTTCAACTTTGATAAGTTCCTTATGATTTCTTTCCCATGTGTACCTTCTCATTCTTCTTGTATTTGAATGGCAAATTTTCTGTTCAGTTCTGGTTTTTTCAGAAAGAATGCTTGAAAGTCCTCCACCTCATTGAATGAGCATATTTTCCCCTGGAACATTATACTCAATTTTGCTAGGTAGGTGATTCTTGGTTTTAATCCTAGCTCCCCAATAATAAAACACAGTACCCCCAAAGTTTTTCCTGCTCATCTATTCCATCTCCTTGATTAGTGAAGGGATTTAGAACAACTTTAAAGAATCACAAGAAACGAACATCTACATAGGTAAGCACATATTTGCTTCCTTCTCCTCCTCCTCTACCTACTTCTTGTTAATTTTGCATATAATGTGTATCTATGAGGCAGAAAGGGACTCAAAAATTAGTAAAATATGTGTAATTTACATTCTATATCTCTATATGTGATATTCTATTTCTCTTTTCTTTTCTAGACATCTCTTAAGACAATCTGAGAACCCTCTCCTCCTCTTTTTTGTACAAGATGCCTAGGACTGTGCTTATTCCCTCCCAAATGTAGTCTCCCTTTTCTGCCCCTTCAGGGATAGAAAACCACTTTGATAATATGAATGATTAATTCCAATTACACTTTTATTGAGTGGTCATAATAATAGAAATAACAATTGTGTTTTAAATGAATATAATAGATTGGTCAAAGCAGTTATTAGAAATATAATGACAAGAACAAATTAACTATATTTATGGAGGGAACACCCTAAGATCTCAAATTAACCCCCAAGGAGCAGATGACCTAGGCTTGATCCAAGAAAGATTGACACTCTCATTTGGGAGACCCACCCATTCCAAATAGCTTTGATATTGTTAAGTCAAGAATAAAAAAAGTTGCCATCACTTTATTATGTGTCCATTAGGGTGCTAGTCATTGGCCATGCCACTGGAAAAGTGATAATAACTAAATGATTCAGGTACATTAAAGTTGATAGTAATTGTTTGATCGCTTTAATTTTCCAGTTGAAGGATTTTTATGAAAAGTTCATAGAGACAAAGAAAAAAAATTCAACCTCACAAGTGATGAATTTTCCTTGTGCACTTTAAGCCCTGTGAATGTTTCTGCTATATTCTCTGTGGCTATGTATGGTAATTACCTAATAGGCGGTTCTGTGATAGAAGCACTGAGTAAACATTGACAGGCAGCTATGTTACCCAACCTTATCCCATGGTTTCTTCCTTTATTTAACGAAGCAATTTTCATCAGGCATATAGTGTAGCAAAGTAGACAGCTGATGAGACAGTCATGCTGGCGAGTTGATTGAATTATTTCCCAACCCTCCAGTATGATTTTTAATATGACATTAAGAATGGCAAAACACATTCTATATTCTTCTGGGTACTTTTTTGGGAGAAAATGTATAAAGTCTTCAAAATTGGAAGGATGGCATGTGTTTGATATCAACTTCTAGCCTACAGAGAACTAAGGAAAAGCACAAATGTAAATGAAAGCTGAAGTCTAAATCTAGCCACCATCCCCCAATAGGGTTGTGTGGGATCAAAATTTAGGATGAGTTAGTAGGTTTTCCTCTGGAGAAGTGCATTAGCAGAATTGAAGAAGGTGTTACTGCCCAAAAGTCATGGGCACTCCAAAATAACACTTCCTACTCATAATATTTTAACAGTGATTTTTTTTAATCTGAAATTGCAAAATGGTGGGGGAGGGAAATGAAATTTGTTGCATGACCATATGAAGTGGGGATTTTTAATGTCTTTCCAGTAGAAAGGAAGTACTACTTACTATGTGAATTAGAGTTCTAATATATTTAATAATAATCTTGGGCTTGATTCTTCCTCATGAGCAAATATATATATATATATATATATATATATATATATATATATATATACATATATATATATATATATATATACATAGATACAGAGAAAGAGAAATGAGAGAGAGAAAGAGAGAAAGGGAAGGAGAGAAGGTGGGAGGGAGGGGGAGGGACAGAGTGTGAGAGATGGAGAAAGATTTGTTTCTGTCTCTCTCTTTCTATCTCTGATGGAAAAGGATAGCACCAATAAACAAACTTGTCTTTACTTTATCTATTGAAATCTATTCCTATCCTAGAGAACTGACATTTTTTGCAAAACTATTTGTAGAAGTGATTTGTCAATACATCTCAACAAATAGCTATAAAACACATTAAATTACCATCAAATGAGGAAGATACAGAATAGAATAGTTGATGAAGGAGTAGTTTTGACCAGCTAACAATTGTTGTTGTTGTTGTTGTTCTTTGTTCTTGAAGATGATCTTGTCATCAGGGAGATGATGAAATGACTTAAAGTTGAGTTTGACTTCAGTGAGGGAGGGATGTTTAAGGCAACCAGACTCACTTCCTCTACTATATGATCCTAAGCAAGAAAGAAGTCTATGGCTACCATCAAAAGAATACAAAGGAGGTAAATGCATAGTCTAGACACTAGGAGATTGAGGAGGGAATAGGTAGGATAAAAATTGATGTAGTCATTATAAACAATCTTTGACTATATTTAACCACAAAACAAAGGAAAGAAAAGGTGGAGGTGATAAAGAGAAGAATTAATGATTTATTTATTTATTTTTCTTTTCCAAGTTAGAGTCCTTTGTATGCTAAAAAAAAATTTGGTGTAGAAGACGCAATAGAAATGATATTGTAGAAGAAGAGGTGATACGTACAATAACAATGTCCACATGGACAAAAAAAAAGGTAGAAGGAACCATATAGGAAGGCTGCATTTTTAGAGAAAGAGGAAGATTTTATTTCTTTGAAATCTGAGGCAAGGATGAAAATATTCATAGAAACAGTTGTGTTGAGGTGGATAAGAGGATAAATGTGGGAATTTATGCCATATGGTTATGATGCACTTACTAAAATATGACTTAAGGCCATCTGCTAAGAGGAAGAAATGATAAGGTGGGTGTGAAATTTGGGGACTTAAGGAGAGAAAGGAGTAAGGAGAAAAATTTAGTATATATATATATATATATATATATATATATATATATACACACACATATATACACATATATACACACACATACATATATATTTATAACACATTTGTATGTATATATGTATGTGTGTATGTGTATACACATATGTATGTACAGTACACATATATACTCATGTATATGTATAAATATATAAGCATATATTCATATTCCAAAGTCAGTGCCCATGTGTATAGTCAGACATGGAAAGATTTTGAGGTGTGGATTAGTATAATTTTTGCCAAATTATACACACACACATTTTATATATACACACATATAATGTGTATGTATATGTGTGTGCATATACGCTTATAAGATATATAGTATATATGTATGATATATGTGTTTATTTTCTATATATATATATAACATATGTGATTATACACACATACACACAGATAGGATATTTTAGAATGGAAAGGAAAAACTAATTCCATTGAGATAAAAATAATGATTATTTGTTATAAGTAAGGAAATTCAGACTTAGAAAAAATGTGTAACTTGACCAGGGTTACACACATGTGAAATCTCTAGTTGCGCTGCAGCACTAACATCATCTGTCTCAACCATCTTCCTCATAAATTCATTGGGGGGGGGGGTGAATAATTTGTTCAGGGTTGTAAGAAGCAGAATTTAAATCTGAGTGCTCTTATTCCAGAATTAATGCTTTTCAAAGAACAATTTCACAGCAATTTTTTTGTTTTATTCATTTTAGGTAATATCAGTATTCCTATACCCATTTTACCTCTATGGAATGTGGAACATAAAGAGCAATGACTGAGTGACAATAATTCATATTTCTCTAAGCTTGTAAGATTATACAAATAAAATACAGAGCTCTCATAAAATCTTAGATCAATATTAAGTTTAACTAACTTAAAACTGCACTAAGACATTTGGGATTTTGTCTACATACAAATAACAGATTAAACAAAACACTTTCTTATTATTTCTCTATGAGTACTACAAGTGCTACTATCACTATTTTGCTGGTTGAGTAGTCTGAGTCATCTCAGGCTGTTTCAGTGACATGTCCAGAGATACTCAACTTCGGGGTTGGAAGTTAATTAAGTTCTACATCCTTTTATTAATTAAGATCTGCAACACATTGTTTAAATACCAATTAATAAATATGAAGAGACCCAGTTTTCTTGGCTTCTAACGTCAGGTTTCAAGGAAGTCATATTGCCAATCTACCTTTCTATTGGCCCATTGTCAACAGGAGCTATACTTTGTGTTAGCTTAGTGCTTGACAGAGTAGATGCTTAAGTAATGTTTATTGAATTGAAATATGCTCCACCCCCTCCAATTGGTAACAGTTGTACTTAGCCATCCAAAAAGTTTTTTATTGCTTGTTCTTGACACAATAATATACAGACCCATAATTCTTGGGAATGTAGATGAGGAATGAAACCACGATTTGCACTCTGAAGAACTATGGTACTCAGTGCATAGGATCAGCCAACTATATTCTTAATGTTAACATCATGCTCCCCCTAATTGAAGTAACCAACCACAGCTGGATCACTATTAGCCTGCTCTTTTGGTACTTCAAATAACATTAAGGATTTTCAAAGCTATTCAAATGTCTGAGTCAATAACTAGAAGCTTCTGAATTTATAATTTTCTCAGATTTCCATTAGCTTGATTTTGTGACTCAGAATCTCACTACAGACTTGTGTTAATTTCAAACACTTGCTTTGATATTCAATTTAAGGCAGCAAGAAGGGAGAAAAAAGCAGGAGCCAAAAAAAAGCAGAGAATCATAATCCAAAAACTTAAGTTACAATAAAAAAGATCTTGCTTATAGAAAAAAAAATCAATAGAGGGAAAAGTTGACAACTAAATTAGTTAATTTATTTTAAAATCTATTCTTTTTCTCCTAGAATAAAGAAAATTAATGCCAGATGATTAAAAATCTAATAAATTATCATGACTTGAGAAATATGGTAATAGGTCTTAAATAATGAGCATTTAATTATTATAATTAATAACAATAATTAATAATATTCCCTTTTATATTTCCTTTCACATAAGGGTCTTAAATTGCTTAACACGCTTTAATTAATTGAGTTCCACAATCCCTGTGAATGGATTAAAAAATGTATTATAACTTCCATTGTAAATTGTAACAAAAGAAACTTTATAAAAGGCAGAACTGAGAGAGAAAAGAAATAACACTTGCAAACAAAAGTACCCCCTCCCAATCATTCATTGCCTCTCTTCCCTCCTACAACATATATTTATTACCAATGGTAAAAAAAATAAAAACAGGAATTTAGAATAATAACCTCTTCCACTTAAAAAAATATTAAAGAACAGAAAGAAAAAATCTCTCTTCCTTCCAGGATAATAAGTGGGCAGAGATAGTCCATGTACAGGGGAAGTAAAGGATGTGATCATGAATTGTTTCATAGGGTAAATCTAGAAATGCCTTCTTTCCCATTGCTTAGCAGTCTTGGTGTATTAAATTTTTTTCTTTTTTTTTTCTTCATTGTTGACTGTGCATTTACTGCTTCTATTTACCTTCCCTGATGTACTTTCAGTCTCTCAAGTGGAGGTTGATTAATTTTTGTTATTATTATATAACCTGATTTCTGTGGAGGTAGGAGGGAGGGGCCAAATGAAAAGATGAGCTGTAGCTATTGAGATTGAGGAATTAAATGTGTAGTGCATGGTTTATGCCAGAAGAAATGCAATCACGGCTAACTGACTGAAGAACAGATGAAGAATAACAGTACTTTCTATAATTATTAATTTATCCTAAATTAAAACATGCTGGAATTGATTTTTATCTTCTTAGAGAGCAGATATCAACTCTTCCATTTCCCCCTGTTCTTTTATTTTACTGTACTGAAACATGTTGTTATAATTTTCAGATGAAGCAATCATCCACCAAAGCAGCCCATGGAGAAAACCAAGTAATCAACAAATGAGTAGACTACGAAATTTCACTTATGTGAATTGAAATTATGTGGAGGATAAAAATGACATAGTGCACTCAATCTTTCAAAGCCATGATTTGGAACCAAAAGGGTAGAAAAGGAAGAACATAGGATATGAAATCAGAGATCATGAATTTGAACCCAATTTATGTTACTACCTGTGTTTGGCAAGTAATTTAACCCTTTTGGGCCTTGATTCTTTCTTTCCTCTAGAAAATGATGGAGTTGGAGTATATGACTGCTAAGTTTCTTTTGAGTTCTTAAATCATATTCGAATAATCCTTTTAAAGTAGAAGTTTGAAGTCAGAAGGACGACATTCAAATCCTCCTTCTGGCACATATTTAGGTCATTATTTAATCTTTCTGATTTAATATCCTCTTTTGTAAAACAGTGATCATGATATACCATTGTCAAATTGGCACAATTAGATGGCCTTAATGCAATCATGTATTATAGAAATACATTTTGTAAAATGGAAAATTCCATCCTATTTCCTCTACAAGGTTATTTAGTTGTCATGTTTGCTGTTCTATCAATAGGAAGATGCTACCACGTTAGAAAAGCTTAAATTAAGTGACAACAGCCAATTGCAACTTTTTTTTTTCTCTCAGGCATGAACAAAATCATTTTCTGTCTCCAAGAGATATCCTGCTCAGGAAATTCCCATTCTCTTTATAGAAGACTAGATATCCATACTCTGGAACTTGAAGTATTTGTAAAGCAACCACCAAAGTTGGCAGTGTGGTATCTGGACTATGAAACTCTCAAACTTGAATGATGTTAGAGAGAAGGAACCCTCAGGAAGTCTCAGACTTCACAATTTACCTGGCTACTGCCATCTTTTAGGTTAGGAAAATCCACTCTCAGTTCTGCAGTTTTGATTCTGTGTTGTTCAGAAACAGAAAACTATTTAAATGATGACTAGGGAATTAGGGCTCAAGGAATTTCTCTCTTAGGCCTTGTAAGCACAAGCATATGTGACTCACCACGAATTTCTTCTACACAGGTTTCATTAATTGCTCTTGAGTATATTTGTCTTAGGAAGGACTCATAAAAAAACCCCTCTGATTATGGTCAAAATTGAAATTCTTTTGAAAACTTGTGGCAAATACGACTTTTTGAAAATTAAGTTTATATTGCCATTCTGTTCAAACTACCACAATAATTTCTTTTTTTTAATTTAGTATTTTTAATTAGTACCAAGAAGGTGCATTTCTTTTTTTAATTCATTACTTTATTCATTTTCTTGTTTATATCACTCATTTCCACCAGATTTTGAGTTACAAATTTTCTCTCCATCTTTCCCCCACCCCCAACTCACAAACAGCAATCTCACTGTAAAGCCCCTCCCCCAGCCTGCTCTCTTTTATGTCATCCTCCAATGTCCCTCTAACTTTGTGGTAGCTCAGAGAGGGTCTCACACCCCCAATACCTGTATATCTTAATTACCAGTTGCATGTGGTTGATGATAATAATTAAATGCATATATATATATATATATATATACGCTTCCTTTTTTAAAACATTTGATTGTAGAGCTTTAAATTCTAGATTCTTTTGGTTACTCCCTTGTCACCCACCCCCACTGGAAAGACAATCAATTCAATACAGGCTGTACATGTGTAATTATGCAGAACATCTCCACAATGGACATATTGTGAGAGGCTGATTCTCAGAGGCTGATTCTCTACCCTGTCCCTATCCCTTTACTGAAGTGTTTGGTTCCAGCAACCCTCGCCAAGACCCTGACCACCCCTCTGTCATCCTGCCTCTCATCCCTGCCCCCCTACTCTCATATGTGGCAAGATACCCAGTTTAGAGTTTATGTCATTCCTTCCCCAAGTCAAATTCAATTAGTGTAAATGAAAGTAAAGGGGTAACAGTTCTCCCTTGCCTCTTCTATATGGGATAATTAACCCCATTTTGTCTCTCCCTGTCTCCTCTCATTCTAGTCTTCTTCCACCTCAGAATTTCCTCTTTTAAAGTATCTTCCCTCTGTATTCCATTGATCCTGTATCCTCTGTGTATACATATACACACATGCTCAGATATGTATTCATACTCATATACACCCTCCTATATAGACATATGTGTAGGTATATATACATACATGTATAGATATAGATATATACAAACATATGTATACACACATATCTATATCTATCTATACATCTATTTCTGTATGTATGTATGTATATATGTATCTATCTATCTATCTATCTGTCTATCTATCTATTTGCATTCCCTTCACCTATCCTCATACTGAGAAAAGTTTCATAAGCTGCAATTATCCTTTTTTCCATCTTGGAATGTAAATAGTTCAACTTTGATAAGCACCTTATTATTTCTTTCCCATGTTTACCTTCTCATGCTTCTTGCATTTGAGTGTCAAATTTTCTGTTCAGTTCTGTTTTTTCAGGAAGATTGTTTGAAAGTGCTCTACCTCACTGAATGACCATACTTTCCCCTGGAACACTATACTCAAAATTTTGCTGGGTAGGTGATTCTTGGTTTTAATCCTAGCTCGCTTGATCTCTGGAATATCATATTCCAGGCCCTTTGATCCCTCAACATAGAAGCTGCCAGATCCTGAGTTATCCTAATTGTGTTTCTACAGCATTCAAATTACTTCCTCTTGGTAGCCTGTAATATTTTCTCCTTGATCTGGGGACTCCAGAACCGGGTTATAACATTCTTGGAGTTTTCTTTTGGGGATCTTTGTCTAGAGGGTATTGGTGAATTCTTTCAAGTTCTGTTTTGCCATCTAGTTCTAAAATATCAGGTCAATTTTCCTTGAGAATTTCTTGTAGGATGATTTATCGGTTTTCTTTTTGATCATGGTTTCAAGTAGCAGAATAACTTTAAAATTGTTTCTCCTGTATCTATTTTCCAGGTCCATGGTTTTTTCAAGGAGATATTTCATATTACCTTCTATTTTTTCATTTATTTGAATCTGTTTAATAGTATCTTGATTTCTCATAAAGTAATTTGCTTCCACTTGCTCCACTCTAATTTAGAAGGAATTATTCTCTTCAGAATGCTTTTGAGATTCTTTTTCCATCTGTCAAATTTGACTTTTTAAGGCATTCTTCTCTGTATTGGCTTTTTGGGCCTCTTTTGCCGTTTGAGTTAATCTGTTCTTTAAGGTGTTATTTTCTTCAGTCATGTTGTTGACTCTTTCTTGCATCATTCTTATCTCTCTTCAAAATTTTTCCTCCACTTCTTGTATTTGGTTTTCAAATTCCTTTTTAGGTTGATCTATGGCTTGTAGTCATTCTTCATGTTTCTTGCAAGCATTTGCTGTGGGAGTTCTGACTGTGTTGTCTTCTTCCCACTCCATGCTTTGATCCTTTTTGTCCCCCAAAAAAAGGATTCCAGAGTTTGATCACTCTTCTTACTTTGCTTCCTTTTCCTCATGTTGGCCAGTCAATTAATTGCTTGATTTTTTAGCTCTGTGGAACTCTACTTCCAGGGGGGAAAGTTCTTTCCCAAATTGCTCGGGTTTTCATAGCTCCCGGAGGTATTGGTGGGGGGTGCTGCATCCCCCACCAGCTTTAGTTTGCTGAAAGCACACCCCAGGACCACCACCCAACACCATGATCCAGATCCAGGCCGCTCAACGCAAGAGCCTTTGGCCTGTGCTCAATTCCTTTTGTCCCCCTGCAGTCTGCAGGCCAGGGGCTCTGAAGCAGCTGGTTTGGGCTGCTTTCTTGCCCTGGGGGCATTTTGACCAGACCACTTTTTTCCCCCAAAATTTAGCTTGAATTCCACTGACCTTTCCTGTAGACTGCAACTGCAGTTCCTCCGGACGTCGCTGGGGCCAGGCCGCAGATTTGGGCTCGGCTGGCCTTGGCTACCAGCCTGCCGTGAAGAACCTTCAGCAAGAGATGTGTTTTCTGTATTTTTGTGAGTTTTGGAGCCCTAAAATTTGTTTAGTGTCATATTTTATGGATATTTAAGGTGGCTGTGTGGGAAGTGGGAAATTTTGCTGCTTCTATGCCATCTTGGCTCTGCCCACAATAATATAATACAGTAAAATAGGTATTGATAATTTCTGTGGTATGTTTGTAGTTTTTGTACTTAATCACTCCTCATCCAGACATGTCCCATTTCAGGATATCTCCAGAAGAAAAATTGAACTGTAAAAGTAAAATTCAAGTGGTGGGTAGATTCTTCCTTTGAATGAGAAGAACAAATGGGAGGATTCAACCAAAACAGTCAGTTCCATGACGGCAATAATCAATGAAATTATCTTGAAGTATGGCCACATATTCTAAGAGATACTAGAGGTTACCCTTGTTACAGAGACTTAAGAGTTATCTGTGGTATGCTAAAGGTGATATCCGCACACATGGGAACAATTCTTCAATAATCCCACAGAAATGTTAATATAGTACTCTCATCAAGTTCTTTATGGATCTTCTTCAGTTTCTTCCTTATGTAAACATATTTTACAGCCTTGAAACAATGCAATAAGCTAATCTAGTGTCCAGAATATTGGAAATAGAGTTAGGATGAAAAGGGTTCAATTTCCACTTTGGAAATTTCCTAGCTATGAGACAACTAGTCAAGTCACTTAATTTCACTGAGCCACATTTTATTCTTGTTTAAAATGGCAATATCAATAACACTAGACTGTTGACCTTAAACAAAGGTCAACAAACCTTTGTTTGTTGATTCAAACAAACTTACATAAATAAATGTATAAATAAAACTGTTTCATTTGAATAGACAGACTGTTGTGAAGGTCAGATAAGGAAATGTACTTATAGGAGTACATACAAGGAAATGTATAAAATGCTCAGCACACCTTAGAATGCTACTTAGCTCTCCATTATCATGATAATGACAATGATGGCTGTTATTATGGTTATCATTATTCTTCTGCTACTATTAGGGAATTAGCATCTTATATTAGGGAAAAAGAAATTAAGACTCAAAGAGAATAAATCAGTAGCATCAGATTCAAATAGCAATGAAACTGCTTAACAGGATATATGGATAGCTACAGTCAACATATTGGCTAAGAAAACTATACATTAATACTACCTATGTCTAGTGTATTGTTAAATTAAATTTTAACCAATTTGCGCCACACTGGGGAGTGTTGGAATGTAAGTTTGATATCTCTGGCCCAAGTGACTTGCTCATGGCAATATAGTTATCAAGTGTCAGAGGCAGGATTCAGTATAGCTCTTCTTTAACTTCAATGCTATATTTTACATAGAAAAATGCCTCAAAAGCACAATTTCCCAAAGGACTTATGTTACTTTTCTTAGTATTGAATATAAATTCTTCTTTAACTTTCAAAACTAGACTGCTTATTTTCTGAACTTTTCCCTAATTAACACTTCGGAAATTCCAGAGTATTTATTGTCTATACAATATATTCATCCTTATGATTTCATTGGTATAGGGAATTCCCTGAACAGAAAAACTTCCTCTTCAAATGCAGGTACCTTCCATATACCTTTTAATCCTAGAGAATTTATTGGAATACTGAGATATTCAGTAATTTGCTCAGAGTCACACAAACAGAATGTGCTGGAACCAGATCTGTGGCCATATTGTTCCTCATTTTGAATACATCTTTCAATCAGTTACCCCTACCCTGAATGAAGGGATGCTATTCCAACATAAAAAGAAGTGTAATTTTTCACATATATTGTCAAAAGTCATATCTCATTTGAGAGGGTAGACTATTAGAGGGAGTCAAAAAATGCAAGTGATTTGTTCTTTAATGACCAAAGATTCAATCCATAATGGAATGAGGGCATATTCATATACTATATTCTATTTGATTTTATGTTTCAATGTTATTAGACTGTGTCTCTATGAGGACAAGGGACATGTTTCGTTTCTCTCTGTTATCATATCCAGTGTAAAAGAGACTGGGGCATATGTTAGGAACTTAATTAATACTTATTGAATGAATTAGATAACGTCTGAAAATAAAACAGCTTTCAAACAGTAAAGAACAGATAGAGAATGAAGAACAAGATGGGTGAAAAGATACTATCTACATAAATATCATTTCATTTATCACACTACTTCTCAATTGTCTAAGAATTGAGTCTATTACTCAAGTCTAACACTGGCAGGTACTCCATTGAAACCACTTTGCTTATAAATCATAACTAGGGACCTTCAAGCACCTTGTCAAATGATATATTAAATAACCTGTACTTAGCCTAACACAGATAACCTTGTGAATAGGAAAGATAATACAGGGAGTAAAACTGAAGGGAAAACTTTGATTCTGACTGCTCAGCTGGAGATTCTATATGTCTTTGTGTAATGATACTGAGATTTAAAGATCTTCCATGCCCCTTGAACTTGCTGATGTAGCAGGAAGGGGTGGAGCAAGAGAATGCCAGAACCAAGCTACCATCCGTGCTGGTGACTGGAAGCAAAGGCAGCAGCAGTGGCAGCAGCGGCAGTGATGCAATCTCCTTTTTCTTTGAGTCAGTCAGAATCTCTGCTAAGGACTCTTGCTGAGGACGGCCAAGGAGGATAGCTGTGGAGGGGCCAGAGCTGCTGGGCACAAGGCTGCCCGGACGCTGAGCAGTTGCCATGAGTGAGGAGAGGAGGGCCTTTGCCTGAGGTCATCTGTACTGTTTTAAAGGCTTGAGAATGTGGGTATTTACCACTTTAACTACATGTGCCAACTTTATAACTGCTGTGTTGGCTTTGACTTTCTGGTTTTCGGACTCAGTCTTCTGGTACTTGAATAAATGCTCCGACCATAATTCTCATGTAGAGAGCCTATTACATTTTGTGATTAATAACCATATCAGCATACTTATAGTTACTGTAGGCTTTGTGAATGCTGCATTGCTGATAAATTTGGCGAAGAAGGTGGGATCACAAAATGTCAGGCCTCTATTTGGAAGCAGGAGGGCTTTAGAGGGAGAAATTCCTATCCCAGGATGGGAGGATTTGCTTTATTCCTCTCTAACCAGAGAATGGGCCAAAAGCACAGGGCCCTGTGAAAACTGGGAACCAAGGCTGAAAGGGGGAGAACCCAGAGATTAAGAAAGATGTTTGCAAGGAATACCCATAGAACCAGGCAAAGAACTGGAAGGAGTTTGCAGGAGACACTGTGTCCTACTTACAAGTTATCACCTTATGTGTAAAAGTAGAGATAAGCTGCTGGAGGAAAAATCTCAGATGGCTAAGGAGTCTGTTGGTTTGCCTGACAATTCTTCTGTGCCACAGAATTCAGAAGAGCAAACTTCAGGGTCTCAGGTGGAAGAGCAAGTTAATGTTCGTGTAGCTAAAAGGAAGCAAAAAGCTAGCAGAAGGAATGTGCATGCAGCTTTTGCACAGGCTGGACAGAGTTGCCCATATGGCTGGCAGGAGAACATGTGTGAGGAGAGGGGAACAAGGTTAGCTGAGGAGTCTTCTAATGTAGAAGCTCTCCCCATGCAAAGAAGAAGACAGGAGAACCACTAGGGCCAAACAGAGTCCAGGTTGATAATTGAGGATTTCGCTCAACAGATTAATGATATATCAAGTAGATTCACCCAAAGAATTGGAGAGTCTTTATTGTCTTGGATGGTAAGAATCATGGGTGAAGGTGCAGGAGGAATAACAGTGGACTGCTTAAAGTTCATAACCATCAGTCATAATCCCTTTGTACACCAAGCTTTTAGGGATCACCATACGCAAGGAGGCATCCACAGAACTACTGTTAGCTTTAGCTGCAGAGGGATGCAAAAAGCAATATCCCACTGACTCTCTGTGGCCTGGTGGAGACAGACTCTGGTATTCACTGAGAGACTGTATGACCAAGCTAAAGGAAGAGGTAATGAAAACTGCTGTCATGCTTGGAGGTGCAAATACATATTATGATACCCTCCTAGGAATTCCTCATAGAAATATTATAGTGAAGACAGCTCCTCCTGCTTATAAGCACCTACTTCCGACTCTATTAATTGGGGAAGTAGGACACCCTCTTTCAGAGGTGCTGGATAAGATTTCACAGCTGAGTGACTTAGGAGAATGGGGAAGAGATAAATATCCTCCAGAAAGAAGAGTAAATAGCCAGAGGATTCAAAGACAAAATGGATTGACAAGAAGGGAACTATTTACTGCCCTACTGAGAATAGGGGTGGATT
>CM053598.1:181295628-181313446 GCA_028646575.1 Pseudocheirus occidentalis
TGTAAAACTCTAGATCTCATAAGTCTATATTATGGAACCCTGGTGCAGATTCAGAGTGACAATGGGTCACATTTCAAAGGTAATGAAATGAAGAGGTATTGTGTACTAAATAATGTAGAATGGATACATCATATTCCATATTATCCACAAGCATCTGGGTTAATTGAAAGAATGAATGGATTGTTGAAAGAATGTTTAAGAAAGTTAAGTTCCAATAATTCGTATCTACGTTGGAAGGATAATTTGTTCATGGCTTTATGTCACTTGAATAGTAGACCACTGGGGGAAAGTACAACTCTAGCCAGAATAATGATCCCAAATCTGCAAATTAGAAAACAGCAAACACATAAGATCCCAAATATTGAGTATTGGACTTTGAGGCCAGATGTCCCAGTACCATACTCTGGAACACCTGGTTCAGTGGGGTATGATTTACATTGTCTAGAGGACTTTTTTATTGGACAAAAAAGAAATAAGAAAATTCTCCACTGGAATATGCATAAGAATCCCTAAAAATAACTTTGAACAGATTTTGCCGAAATCAGGATTACCAACTCAAGTAATGCATGTATTGGGTGGAGTAATAGATTCTAATTATCAAGGAGAAATTGTTGTGACATTCCATAATTTAGGTGAAGGGCCCATATAGATTTGAAAAAATGATAGGATAGTTCAAGTGATTATTGTTCCTTTTAAAACAGTACCACTTGTAAAAACTGACCCTCCTTCCAAAATAACTATCAAAGAAAGGAACTGAAGGATTTGGTTCTACTGATAGAATAATATTGGGAGCTAAAGTATGGGTAAAACAGTAGTCGGATGATGTTCCAAAGGCTGCAGAGATTATAGCACATGGGAGGAATAACACTGTAACTATTGCTTATTCTGGAGAAGATAATTATAAAATTGTACCTTTGACTCATATTTTCTACGATGAGCGAGGCTACAATAGTGGGCTCATAGACTCCAGTACCATAGCTAATCCTATATCTACCATGTTTCTGGTTATTATTTCCTTCTTGGCTTTTTGTCTGTTCACCTTGTTTGTTAGATTTGTTTCCACAGACTTAGTACCCTTCACCTGTGGATGCTCAATAGCTCAAGCTGGATGTCACCCCTGGACCTGGCATCAAGCACATTCCATATGCTGACTAAAGAACTGAACTCTCAAATGGGATCCCTTGGGACAGGGACAGCTGTATGTCCAATTTCAGCAGCAATTAGCCATGGAACAAGAGATCTTTGCCCCTTACCCAAAGATTTTGGGACCCCATTCTTTGGGGGCGAATGATGGGGAGCTTGTGCTCAAACCCCACCCTAAAATGTTGTTTCCTGTGTTTATTTTGTTCTATCTTTGTTAAATTGTTGCAAAACTCTGTTGAATGCATTATTAATATATTTTTACTAAGTAAGGGACATGAAAGATCTTGGGGCCAAATGTAACGATACTGAGATTTAAAGATCTTCCATGCCTCTTGAACTTGCTGATGTAGCAGGAAGGGGTGGAGCAAGAGAACGTCAGAACCAAGCTACCATCCGTGCTGATGACTAGAAGCAGCTGTAGCAGCAGTGGCAGCAATGGGCTGAGGTGTCAGTGGCAGCAGCAGCAGCAGAAACGGCATCAGCAGCAGCACAAACTCCTTTTTCTTTGAGCCAGTTAGAATCTCTGCTAAGGACTCTTGCTGAGGACTGCCAGGGAGGAGAACTATGGAGGGACCAGAGCTGCTGGGCACAAGACTGCCCAGATGCTGAGCAGTTGCCATGAGTGACGAGAAGAGGGCCTTTGCCTGAGGTTGCCTGTCCTGTTTTGAAGGCTTGAGAATGTGGGTATTTATCACTTTAACTACATGTGCCAACTTCATAACTACTGTGTTGGCTTTGGCTTTCTGGTTTTGGGATTCAGTCTTCTGGTACTTGAATAAATGTTCTGACTATATTTCTCATGTAGAGAGCCTGTTACATTTTGTTAATAATAACCATATCAACGTACTTATAATTACTGTAGGTTTTGTGAATGCTGCATTGCTTATACACTTTGCCATTATCTTTTCTCAAGCAGTCTGTTGTTTATCTTTTTTAAATTTGCATCCCAGCTTCTGTTCTTAACACTAGAACACTCAAAAAGACAAAATCTGAACATGGCAGTAGTTGGCTAAACCTTATTATCGTAAGAAACAGCAGTCACATCAAGTATTTCAAAGCATTCCCTGACTTAAACCAGAGTACAGCATTGAGGATGGGGGACTGATGAAGTTATACTTGACAAGGATACAATTAAAGAAATATGCCTCTGTATGTGTCTTAGTGGAAAAGAAGAATGAGTGTTAAAATTGTTATAACATGGGGCAATAAACCTCTAGATTTTAATCCCTTAGATTCAACTGATTCACCTTCACATTAAAAAAAATAGATTGGAATAGTAGATGGAAAATTTGACTCAAAGTCAAGAAACTGGGGTAGCTAGGTGGTGCAGCGAATAGAGCACCAGCCCTAGAATCAGGAGGACATCAGTTCAAATTCGGCCTCAGACATGTAAAACACATACACACACACACAAGCTAGCCGTGTGACCTTGAGCAAGTCACTTAACCCCAATTGCCCTACCTTCCCTCCTCTAACAATAAAATAAAATATAAAAAAAAACATATTAAAAAAAAGCAAGTCAAGGAACCTGGGTTCAAATTCACCTCAATCACAAGCTATGTGACCATAAGCAAATCATTCAATCTCTCTGATCTTTAGATCTTTCATTTGGAAAATTAATAATATCTGTAGTACTTATTCATGGTTGGAACAGTATCTACAAAGGTGCTCAGCACATAGGAGAGTCTACTTTTTCCTTAAAAGAAAATGAAACCATCTTTGAGTGTTGATTCAACAAACTGAGACTCAGACTTTTAGTTAGATTCCTATATATCAGAGCTAGGAGGAGTTAGCAATTTTTTTTTTATATTTGACTTACCCTTCTGACCAAATTCACATCTGTGGTAAAACCAGAGGCAAGGGAGCACTGAAAATATCCATCATCTGCCTCTTGAAAGAGATCCCACAATGAAAATTCCTAGGAATAGTGTAGCAGCATTCCAGAGCTCCAAGATTAAAAAGAAAATATTGTAAGCAGATAGAAAGAAACAATTCAAATATCAAGAAGTGAAAGCTAGATTAAAACAAGATTTAGCAACTTCTACATAAAGAATTGGAAGGTATATGATATTCTAGAGGACAAAGGAATTAAGATAACAACCCAGAATCATACACACAGCAAAATTCAGTATAATCTTCATACCATGAAAAAATGAACATTTAATGAACAGGGGATATGTAGATATTCCTGAAGAAAACATAAGAGATGACTAAAAATTGAACACAAGACTGAAAAGAAGCATATAAATGTAAACAGGAAAAATAAATCGTGAGGGATTCAATAAGTTTAAACAGTTTACATTATACATGGAAAGATGATACTTCTACATCTCCTAAGAACTTTTTTTTTAATTAGGGAAGTTAGAAGGAGTGTACAGCGAAAGAAGTTACATGTGGGAGTAGACTATGATGGTATGATATCCAAAAGAAAAAAAAAAGTGATAAAAAGGAATGCACTCATAGAAAGGTGAATGGAAAGAGATAATTGTACAAATACTCTCACATGAAAGAGATAAGAAATATTTTTTTACAGTGTAGGGTATAACAATGCAGTATTTACAACACCTATGGTTGTTATGAATATGCTGGTATACTTGTGAATCACAAAAAGTAGCAAACTCTCCATATGGAGGGCAGAACCAAAGCCTTTATTCAAATACCAGAAAAACAAGTCCCAGAACCATAAAGATGAGTCACAGAACCTGAAAGCTAAAGTCAGTATAGTAGTAACAAAGTTGACACACATGGTCAATGCAGCTTACACCCACATTCCCAAGCCTTTACAGTAGAACAGGTTCCCGCAAGCAGGAATCATTCTCTGACTCATGGAAGCTCCTTAGCCTGGTTCTTGGAAGTTTTTGGCAAAAGTTGTAGAAGGAGGGAAAACTGAAATCCTATTTGTAATTTTGGGAAAAGAAAAAAAAACAGTTGAAGCAGATAAAGTACGGGCTTGGAGAATATATTATGCTTGAAGTAAAAAAAAGCAAGGATAGCAATCATGATCTCAGACAAAGTAAAAACCAAAATACATCTAAATAAAAGATATAAGTAGGTAAACTATTCATTCCTAAGAAATAGAAGAGACGATTAAGCAATACCAATAATAGACAAATCTGTATCTAATGATATAACACTGAATTTTCAAAGAAGTTAAATGATTCTCAAGATGAAATAGTATAATGATATTAGTAGGGGACCTCCACTTTCCCCTTTCTAAGGAGGATAAATCTAACAAAAACTCCAAAGAAAACAAAACAAAAAAGAGGTTAGGGAAGTTAAGAGAAAATTAGGGTAAAAGTTAGATATAACAGGCCTTTGGAGAAAATGGAATGAGAATAGGAAACAATATATGCTTTTTTCCCTCAGTAGTACCTTGCCCTACCAACAACAACAACAACAACAAGCTATAAAAACAAAGAAACATACAAAACAAAGCACCAAAACCTTATTCATATAGTAGGGCATAAAAACATCACCAAAAATACAGTAAAACAGAGATATAAAAAAAAATCCTCCTCAGTTTGTAATGCCATAAAAATGGCAATCAGTAAATGGGTATGAAAATATAGATTGTATCTTAATGAGGCAATTAGGTGGCACAGTGCATAGAGCACTATCCCTGGAGTCAGAAGAGAATGAGTTTAAATTTGGCCTCAAACATTAGCTGTATTAACCTGGATAAGTCACTTAACCCTTATTAATTAAAAAAATGGAAATTATATAATTTAATTCAAAACTAATAATAATCTAATTCTAAAGACTGAGTGGGTCAAACAACAAATCATATAAACAATCAATAATTTAATCAAAGAGAATAACAATAAGATAAAATAAAATGATAGACAAAGCAAAACCCAGGGAACTATTTATATATCTAAATACAGCCTTCATTAATAAAATGGAGAAACAAGAACAATGAATTGGACAGGCAACTTTAAACTAAACTAAAAGAAAAAAATAAAAGAGAAGTTAAATGTCCCAATTTAATGACCAAATTGGAAATTTAGAAAATCAGAGGATAAATTAACAAAACAGAAAGTGAAAAAAAAATGAACCAAAAATAAGAGTAGTATCTATTTTTATGAAAAAAAGTTAAATAATAGGTTATTTCATTTTTAAGAGACTAAAGAAGAAAAACAAATTACTAGAATCAGAAATGAAAAGAATGAAGTCACCACCTAGTGAAAAAGAAAGTAGCACAGTGAATTGAATAAAGCAGTGGCCCCGGAATCAGGAGAACTTGAATTCAAATCCAGGCTCAGACACTTGACACTTAACTAGCTATGTGACCTTGGGAAAGTTTACACACACACACACACACACACACACACACACACACACACACACATACACACACACCCCTATACACACACATATTCACGCACATATATATGTTTACATATATGTATATACATATATACATACATACATACATACATACATTCATATATTTGGCAATAATCAGGAGCTATATTACTCAATTATATGCCAATAAATCTGACAACTTAATTAAAAAGGATATTTACTGATAAACATATATGTAAATACCTACATATATCAGAATAATAGAAGAGTAAGTGGAATATTGCATAACCCTGGTTCAGGACAAAAAAAAATACAGCTGAAGAAACCATCAGTGAGCTACAAGAAAAATCCCTCAGGACAAGATAGATTCACAAGCAAATTCTACCATAAATTTCAATAATAATTAATTCTAATACGGTATAAACTATTTAGAAAACAGTGGGGAAAGGAGTTATGCCCAATTCCATTTATAACACAAATATGGTGCTGATACTGAAGTCAGGAAGAAAAAAAGCAGTGAAAGAAAATTCCAGAGCAATTTCCATAATGAATACTAATTTTAAAAAAAAGTTAAATAAAATGCTATCACAAGATTATAGCAACATAATAGGAAGTTATGACCTGGTGGGATTTATTTCAGAAATGAAGAGCTGGTTCAATATTAGGAAAACTATCAGCATAATTGACCATATCAGTAAGAAAACCAAGAGAAATCACATGATTATTTCAACAGATTCTGAAAAAAAAATCTTTGGCAAAATATAATAGACACTCATATTAAACAGAAACATATCTTAGAGCTCCACAACCCACAAAAGGAAAAAGAAACAAAGCTCCCATTGAAAGCAGCCTGGCAGATGGACTTGAAGCTTTCACCACAGCATGCGAGGAGTAAAGACCAGCCCTGCATGAAACTAAGGCTTCAGCCCCAAGGCATCCAGGACAAGCCGTGGGTGGAGCTTTCAGGAGAGCGGGACACTGGCAGCTGTGGCGGTTTACAGAATTTCCAATGCATAAGGGCCAAGGACAAAGTGAAAGATCAATGGAATTTGGCTAAATCTGGGGGAGAGGGTTCACCCAACTGCTCCAGAACTAAAAGCAGCTAAAGAGATGGCCCTGCAGCTGCCTCCATGGGGCAACTTAAAGTTCCCAGCCAGAAGATTGCAGGGGGGCCAAGCGACCATACAGAGGCAAAGTGCTCTTACCTTGACCTGCCTGGATCTGGATTATGATCTTTGGTGGTGGTCCTAATGTGCATGACCAGTAAGCCAAAGCTGGTGGAGGCTGCAGTGGAGCTCATAATAGCTCCGGCACCTGCAAAAACTCCAGCTGTTTGGTATAGAGCTCACCCCTCTGAAAGCAGAGTTCCACGGAGCACAAAATTCAAGTACCCGACGGGCAACATGAACAGGCAAAAGAAGCAAAGAAATCTCAGCAATCTAACTTTACGTTCCTTTTTAGGGGACAAAAAGGATCAAAGCATGGAATGGGAGGAAAACAACAGAGTCAGAACTTCTGCACCAAAAGCTTCCTAGAAAAATGTAAATTGTTTAGGGGCTATAGAGGAGCTTAAGAAGGATTTTGAAAACCAAGTAAGAGAAGTGGAGAAAAAATGGGTAGAGAAATTAGAATGATGAAAGAAAATCATGAAAAGAGTCAACAATCTGACTAAAGAAAATAACAACTTAAAAAATAGATTAACTCAAATGTCAAAAGAGGACCAAAAAGCCAATGAGGAGAAGAATGCCATAAAAAGACAAATTGACCAGATGGAAAAAGACTCTCAAAATCTTACTGAAGAGAGAATTCTTTCAAAAGTAGAGTGAAGCAAATGGAAGTAAATGCCTATATGAGAAATCAAGATACTATTAAACAGATCTAAACAAATCAAATAATAAAACAAATGAAAAAAATAGAAAAACGTGAAATATCTCATTGAAAATAACCATTGACCTGAAAAATAGATCCAGGAGATACAATTGTAAAATTCCTGGGTTACCTGAAAGCCATGACCAAAAAGAACCTATAAATCATCTTACAAGAAATTCTCTAGGAAAATTGCCCTGATATTTTAGAACTAGACGGCAAATAGAACTTGAAAGAATAGAAAAATAGAAATTGAAAGAATTCACCAATCATTTCTAGACAAAGGACCCAAAAAGAAAACTCCTAGGAAATTTATAGCATGGTACTGGAGTTTCCAGGTCAAGGAGAAAATATTAGAAGCTGGCAAGAAGAAACAATTGGAATACTGTGGAAATACAATCAGGATAACCCAGGATCTAGCAGCTTCTACATTAAGGGATCCAAGGGACTGGGATATGATATTCTGGACATCAAGGGAGCTAGGATTAAAACCAAGAATCACCTATCCAGCAAAACTGAGTATAATGTTTCAGGGCATAGTATGGTCATTCAATGAGGTGGACATCTTTCATGCATTATTGCTCGAAAAAAAAAAAGTGAATAGAAATTTTGACATTCAAAAACAAAAAGCATAAGAAGGTAAACATGGAAAAGAAATCATAAGGAACTCATCAAAGTATAATTGTAGTCCAATATTTACATGCCAACATGGAGAAACAAAAATTGTAACTTATGAAACTTTATATCTGCATGAAGATAGATTAAGGGAACATAAACATATATAGATATAGATATAGATCTATCTATCTATCTATACCTATCTATCTATACATATGTACATATATATATATATATGTATGTATGTATGTATACATGTATATATATTGATCAAGGCCAAGGGATCTTGTGTTGAGAGGCCTTGATCCAGATTGTGGTCTTGAGTGGTGGTCCTGGGGTGCGTTTTCAGCAATCCAAAGCTGGTGGGGGCTGCAGCACCCCCCTAATAGCTCCAGCAGCTGTGAAAAACCCAGCAATTTGGGACAGTGCTTTCCCACCTGGAAGCAGAGTGCTACAGACCTAAAAAAATCAACCAATTAATTGACTGGCCAACATGAGGAACAAGAAGCAAAATAAGAACAGCAATAAAACTCTAGAATCATTTTTGTGGACAAAAAGGATCAAAGCATTGAACAGGAGGAAGACAACACAGTCAGAACTCCTACACCAATGCTTCCAAGACACTTGAAGAATGCCTACAAGCTTTTGATAAATGGAAAAAGGTCTTTGAAATCCAAATATGAGAAGTGGAGGAAAAATTTGGAAGAGAAATGAGAATGATGTGAGAAAATTGTGAAAAGAGAGTCACAACCTGAATGAAGAATACAACACTTAAAAATAAATTTAGATTAACAGAAATGGCAAAAAAGGCTCAGAAAGCCAATAAGGAGAAGAATGCCTTAAAAAGTCAGATTTCTGAGATGTAAAAAGAATCTAAAAAGCATTCTGAAGAGAATAATTCCTTCAGAATTAGACTGGAGCAAGTGGAAGCTAATGACTTTATGAGAAGCCAAGATACTGTTAAACAAATACAAACAAATGAAAAAAATAGAAAGCAATGTGAAATATTTCCTGGAAAAAATCACTGACCTGGAAAATAGATACAGGAGAGACAATTCAAAAATTATTGGTTTACCTGAAAGGTATGACCAGAAAAAGAAATTGGAAAGCATCCTTCAAGAAATCCTCAAAGAAAATTGCCCTGATGTTTTAGAATCAGAGGGCAAAAAATAACTTGGAATAATTCACCAATCACCTCTTCAAAAAGATCCCCAAAAGAAAACTATAAATGTTATTGTCAAGTTCCAGAATCCTCAGTTAAAGGAGAAAATATTCATGCTGCCAAGAGAAAACTATTTGAATACTGCGGAAGCACTATTAGGATAACCTAGGATCTGTAGGATGATACTGTGAAATTCTGAGGTGGGAGAAATCTAGAATGAGAGGAGCCAGAGTGAGACAATATGGGTTTAATCATCCCATATAGAAGAGGCAAGGGATAAATGTTACAACTTTACTTTCAATTACTCTCATTGAATTTGGCTCAGGGAAGAAATGGCATAAAATCTAAACTAGGCATCATGCCACACCTGAGAATAGGGGGCGGGCATGGGGATGAGACTCAGGATGATGGAGGGGAGGGCAGGGTCTAAGGGAGGGATGCAGGATGCTCACACTTCAATAAAGGGACAGAGACAGGGTAGAGAACAGAACAAAGTCAAACAAATCATTAATTTGGAAAAATTAGATGAAAGTGTAAAATATCTCACTAGAAATAAAATGGTCTGTAGAACAGATCCAGAACAGATAACCTAAGAATTATTGGTCTGCCAGAAAGCCATGATGAAAAAATCAACCTGGACAACATGCTCTAAGACAATGGCAGCCAAGATGGCGGCGTAGAAGCGGCAAGGTCCCGCAGCTCCCACACCGCCACCCTAAACACCCATAAAATATGAGCCCAGATAAAGCCTAGGACTCTCAGACTCACACAAAGATACAGAGAACCCATCTCTTGCTGAAGACAGCTCGGCAACAGGGGCTCATCGTGGCAGCCAGGAACGGAGGCTATAAGAGCCTGAAGCCAAGACGCCGGCCAAGCCTGGGGCGGTGGGAAGTAGCCTGGCTGAGCTGAGCCGAGTGGGCAATGGAGCCAGTCTTCAGAGGTTCTACAGCCTCCACCACCTCCAGATCTGCCAAGGCGTAAGGAAAGGGGACGGGACAGGGCCAGCTCGCATGGGAGAGGGGCCGCTGACACCACAGCAGAGCATAGAAAGGCCAGCCCAAAACCACAGTCACAGCCAGGCAAGGCTCCAGGGTGGCCACGAGGAGCAGCATAGCATCCCAAACAGCAGCTTGAGTCTACTTCAAAGAAAATCTAAAGCACCTGCCTGAGGGGAGCTTCAGTCAGAGACTGTTAGTGAAAATGAAACTTTGAAAATTAATTTGGGGGTGATCAAACAGTTTGGCCATTCTGCCCCTGGGGCAAAGAAGCAGTGGGGGAAGGGAACTGCTGGATCCACCAGCAATCACCACCAGGCTGCTTCAGAGCCCGTGGCCTGCGGACTCCACAGGGGGGCTGAATCAATTGATCAGGGCCAGGTGCTCTTGTGTTGAGTGGCTTGGATCCGGATCGTGGTCTTGGGTGGTGGTCCTGGGGTGCACTTTCAGCAAGCCAAAGCTTGGGGGACTTGCAACACCTGCCTAATAGCTCCGGCATTTGGAAAAACCCCAGCAATTTGGAACAGAGCTTCCCCCCTTGGAAGCAGAGTTTCATAGACCTAAAAACAACCAATCAATCAACTGACTGTCCAACATGAGAAAGAGGAAGCAAAATAAAAACACAAATAAAACTCTAGAATCCTTTTTTATGGATAAAAAGGATCATAGCATGGAACGGGAGGAAGAGAGCCCAGAAATCAGAACTCCCACACCAAATGCTTCCAAGACAATTGAAGAATGCCTAGAAACTATACATCAACTGAAAAAGGACTTTGAAAAACAAATAAGAGAAGTGGAGGAAAAATTGGGAAGAGAAATGAGAATGATGTGAGAAAATAATGAAGAGTGTCAACAACCTGACTGAAGAAAACAACACTTTGAAAAATAGATTAACTCTAAGACAATATCAAAGAAAATTGTCCTAAGGTCTTAGAATCACAAGCTAATGCCTTTATGAGAAACCAAGATACTATCAAACATTGACATAGAAATGAAAAAATAGAAAGCAATGTGAAATACCTCCTTGAAAAAAAAAACACTGACCTGGAAAATAGATCCAGGAGAGACAATTTGAAAATCATTGGAGTACCTGAAACCCATGACCAGAAAAAGAACTTGGAAAGCATCCTTCAAGAAATCCTCAAATCAAATTGCCCTGATGCTTTAGAGTCAGAGGGCAAAATAGAACTTGAAAGAATTTACCAATCACCTCTTTAAAAAGATCCCCAAAAGAAAACTCCTAGAAATGTTATTGCCAGGTTCCAGGATACCCAGCTAAAGGATAAAATATTATAGGCTGCAAAGAGAAAAACATTTGAATACTGTGGAAGCGCTATCAGGATACCCTAAGATCTGTCAGCTTCTACACTGAAGGATAGAAAGGCCTGGAATATGATATTTTGGAGATTAAGGGAGCTGGGATTAAAACCAAGAATCAACTACCCAGCAAAACTGAGCGTATTATTCCAGGGGAAAATATGGTCATTCAATGAGGTGGAGGACTTTCAAGCATTCTTGCTGAAAAAAACCAGAACTGAACAGAAAATTTGACAATCAAACAGAAAAAGCATGAGAAGGTAAACATGGGAAAGAAGTCATAAGAAACTTATCAAATTTGAATTATTTACATGCCAATATGGAAAAATCATAATAGTAACTTATGAAACTTTTCTTAGTATGACGATAGGTGAAGGGAATACAAATCAATATATATGTATACTCACACATATGTCTATATAAAAAGCTATATATGCATATGAATACATATCTGAGCATGTGTATATATAGGTTTATAGAGGGCATAAGATAAATTGAATATGAAGGGATGATACTTCATTTTTTTGTTTTATTTTTAATTTTATTGACTTGTTTGTTTTCTTTTAGGTTACAAGATTCAGTTCCAGAGTCACTTGAGTTTCAGATTTTTCTCCCCTTTCCCCACCCCCGCCATGGTGGCATATAATCATGTATAGGATCTGCAAACTCCTCACATTGTACAATAGTCTGTTTGTATATGGAGTGAACAATGGAGTGAACAATGAGAAAAGAGAAACAAAAGGCAAACATCAAAAAGAATGATAGCATGCATTGCTTCAGTCTCCTTTTAAACTCTGATCTTTCTGGATCTTTCTCTGAATGTAAACATCTCCTTCCATCCTGAGACTTGCATAGTTGTCTATACAAGGGATGATACTTTAAAAGGCAAATTCTGAGGTGGGAGAGGACTGGAATGAGAGGACACAGGGAGAGACAAAATGGCACTAATCATCCCATGTGGAAGAGGCAAGACGTAACTGTTACATCTTTACTTTCATTTACTCTCATCAAATTTGGATTAGGGAAGAAATGCCATGAACTCTAAAATGAGCATCATGGCACACAAGAGAGTAGGGGGCGTGGGGATGAAAGGCGGGATGACAGAGGTGAAGGCAGGGTCTGGGGGAGTGATGCTGGATGCTCACACTTCAATAAAGGGACAGGGACACGGTAGAGAACAGAAAAAGAGGGTGGGATAGGAAGGAGAGACATATGATCACTGTCACAGTATGTCCACTATGAAGATGTCCTGTATAATCACACCTACACAGCCTGTATTGTATTGGATGTCCTTCCAGTGGGGGTGGGTGACAAAGAAGGATTTGGAAGAATCTATAATTTAAAGCTCTGCAATACCTGCAACTAGGAATTAAGATATACAGGGACTGGGGTAGGGAGACCCTCCCTTCCCTACCAGAATGTTAGAGAGCAGACCAGGGGAGGGGCTCCACAGTGGGATAGGAGTTTTGGGGGTGGGGTAGGGGAAAGATGGGGAGAAAATTTGTAACTCAAAAATCTCATGAAAATGAATGATGCAAACAAGAAAACAAATAAAATTTATTACATTAAAAAAAGAAATCAGGGATGAGTTTTGAAGAGCCCCCCCTTCACTCCACAATTCTGGTGGGAAACAAAGGGGACACTCTCTATAGAAGCAATTTTATTGTACAATGTATTACATAATCATGGGCCTATATGAGGTATATCAATTCATCAATAAAGATTTTGAATACTGGGTGGAGGAAAGATTAAAAAAAGTAAGAAATGTAGTAGACAAATTCCAGAATTACAAGTTCAGGGAGAAAATACTGCAAGCAGCCAAAAGAAACTATTCAAAAATTGTGGAACTATAGTCAGGTTTACCTAGGGCCTAGGAGCTTCTATATTAAAAGATTGGAGGGACAGATCATGCCCATGCAGCAAGGCCTGCTGATCCACCAACCACCAGGTCCAATCTCAGGCCTATAACTACAGGGAGAGGACCAGGCTGAGCTGGACAAGAGACAAAAGCATGACCCAGGCGCAGGGACATCTGCTAGACCCAGAACTACCCATCCACAGCCTGGAAATGAAAAAAAATCCTATCTGAACTTTCAGGGACAAAGACAGTAAATTGAACCCCAGCTGCTCCAATCCACACCTCTGACCCCCCAACAAAGTGAGTAATTATTGCCCCAGAGGAAATTTTTAAACAGCAAAAGCTTAGGAACGCTGGAAGAAGGGGATGGCTAAAGTCCTGCCTAAAAATGGGAAGAAAGCAAGCTACAAATATAAAAACAAAGATTCTGGAATCCTAATATAATGAGTGGGAGGAATCAAACTAAGAAGGAGAGAGTATTGACTACACACTGGCAGCTGAAGCCTTAACATTGACTATGACCTGGTCTCAGGCATGGAAAGCATTCCTAGATGAGCTCAAAAAGATCTTTGCAATCTGTCTTAGAGGGGTAGAAAATAAAATCAGCACCTCTTATAAAAACAAAATAGTGAAATTAGAAAAAACATTCCATTTCTGGACTTGCTTTGCTTCCTTTGCCCACTCATGTTGCCAGTCAATTACTTGCCTTTGGTACTCAGTAGTAAAACTCTTCTTTCAGAGGGGAGAGCTCTGTCCCAAATGGCTGAGGTTTTTGAAGCTGCCAGAGGTATTAGAAAGCCACCATTTTTTGCAGCCCCCACTGGCTTTGGCCCCCTGAAAATGCACCTCAGGACCACCAGCCAAGACCACAATCTGATCCAGGCATCCCTACACAAGAGCACTTAACTTCTGAACAATTGCTTGGTCCCAATTTAGTCTGCAGGCTGGGCGTTTCTGACACAGCCACATCAAGGTGGCTGCAGGGCTGCTTCTCAAGACTGCTGATAGATCTGGAGGCAGTTTTGCTGGACCCTCTTCCCCAAGTATAGCTGAGTTCATTGACCTTTTCCATTTGTCCTTGGCTCTTATGGGTTGGTGATTCTGAAAACAATGACAGCTGCTGATGATCCACTCTCCTGACCACTACAGCCACACCTTCTCCTGTACACCCTGAGTCTGAAACTGCATGAGGCTGTGCTCTGCTTCCAGCACTCTGTGATGACCACCTGCTAGGCAGCCTTGAGTGAGAGCTTTGTTACTCTATCATTTTTGTGGAGTCTGGAGCTGTAAAATTTGTTTAGAGCCATGTTTTATGGGTATTTGAGGTGGTTATGTGGGAGATGTGGAGTTTTTTTTTGCTTCTATGCTACCCTCTTAGCTCCGCCCCCTCAATGGAAAATTTGATCTCCAAATACAAGACTCAAATAAGACACAAAAAAGCAAACAAGGAAAACACACACTCACACTCACACACACACATTCACACTCAAGTACATAACTGAGTATTCAATACGAGAAAAAATTTTACATCCTTATTTGAGTTGATACCTGTCATACTGAAATTTATATAATTATTTCAACCTTTAAAAGGGATATACATAGACATAGGGATTGGGTATTAATGAATTAATCTGATGATAAAAAACCTTACGAATGAGTACAAAGTGACTGTAATGGGAGAACAGGAAAAGGATGAGGCAGAAAAGGGTAAATCATGACATAGAAAGAGGCTCTAAAATATACTAGAGTAGAGAAGGAGGGAGAGAGATGAAAATCATTCTCATTGACTCTGGTTCAAAGAGAGATCAACATAATCAGTTAAGTTTAAAATTCTTATCTTAAACGACACAAAGACACAGTATAATAGAGGGAAAGAGGGAGAGGAACACAGTATAAAATTTACTGTCATTGGCTTGGGTTCAATAAAGCAAGAACATAGTCTGTTAAGTATAAAAATTGATCATGGCCTACAGGCAGTATGTTTAAAAAAGGGGTGATGGTTAGAAGGGAGGAAAATATTATTAAAAGGAAAAGGTAGGTAAAGGGGGGGCACAGGGAAGGAATACTGAGGGAGGTGGTGGTCAAAAATTTTTAAGGAAAGGAAGGGAGAAGGAAGAAACAAAGACATAAACACAGGAAGGAATAAAATGGAGGCAAAGACACAGATAGTAATCATAACTGTGAATATGAATGGGATGAACTCTCCAATAAAATGAAGGCATATAGCAAAATGGATTAAAAACCACAATCCTGCAATATTGTGTCTATAAGGAACACATCTGAAACAAGGGGATATGTACAAGGTAAAGGTAAAAGCCTGTAGTAGACGATATTATGCTTCAGCTAAAGTAAAAAAAAAGCAGGGGTAGAAATCCTTATATCAGATAAAGCAAAAGCAAAAAAATAGATCTAATTAAAAGAGAAAAGAAAGGAAACTATATCCTGGTAAAAGACACCATCATGAATGAAGCAATATCCTCACTTAACATGTGTGGACTAAGTGGTTTAGCATCCACATTCCTAGAGGAAAAGTTAAGGGAAATAGAGGAATAAATAGATTCTAAAATTATACTAGTGGAGAACCTTAATCTCCCCTTCTCTGAACTTGATAAAACTAAACTCAAAATAAATAAGAAAGAAGTTAAGGAGGTGACTAGAGTTTTAGAGAGTCTGGATATGAGAGATTTCTGGAGAAAACTGAATAGATAAACAGGAATATACCTTGTTCTCAGTGGTACAAGGAACATACACAAAAACCGACCATCTACTAGGGCATAAAACCTCACAATTTAGCACAGAAAGGCAGATATATTAAATGCACCCTTCTCATATCATGATGCAATAATAATCATATTCAGCAAAGAGCCATGGAAAGATAGACTAAAAACTAATTGGAAAGTAAATAACTTAAGGCTAAAGATTGAGCATGTAAAACAACAAACTAAAGAAAAGATCAGCAACTTCATTCAAGAGAATGAAAATAATGAGACAACATATCAAAACCTTTGGGATGCAGCAAAGTAACTTCTTAGAGGAAATTTTATATCCCTGAATGCATACATGAATTCATTAGAGAAAATGGAAGTCAATTAATTGGTCATATAATTGAAAAAGCTAGTAAAAGAAGAAATTGAAAATCTCCAATTAAATACTAAATTAGAAGTAATGAAAACCAAAGGAGAGCTTAATAAAATTGAAATTAAGAAAAGTAATGAATTAATAAATAAAACTAAGAGCTGGTTTTGAGGGGGAAACATATTAGTACTGATAGACCATTAATCACTATGATAAAAAAAAGAAAGTAGAAAACCAAATTAGGAATATTTAAAATGAAAAGGGAGAATCTACCTCCAATGAAGAGGAAATTAAAATATTAATTAGGAAATAATTTGCCCAATTGTATGCACATAAGTTCGACAATCTTAGTGAAATGGATGAATATTTACAAAATATATTTTGCCCAGATTAAACAAAGAGAAAATAAATTATTAAAATGAACCATCTCATAAAAAAAAGAAATTGAACAAGCCAACAGTGAACTCCCTAGAAAAAAATCTCCAGGCCCAGAAGGATTTACTAGCAAATTCTATCAAACATTTAAAGAACAATCATTTCCAGTACTCTGCAAACTACTTGGGAAAATTGTGGAGGAAGAAGTCCTACCAAATTCCTTTTATGAAACATAAATGGTACTGGTACCTAAATTAGGAAGACACAACATGGAGAAAGAAAATTCTAGCACAATTTAACTCATGAATATAGATGCAAAAATGTTAAATAAAACATTAGCAAAAAGGCTACAGCAACTTGTCACAAGAATAATACACTTTGATCAGGCAAGATTTTTTCAAGGAATGCAAGGATGGTTTGATATAAGGAAAATCATCAGTATCATTGATCATATCAAAAATAAAACTAGCAGAAACCATATGATTATCTGAATAGAATCAGGAAAGGCTTTTGAAAAATACAACATCTATTTCTATTAAAAACATGAAACAATATAATGATAAAAGAAGTCTTCTTAAAGTAATAAGTAGCATCTATTGAAAGCCATCAGCAAGTATTATATGTAATGGGGATAAGCTCTAAGCATTTCCAAATAAAATCAGTGGTGAAACAAGGAAGTGCCCTATCACCCATCTTATTGAATCAGGTAGTAGAAATGTTAGCAGTAGCAAATGGAGAAGAAAAAAAGAAATCAAAGGAATAAAATTAGGCAAAGAAGTGATTAAGCTAGTAGAAGAAGGAAAACTCCACAGCTCCCCCAATACCACATCAAATACCCATAAAATGTGACTGTAAACAAGTTTGACAGCTCCAGAACTCATAAAATTATTTTATTTTTTTTTTTTGTGTCATAGTCCTCTGGTCTTTTTCTTTTTTTTTTAAAACAGAGGTTTTTTTGACATGTACTTTATTTTTTTCTTTTTTCTTTTTTTTAAATTTAGTTTTTATTTGTTTTCTTGTTTACATTATTCATTTTCATTACATTTTTTGAATTACACATTTTCTCCCCATCTTGCTCCTGCCCCAACCCCATAACAGCAA
>CM053598.1:181313946-181334695 GCA_028646575.1 Pseudocheirus occidentalis
CTGAGCCAATTTGCTCTTTAAGGAATTGTTTTCTTCAGTCAGGTTGTTGACTCTCTTTTCATGACTTTCTCACAACATTCTCATTTCTCTTTCCAATTTTTCCTCCACTTCTCTCATTTGGTTTTCAAAGTCCTTTTTCAGTTGATGTATAGCTTCTAGGCATTCTTCAATTGTCTTGGAAGCATTTGGTGTGGGAGTTCTGGTTTCTGGGCTCTCTTCCTCCCCTTCCATGCTTTGATCCTTTTTATCCATAAAAAAGGATTCTAGAGTTTTATTGGTGTTTTCATTTTGCTTCCTCTTTCTCATGTTGGCCAGTCAATTAATCGGTTGGTTTTTTTAGTTCTGTGAAACTCTACTTCCAAGGGGGGAAACTCTGTTCCAAATTGCTGGGGTTTTCCCAACTGCTGGAGCTACTAGGGGGGTGTTGCAAGTCCCTCCAGGTTTGGATTGCTGAAAGTGCACCCAGGACCACCACCCAAGACCACGATCTGGATCCAGGCCACTCAACAGAAGAGCACTTAGCCCCAATCAATCGATTCAGCCGCCCTGCGGAGTCCGCAGGCCAGGGGCTCTGAAGCAGCCTGGTGGGGGCCACTGCTGCTGGTTCCAGTAGTTCCCCTCCCCCACAGCTTCTTTGCCCCGGGGGTAGAATGGCCAAACCACTTTAACCCCCCCCCCAATTAAGTTTCAAAGTTTCAGCTTTCACTAACTGTCTCTGACCAAAGCTCCCCTCAGGGAGATGCTTTAGATTTTCTTTGAAGTAGACTCAAGCTGCGGCTTGGGAGACTCCGCTGCTCCTCCTGGCCGCCCTGGGGCCTTGCCTGGCCGCAAGGTTTTGGGCTGGCCGTTCTCTGCTCCTCTGCTGCATCTTCCAGAACTCATAAAATTAAAGAAAAATATATCTCCCACTGAAGGCAGATCAGCAGGTGGGGCAGGAAGGGCTCATTGCAGCATGCTGGGTGCCAAAACCAGCCTGGCCTGAAACTGTGGCTTGGCCTGGGGGTCTCCAGGACAAGTCGCAGATGGAGCCTTCAGGAGAGTTGATCAGCTACTGTTGTGGAAATTTCCAGAATTATCAAGCCATAAGAAATAAGGACTAATTGAAGGTTCGGGGAACTCAACTAAATTTGGGGGAAAGGGTCAGGTCAAACTGCCTTCAGGGCAAGGAAGCAGCCACATGGCTGCTCCAGGAGCTCCTGTCCTGCAGATTATGGGGGTGCGGGGTGGGGGGGGAAGCCATCATTGAGAGGCTAAGTGATCTTGCCTTGCGCTTCCGGGATCAGAATCATGGTTTTAGATGGAGGTACTGGGGTGCTTTTACAGTGAGCCAAACCTGGTGGGGGATGCTGTGTCCTCCTGATACCTCCAAAAAGTGCAAAAACCACAGCAATTTTGGGACAGAGATCTCCATTCTGTAAGCAGAGTTTTATAGAGCTAAAAAAGTAAAGTAGTTCTGCTAGGTGGTACAGTGAATGGAGCACCGGCCCTGGAGTCAGGGGGACCTAAGTTCAAATCCAGCATCAGACACTTAACACAAAACTAGCCATGTGGCATTGGGAAAGTCGTGCGCGCGCACACACACACACACACACACACACACACACACACATAAGATTATTTTTTTTAAATGTGAAGTGATTGACTGGCAACATGAGCAAGCGAAGGAAGCAAAGTAAGAACAGCAATCCAACTTTAGATGCATATTTTGGGTAAAAAAAGAATCAAAGCAACAAATGGGAGGAATCCAACACAGTCAGAACTTGCACACCAAAAGCTTCCAAGAAAAACTTAGACTAGTTACAAGCCATAGAGCAGCTTAAGAAGGAATTTTAAAACCAAATAATAGAAGCAGAGGAAAAATAGGAGAAAGAAATGAGAATGGTGTAAGAAAATATGAAAAGAGAATGAACCACCTGAGTGAAGAAAATAATACCTTAAAAAATAGATTGACTCAAATGGCAAAAGAGGACCAAATAGCCAATGAGAAGAGGAATGCCTTAAGAAGTCAAATTTTCCATATGCAAAATTAATCTCAAAAGCTTGCTGAAGAGACTAATTCCTTCAGAATTAGCATGGAGAAAATGGAAGCTAATGACTTTAAGAGAAATCAAGATACTATTAAACAGATATAAACAAATGAAAAAAATAGAAGGCAATGCAATTTATCTCACTGAAAAAAGACACTGACCTGGAAAATAGATCCAGGAAAGACAATTTTAAAATTATCAGACTACCTGAAAACCATGATCAAAAAGAGAACCTAGAAAATATCCTTCAAGAAATTTTCAAGGAAAAATGCCCTGATAATTTAGAACCAGAGGGTAAAATAGAACTTGAAAGAATTCACTTCTTACCTCTTGATAAAGATCCCAGAAAGAAAACTCCTAGGAATATCACAGCCAGGTTCCAGAGTCCCCAGATCAAGGAGAAAATATTATAAGCTGACAAGAAGAAACTATTTGATTACTGTGGAAACACAATTAGGATAACTCAGTATCGAGTAGCTTCTACATTAATGGATCAAAGGGCCTGAAATATGATATTCTGGAGATAAAGGGAGCTATGATTAAAACTAAGAATCACCTACCAAGCAAAAATGAATATAATATTCCAGGTAAAAATATATTCATTCAATGAGGTGAAGGACTTTCAAGTATTCTTGCTGAAAAAAGAAGAACTGAAAAGAAAATTTGACATTCAAATACAAGAAACATGAGAAGGAAACATGGAAAAGAAGTCACAAGTAACTTATCAAAGTTGAACTATTCACATGGCAACATGGAAAACAGATAATTGTAACTTATGAAACTTTACTCACTATAAGGATAGGTGAAGAGAATACAAATGGATATGTACATATACATACACACACATATGTAGGAGTGTATACACACACACACACAAAATGAAGGGGAAGAACAGGAAGGCAGAAGGGAAAGGGTCAACCTTTGTCTCATTTAATTTGGTTTATGGAAGGAATGACATAAACTCTAATCTGGGTATCTTTCCACACAGGAGAGTGGTGGGGGTGATGAGATGTGGGATGATGGAGGGGAGAGAATGGGGTTAGTTGAGGGCTGCTGGTAGCACACACTTCTCTAAAGGAACAGGGACAGGGTAGAGAATAGAACAATGCGGGCAGGATAGGAAGGAGAGACACATAATCAGTTTCTCAATATGTCGATTCTGGAGATGTTCTGTGTAACTACACATGTGCAGACTGTATTGAATTGCTTGTCTTTCTAATGGGGGTGGGTGATGAGGGATGTAGGGAAAGAATCTAGAATTTGAAGTTCTAATATCAGATGTTAAAAATCTATATGTATAGATATGGATTTTGATGTAGATATAGATATAGATATGAATATGGATATAGACATAGACATAGACATAGTTGTAGACATATTTATTATTCTTAAGTACATGCAACTGGGAATTTATATATAGGCACTGGGGTAGGGAGATCCATCTTGCCCTACTGGAAAGTCAGAGGGGCTATGGGTGAGATCCTAGGAGAGAGCAGATTGGTGGAGGCGTTATACAGTGGTATGGCTGTTTTGGGGTGGTGGGTGGGGGAAAGATGGGGAGAAAATTGGTAACTGAAAATCTCGTGGAAATGAATGATGTAAACAAGAAAATAAATAAATTAATAATAAAAAAGAGAGGCAAGAGAAAACTATTACAGTGGAGGGGAAGAGTAGAAAGGTGAAAGGGAATGAGTCAACCTTACTCTCATTTAATTTAGCTTAAGGAGGGAGTAACATACACAGTCAAATGGGTATCTTACCCTACAGGAAAGCAGGTGTGAAAGTAGTAAGTGGGGTGTTGATAAAAGGGAGAGCAGATTATGGGTGAGGGTAATTAGAAGCAAACACTTTTGAGAATGGACAGGGTCAAAGGAGAAAATAGAATAAGTTGGGGCAGGAAAGGATGGAGGGAATTATAGTTAGTTTTTCACAATATTACTACTATTGAAATGTTTTGCACAAATACACATATACAGCCTATATTGAATTGCTTGTCTTACCACTGGCTGGTGGGTGAGGATTGAAGAAAGGAAAGAATTTGGAAATCAAAGTTTTACAAACAAATGCTAATAACTGTTATTGAAATAACAACCAGGAAATAAGACATATAGGCAATGAAGTACAAAAATCCATCTCGCCCTACAAGAAAGTTAGGGGGACATGGGGAAGGATTTAAAAGAGAACAGATTGGGAGTAGGAGTACTCAGTAGACTCAGTATCTTTGCTTGGGGGGGCATTATGGGAAGAAATTTTGTAACTCAAAATCTTGTGCTAATGAACATTTGAAAACAAAAATGAATAACTAAACAATTCGCCACAGGAAAAGAAAATGAAAGAAACCATGCCCCATTCATGAAAGTCCCTTTAATCCCATGAACATGGTTGCAGACCTACTTTAATGGCCAGAGCCTAGTAGATGAAGGGCACGTAATTCTGGCCTTACCACAATCACATTCCAAATAACTAGAATGTGACTTCAGTTTTTAATCTGTTATATTATTAAGGATGGATGTGGGGATAGTCACATCTCAGAAAAAAATGCTTTTAAACCTCAAATGATTAAAATAAGGTGAACTGTTATGAACCATCATGATCTGTTTCCAGTCCATCTTACCCATTGTTGCCAAATTCATCTTGAAAACATAACTGTATACCTGTTTTCTAAAAAAACCCTCCATTCACTACTCTTAAATTAATAAAACCAAAATTCCTCAATGTGACATTCAAGACTTTCTATTACTTTTCCTCATTCTACATTTACAATTTCATTTGCTATGTTACTTTCTCCTTTAGACATGCCAATTTTAAGTTAAATTTAAGTTAAGTTAAATAGTTAAGACATGCCAAAATTAAGTTAAATTCAAATTCTTTGAATATAACTCATAGTTTCTTACTACTCTGATTTTGTTCACCTTGTTTTCTCTCTTTTGGTTTCTCTTCTTGCCCAGCTCTTCCTTTTCTAATTTCTATACATCTCTTACCCACAAATGATATCTTCTCCAGGAAGCTTCCCCATACTCCTCAAGCATGTCATCAGTTTCTCAGATAAACTCTCACAGCACTCCACAGTTCTTACATGCCACATCCTATAACATATTTTATTTTTTTTCTTTCTTATACATTTACAGAGCTCCTAGATTGCTGAATAAAGGTGGATAAAATTCTATGATAGCTTGGAGCAGAAGTTGTGTCTATCCAAATACGGTAGTATTAGTAATGAATCAAAGTTTATGTGAATTAATTTGGATTTTTAATATCTAGTAAGTTGGGTTATGAAGCCTTGGTATCTAGATAAATTACAGTAATTCTGGTCATACTTAGCTCTATTTTGGCAAGAAAGTTGTGACCTTTATCCCTGCTCCATAAAGGAATGAGAAAAACTCAGAAATCCTGAATATAGAATTCATATGTAGGCATGTAATGTCTAACGTCTGTTTGGACAAAACTCATAAGAAACCAGTGTGACTCCTGTTCTGCCTTCCTTCAATAGTCTTAGGAGGAAAAAAGAAAGAAGTCAGTACTTCTTGAGTACTGGGAAATTATTCTTGTTAATGTTGTTAATGTTCCCAACATCTGATACATGCATGAAAATGAAAATTCAGCTTTAAACCTGACATACTACTATTCAAAATTGTGTAATGAAAGGGGAGAGGGTATAGGCTTTAAAATAATGGACAGTAAAACATTTTAAATTCGTGTATATTTTTTTGTTCAAGAGCTATACAGAAAATGCATTATTTAACCCAAATTCCTTTAGCCAATCAATTTCCTATGTAATTTCAGCTTCTCTTTATGTGAATGGAAAAATGGAAAGGAATATTGGCAAGTTTAAGATCCAAAGTTGAGGCTTTGCTAATAATGTGTGGATTAATATGGAAAAAAACACCACACTTTTCCTGTGCTTAAGCATACTTTGGTGGAAAGAGGCTTATGGCAGTCTTGTTTAAAACTTACCCTGTAGTTTAAAAAACTCAAACACAATGGTTTGGGGCTAAGGCACAAGAATCTAAAAGAAAACTTGATCACTCCAGATATGCCTCATGGTGGGAGAAATATAAAAGCAAATTAAAGGCATACCCAGGAAAAAAAAATAAAAAGAAATTCCAGTTTTCAGAAGTTACCAGTTCTGATAGCTACTAATGCTATGCTGCTACAAACACGAGCAAAGAAGCCTTTTTTAACGATGCGTATGTGAGGGCTGTGGATGATCTAAAGGAAAAAAAGTTCTAAATATAGCATTATAAGGGGAATAGGAAATGAGAGAGAGAAAAGGATGTAGAATTTCAAACCAGCAATCATACTTTTATCTTATTGCATGAATTCCATATATTTATGCTTGTATTCCATGTATACGTAGACAATGGTTAGTAAACATAGAAGGTAGAGTTATGTACACTTTCAGAAGAGTGCCCTATAAGATAAATGTTCTTTATTGAATCTTAGGATATATCGTCATTCAATGGTCTGATTTCTGGGAATGTTTGTGCAGGTTGAGCAAATGGAATTTTAAAAAATTAAATCTTACATTTTCAGCCTTATGATTACTGGCTCACAATTTATTTATTTCATATGCCATACTACTTCGGCTATTTCCAATGAAACAAACCTCTATTTTTCTGTCTTCCACGACTCTGTCAATTCCCTATGAAGATGTGTCCATTTGCTTTTCAGCTAAAGAACAATGCCATAGAATAATCCTGGGGGCTGGGAGGAGGAAGGGAGAGGTAGGACGACTACTAAGTTCTAATGGCTGGTGAAAATAGTTGAGACAAATTCATTTGATTTGTATCACCCACTTTTCACATAGAACAGTCTCTCTACCTGCACATGAGGTTATAAATTTGGACTGTCTCTCCCTGTGGTAAGGGAAGCAGACCACAGCTACTTTACAACCAGCAATTAGCCCCCAGCTTTCAGGAATTTTGTCTCCTTTTTTTTTTTTTTCAAAGCACCAGTCCCTTCAGGAAGTTCTGGGAAAACAGTTTGGAAAGAGTTGTTGGGGGAACATAAGCCCTGTGTGAAATGTGCTGTTGTCCCACAACTGACACCCGAGTTGGCTCTGATCTGCCTGGGTGATTTAGGACTTCTGAAGGCCTTGTTGTAGTGGAGTAGGAACAGAACAGGAGCCAAGAGCAGGGGTTTCCAGATGGTAATATTCAAACACCTTCTAATAGAGAAGTTCAAGCTCTGAAAACCCAATCACTACCTTTTGCTCATATGTACATCCCCTGAAATCCCAAACCACATGTTAGTCCTTTGTGAAAGTGGTAGAAGTTGGAGAGGGAGTGCTGGTCCAGACCCAATGATCCCCTTGTTTCAGGATGTACTATGACATATTTACAAGTGCAGTATAGAATAATAGATATTGCAGGGAAGGCATTGACTGATTTTTTATTCAGGAAGCCTTTCTTTATCTGAGTTCAACAATCTTTTTAATAACAAATATGGGAGATAAAGCTACATATCTAATTATACAGAAATGTTGCTTTCATGTAATATTTAAATCTCATCAGATTGTAAGCTCTTTAATGACAGGGACTGTCTTTTATCTCTTTGTATCTCCAGTGCTTATCACAGTGTCTGGCACATAGTAGGCTATTAATATATTTTTATTGACTGATTTAATTTTGTCCTTAAATAGCCATATTATAGAAGATTTGATCAATTTTCTTAGAATTTCATAAATTTATTTACTCTTACTTTATGATAACTTCATTTAAGACAATTTAGAGCTTGGTGAAAATCAATTCCCATTAGTTCTCTGGATGGTCAATATATCTTTTTATTTTTTAATTTGTGGTTCTATACAACATTCACTTCCCTTGAGTCAAAAATTATTTATGCTAACATTTAAAGATATTTAGTGTCTGCATTTTTTATATCAAGCATTGAATTATCGAGTTTTATTTTTAAAAACCTAAGAGTTCTTGCATGATAAGAAATTTAAATGTTGTTATGCATAACTTCCTAAAATAATTCTCCTCATATCTTGAAACCCTGAAAATGTGCTTGCAACACAATTGAATGACAATATGATAAAACGTGTGAAAATGTCACCCCTTGTTTCTTTCACAAGACCTTCCATTTTCTACCCCTCTGAATATTTACTATTCCTTGCTCATGTCTAGAATTCTCTCCTCTTTATCTTTACCTTCTAACTTCCTTCAGGTCTCAGCTAAAATCTCATCTGCAAGAATTATTTCTTGACTCTTTTTAATCTTATTTCTATCCCTCTGAGATTACCTCCATTTTATCCTGTTCATATTTTGTTTTTAAATAAGTGTTTATATGCTGTCACTCTGATGAGAGTGTGAGCCCGTTCAGAGAAGGGAATTTTTTTCACCTTTCCTTCTATCCCCAGCACTTACTACAAAACATTTCTCACAGCAGGCACTTAAAAATGCTCCATGTCTTCATTTGAATATAATACCTCCCCTCAGAAATAATATTCATAACTAGGATTAACTAACGTATAGAAAGAGCTCATAGGAGAGCTTCAATTCCTTCTGGTCTTCTGTGGCCTTGAAAAGGTCTTCCTTCTGGGATGTTGAAACCATGTGACTAAGATGGATATATATGCATTATACTACCTTGGTTAATTTTCCTCAGTTTTTGCTGGAATGCCATCCATTAAATGAATACATTCTCAACCATATAATTTTTTCAATTATTTATTTATATGGCAGATTGATGTCCTTCAGCAGAAAGTCCTAATTCCTCTACTTCTTGAAATCATGGCTGTGTTTTTCCTGTCTCCTTTCCATCACTCTCCTTTATTATCCCAAAGAAATGATTATTTTTTATTTTATGACTGTTCAACCTCTTCTATCAAAAAAACAATCTTTGTCATTTTTCACTACCTATCTTCTTCTTTGTTGATCTCTTGCTCCTCTGAACCAGAAATATTCTTTGGATTTATAGCCAGCTCTGGTACAATGTTCATTTCATTCTCTACCTGGGCTCTGCATTCATTTTGGTTCTGGATTCTTTTGCTATATTTTGAACTGTTTCCAATATCTCAGCCTTTGAAGTTTCATTTTTTGTATTACCTTTACTCTTACGTGTCTGCTTTATTCAGTCATAACCTTTTTTACTCACTCATCTCTCTTTCTGAACACTAAGATTTCTCTCTTTCAGAGAATTCCCTCTTTTGCTCTTTCACTTTTCAATATTCCGCCTTCAATATTTACTTTCCTCTTAATCTAAGGAATATTTATCCTAGTCTTTTCTAAATTCCTATTGTGGTTTCCCAAGAAATTCTAATTAGATTATAGATATAAAAGACAGTGGGATGGCTACCTTGCTTTTAAAACTTTGGTCTTATTGCTTGAAAACAATTGATTGCAGGATATAATGATATATTAACTCTCTTAGGTTAACATTAGCACCAACACTTTCTGGAACAATATTTCAGCTATCACAAATATCTTGATATGGAAAAACAGCTTTGCCACCAGATATCAAGCTGAACTGTGTCAGAAAGTGTTGGATTCAAGCCCTGCCTCTGATGTAAACAGGCAAGTCAGTTGAACTTTTTCAAGAAAATTTTCCAAGAAAAATGCTTAGTCGAGCATTAGAGTATGCTCCCAAACCAATGAAATAAAAAAAAAAATCTAGTGAATGTCTGTCTTTCCATTGAAGAAAAAAATGACACTCTTGTGAAGAGGAACAGAAATCAAGGAATTCAACCTTTTTTGTGTTATTCAGATATTATATTATGGTATGTAGTATTTGGTCCTTTCTATTTGAAAATTTTTTCATCAAAATATAGAGAGACATTTATGGCTGGAGAATGAGAACTCATAGAGATTTCTATTAATTGTCTATACTCACTTTCTTTGAATTTGTCAAGCCATAGCATAAGTTATTCAAAGGTGTGCTGGAATTGTTTCATACTGGCAGCTAAGAACAGATCGTTAAAATTTCACTCTAAGCTTTTACACCTTGAAAATCTGTAAATGCTACCAATGATACTTGATTTATCATTTTGTCTAGTAACAATAAAACGTCAAGAAGTTATTGGTGATTATCTAGAACTTAAAATGTGATGATGAAAATATGAATACTGAAGATTAAACTTAAAAGTGTGTTCTGTGTACACTTTTCTTTTGGATAGTAGCTGGTGATGATGGGATAGTAGCTGGTGATGATGGTTATAAAACTTCATGGCTTTCCTTTCACAATAAGGTTGTTATAATTAATTTGTTACTCATGATATAAGATGGATCTCTTTAAAAAATGTGGCACAACACTTCCAAGACATCATATATTAAAGTTTCAGTAGAGAAAGAGATTGTATAGAAAGCATATTTTTAGAATTACAACTGTCTGCTCTTAATCCTTGCTTGCTTTTACTAGACCACTTTTTCTAAAAGGACTATGTCTTGGAGCCAGAGGACTTGATTTGAATACTACCTCTTATATTTAATGTATTACAGAAGTGTGAATTTGGGCAAGTCATCTTTCTCAGCCTTAGTTTCTTCATCTGTAAAATGCTATCAGACTGGATGGTTTTTTTTCATGTTATCTCCCTTATGAACTCCTTGAGGACAGGGATTGTCTTTTTCCTTTCTTTTCATCTCAGGCACTTAGTATAATATCTTATACACACTTGATATTTTTTATCCTTCCTTCTCAAAGAAGTTTGATGACATCACTTTTGAGTGATCTTTTGATTTCAGCATGAGTTTGGGGTTAAGTGAAACAGAGTTGCCCAAAGTTGACTCTTTTAGGGTCATTGAATTCCAATGGCAGGATAAAAAGTCAGGATGACTGATGGTAGCCCAGGATCATGGATGACCTTGATGTCTTCAGGATATGACCAATCAATAAACACTTTACAATGCTTGCTTCAATCACCATCATGGCTGTTGGGACAGATTGTTATAATCAGTCAATTCCACTGGGAAAAGTCTTCATGTGCATCCTCCCTGACCAACACCCTCATCCTGGTTTATTCTGTCTATCAAGCTGTACTGATCTTGTCCTGAATATAATATATATTTTTTCTCTTTGGAATTTCTCCCCTTGAAGATACCATTTCTCTGATAGAATACTGGGTTACCTGGTCTATTATTTCATGCAAAAGTAGATGTGTGTCACAGTAACGATATTGCAATTTGAATATGAAGACCCCTTTGTATTGTCAAGTAAGCAGGTACTTAGCATTTAGTAGTTAATCCAGCCTCTGTGGAAAAAAAAAAACAGAAGGTATGAATGCCTGTTCCTGACATAACAGGAAGGGTTTGGCTGAAACAGGAAGCAGGGGATGTAGTAGGTCAGGATTTCTTAGTACAAGAATCTGGCAGCAGAATGTGTTCTGCTGGAGGAAGAAAGAGAGAGAGAGAGAGAGAGAGAGAGAGAGAGAGAGAGAGAGAGAGAGAGAGAGAGAGGGAGGGAGGGAGGGAGGAAGAGTGAGAGGGAGAGGGAGAGGAAGGGAGAGGGAGAGGAAGAGGGAGAGGGAGGGAGGGAGGGAGGAGAATGGCCAGGGACTAGAGTTATTGAAAGAGGAATGCTAAGGGCCAGCTGGAGCTGCCAGGACTTTTGAGAACTGCCACCTGGAGCTGCTAAGGACTGAGGAGGCATGGCTGTGATTCTGGTATTCTGTCTGTCTGTGTTGTTGTTTTTGCCTGATCCGTCTGCTGGTGAAGGGAATTGCTGTTATTGCAGAGGTCCTGAAAACTTACTGTTGGTTCAGAAGCTCTGAAGAAGGATTTTCCTTTTGCATGTATACAGAAATCCTGGAAGAGGGTCTCGATGATGTTTTCAGGGGTTCTGGGACTGTTCTTCAGGAAGAGAGTGGATTGATGTGGACACTGACAATGTACATTGTGGCTTTGTTAACTTTTGTCTCTCCAGGAACAGAGATTGCTGAGAACTTACCTCTTATCAAGATGAAGAAAAGACCACTCCTTGTATATTAAATGCTGTGAGGGTATCTTAACCTTGTTGTAGCTTAAGGGTGGATGTCTTTTTGTGCTCTCCAGTGCTCCTTTTGAGAAAAGTGCCTGGCATTAGTGGATGGTATTATAATTCAGTTGTAATGCAGGGGTGGGAAACTTTTGACTTTTTTGTGCTCTGTGACTGACCAAAAGAATATACTTCGTTTATGATTGGAAACTAGTCTCCATTTGAGAAGAGAGACTTTTGTTGACTGACTAAATGAATATACTGCCCAGAAGTGGGCTACTTTGACTAATGTCTTGCCCAGGGGTAGGGTACTTGGACCTAGGTACTTTGCAATTGAATTGAGGCATTTGAATTGAGAACTTACTAAATTATATTTTGATTTTCTGTAAATATTTTGCCTTAATCTTTTACTGAATAAATGGAGTTTGCTATGCTCCTAATTCTAACCTGTAAGTTCCTTTTGTTTGGTGTTACACCTTTGAACCCGGGTGATAGTTTCGTGAATCCAGGTAGGATCTGGGACCATGGAAGGGGATCCAGGAAATTGCAGGAGTACACTGAGACAAGCTGAAAGAAGACTTTACTTGGATACTGTGCACTGACTGAGAAGATTAAATTTACTATTGACCTAGGGGTGGAAGTTGTGGGTATTTTCTAATGATTGAATAATGAATAATGAAGCATGATTGATTGATTAAACAATTGTACTTAGTGACTGATAACTGAATAAGTAATTAATTTGTAAAGGAGTATGCCTCATGAGAGAAAAACTTTGAATATTTGTCCTTTGTGATTGAATTAAGGATTTTGTGAATGTTTGAGTTACTAAATAATTTCTCTTTGTTTGAAACTTTGTGACCACTCTAGTGGAAACAATATGGCCATTTTCTGTGATAAGTTATTGTGATTGTTATCATTTGATTATCTGTGATAAATTGTAACATTATGAATGCTGTACTTTGATTTTCTGTGAAAGTTTTGCTCTGATTTGTTATGGAATAAATAGATTGGGCAATCTGTGCAATCAGAACCTTAAAAGCTGTTCAGAGTAGCATTCTTCTGGAAAGCTGCTAGTGCATGACATTACAATCACTTCATGTCCTACTTACCAATCATCTTCTCACCATTCTTGACTGTAGTTTTTGACTGCAAAAGTACCCTTTCTATCTGTATATATCTTGTTTATACATATTGACTTTCATATTGACTCTCTCATTACACTGTGCATCATTTGAAATTAGGGACTGACTTTTGCTTTAATTTGTATCCCTAGCCTGTTCCGGGCACATAGAAGGTGTTTAATAAATTCTTATTGATTCACAAAACACTCATGCCCCTTCTGGAACGATGATTAAATCAGCTTCATCACTGTTCCTGGACAGGATGAATCAATCTATTGTCATATACCCTTACTTACCATCCCTGTAATATTGTACCATCCGTCTAGCACAGCATTTCACAACCTGTTGGCTGCAGACATTTTGGAGGTCGAATGACCCTTTTGGAGGGATCACAAGGGTCATCTAAGACCATCATAAAACACATATTTCCAATCTTAGGAACTTCGGAACTTAGGTCTTAGGAACCAAGACACTGCTCCTTTATCCGTCTCCAGGCAGGTCCATCCACATGCAGATACATATGAGTATTAAAGGATCATGGCATCAGGAAGGTTGAGAACCACTACTCTATCATCTTCCACCAAAAACCCTTCCCTGGTAATTATTTGTGTACCTCAACTCAATTAGAATGTAAACACCTGAAGTTGGCAATTGTTTTTGCTTTTAGAGTTTTAAATTTGATTCTGGGTACATAGTAAAGACTAAAAATACTCTTGCATTCATTTGAAAACTTTTTTTTAAAATGTATTTACTTTCTATCAAATGGAATAATTTATGGTAGAAGAATATCTCTAGATTATCCATTGACCTCTCATAATCTAAATATTATTCAATAGCCTTGATAATAAGCTTCTAATAATTATGTTTATCCAAGTAAATTATAATAACTTTAATTTTTTAACAATCAAAATCTTACTTTATATATATATATATATACACACACACACAAATATGTGTGTATATTCAAACAACTACTCCTATCACCACCAGAAGCAGTAAAAAAATATTTAAAAACTGACACAAGTTCAAACCATGATTATTTTTAAAAATACACTTCAAAAACATCTACAGGTTTGCAAATGCCTTTCCTCTCAGTGAATTTCAAGAGGTAAATATAATTATCTACATCTTCTACATGAGGAGAGTGAAGCTCTGTACCTGTTGATGTATCTAGTTAGGTGCCATAACAAGGATTGGAATTGGTCATTTGATGTCCAAATTCCTTTCACCGAAGCACAGTGATATTCCATGTCCCAATACAATAGCAACTGCTAAAAAGAAACTGCTAAAAAGCAATCCTTAAGTGATACTACTTCAGTTCTACACACTATCAACTTCACCAAAGTTTACCCTCTAATTTATTCCTCCCTTCAGTGACAATAGTTGTTGGGTTATAATAATAAGAATAAAGACCAGTTCATATATTTGTTGCAAACCTTCCTTTATTAAAGAAAATAAATCTTCAAATAAAGGGACCATTAAGGCTCTATTAATATGTGCATAGTCTCTACCAGCATCTAAATAATTGAGAAGTAGTAGGAGTAGTAGTAGTAGGAATAGTTGTAGCAGTAGTAATAACAAAATAATAGTAATAATACATGTGAATAATCATTTTATGGTTTCAAAATCTCTTTTACTTGGACTATATATTAGCATATATCACTGGATCCTAGTAACAAAATTTTGACTTAGACCAACTGGACGTTAAACTCATTTTACAGATGATAATTGAAATGAATACTTCCTTAATTTCACATGGCTGTTGAGTAGCAAAACTCTAATGAAGTTCTGGTCTTTTATTGAGTAACTCAAGGTTTTTCTCTTACCCTTTCTGGTTTCTACAGATTTTCATCCAATTCATTACTTACACTTAATCTAAAAGACAGTATCAACTGAACTCCATGCCAAGCCATCCACAAAGTTTCTACTTCAGTTTGTTATTTACTGGAGCTGAGAGGTAACCCTTGGTTTTTAAAGGTTATGCAATGTAATGCAGTCTACAAATTTGTCAGCCAAAGCAGCTCTTTTAAATTGCCTATTGAATTGCAGAAGGACTGTGATCTACATCTGTGTAGGTAGGATTCCCAGGAAAGAAATCACTGATCCTCAAGGCATCTAAGTATAAAATGCAAAGACTTTGCTTAACAGGACAAACAGGCATCAGAGGTTTTAGTCTTATGTGTTATCAGGCAAGTCCTTTTAGTTAACCTGTCAGATGAAAATAATTATGTCTTCCTTAACTTACTCACAAAATTCTTTTGAGGTTGTAATCAGCTAATGGATATGTAAAGATAAAGCAGAATAATTATAAGCAACTTCCTGAAAGAAAGCATCATACCCAAAGGGGTTAAACCTCTTTGCTTCCAAAATACATTCAGGAAGGTGGAGTCAAATCTCTCCCTCAGGCTAACACCATTTACCTCCCTTCCCTTGGCCACATCTCTGATGGGCTCTGGCATCCTGCTTGAGAAGTGCTGTGAAAATTAAGATGTTAATTTCCTCTGCCACTTTACATATGCTCTCTCTCATCTGGTTAACTTTTAATAAGTGGATCTCCTAATCCTATCATCCACTTCTCTTCCATATTAGCAAGACTAATAAAACAGGAAAATAAAAAGAGAATGAGATGGGGAGAAAGGAAGGAAAGTCCCCTGGTACCCCCAGAAGAGCTTTTCTTTGTTAACACGACCTTACACTGTCCCCCTGAATAATGTAAAATTTGTTTTGTTGTACCCTGCAGGGCTCCCCCATCCTCAGGATCCCGGGGTAGTGGCAGTACCGAGTTGGCACAAAGTAGCAGAAATGTCATTTTTTTAATTATGTGGTTCTGAGGGGAATCTATTATCTACCGCTGAGATGCTGAAATCAGACAATTTATCTCCAAGGCAGCTCTGTCTACAATCTAGAATATATATCTCTTGTCACTGCAGGAAATAGAACGAAAGGATTTTTTTATTATTATTATTTCTAGTGCCTTATGTTTATAAATTCATTCTTTTAAGATTTGCCAGTGAAAAGGAATAAACTTCGGATGTATCCTCTCTGTTCCCTGTGTCCCCTGTCTTCTCTGAAGGTTGTCCAAGGTCACATGCAATCTATTTGTCTCTGGATGATATAAATCCTTTGAGCCCAGGAATGCCCTCAGTTTATTCACAATAACCACTCCAACCTGGGAGTCAATACCAACTTAGTAAAATACAAACCAATTCACGTGAAGTAAACTGGAGCCAAAGACCAGTTAGGCAATCAGTTTACCTTAATTAATATGGATGCAAGGTGCTATTTTGAATTTCCAGCTAGATGCTTGGAGTCTGCTTGGAACATGTCCTTTTCTGGTCTCATGCTAGGCATTTTCATTTAAATGTAAACCAATACATAAACCTACCAGCCTGCTCACAACAGTTCTGCATTATTTTTCCCCCTTAAGGTATCAAAGCAAATGAAAGAACTTCCTTCATGCTTTCCCTCCCCCTTTCCTTCTTCATTTATTTTTTTTCTTTTAATCTATCAAATTCATTATGTTCACTGCTCTGCATGTATCAGGGCTCTAAGCAATTCAGATCTATTAACCATCAGGTACAAGCTAAGTGCTTTTAAAACAAACCCATGCAGTTTATTTTAAATTAGCGTATGTTTTCTATATTTTATAAAAAGTTTTGAAAAGAAATTGGCCAAAACATTAAAAACATGCTAATAACTGCACTGCCCTCTAGTGTGCCCTTTTGGTAACAACATAGCAATGACTAAGAAATTTTTAGAACTCCAAAGAAATCAGACGTTATCAGGTTTTTTTAGCTTTTTTTTCTTTTTTTTTTTACCCCCTCTTTGAATTCAAGTGTTACATACTATAGAAGGTTTCTTCCTCATGTCAGGGAAATCTTTGGTCAAATCATCAAGTATTGCTATTCACAATGTGTATTACTTATTAAAAAAAGAAAAAAAAACACTAAGCTGGGAATCAGCTATAAGACTATATATAGAACCCCAGCAGAATTATAGCAAAAATAATATTTAAGCCACTGAAACACTCTTGTATAAATATATGCTAATTCTCAATCGAAATAGAAAGCATTTGTATTTTATGTCATTTACTGTAATAGATTCAATCCAATTTGATTAGTTTCAGGTGACTATTTTTTAAGTGTCCATTATGTGACAAGACACTGTTAGGAGCAGGGTATACAAGGACGAATGGGATCCATTATACAAAGATCGTGTTTTGACAGAGTTCCCTAAAGCATTGAGCTTTTAAATGATTAGCTCATTTTCATTTATCCAGTATGTGTCAAAGGTGGTTAACTGACCCTTGGGTCATATTACCCATCTCTAAGTTGAAGAGAAGTTGCTAACCTTCATGGACAAGTAAGTTTACTATAGTAGTGGTTTGGTCCCTGTCTTTATCCTGCAAACACACCTTCCAGACTTTAAATCAATGATGTTACACAAGTCGCTTTGTTGAATGAAGGAATTTTGAACTCATGATTTCATTACAATGGTAATTCCCAGTGTAGAACCTCCCTCTACAAAAGCAGTTTGTGACCTAGACTGTCATCTGAGAAGTTAGTTGACTTGCCCAAAGTATCACAATATGATGAAAAAATAGTATTACAGTTCATGCTTTCCCAGTTCTATACTATGCCATCTCACATCCATATACATTTCATAGAGATTAAATAAATAATAATGACAAAAGTTGTTAACATTTAGAAATCATTTTAAGATTTGCAAAAAACTTTACAAATATTATTTAATTAATGATCACAAAAATCCCGAATATATGTGCTATTCTTTCTCCAATTTATAAATAAGAAAACTGACCTGGAGAAAGGTTAGGTGATTTACCCAGTGTCACATACCTAATGAGTCCATATTTGTATTCAAGTCTATTTGACTCAAGGTACAGAATTCTATTTACTAAATCAGCTAATTTTTTAGTTAAAAAAGTGCATTTATCTAAAGAAAAAATAATAATGACATGAATAATAAATGGGCTGATAGACAAATCATATAAAGAATAAATACTTACAATAATGACAAAAATAAATACTTTAATCTATGTAATTTATCTGAAACAATCTTCATAGGGCAAATATCTCTGAAAACATATGAACAAGAAGGAAAAAAAGCATCATTTCAAAGGACTTGAAATTGAGCAAATAGATAACCATAAAATAAATATTAAATTGGTTATTTTGAATTTATAAAAATAAAATTGTATAAATTTGATGAAAAAAGATTGCTTTTAAATTTAACGAAACAGATAATTTAACAAGAAAACTGAAGAAAATAAAATTATTAAATACTAAAAATGAACAAGATATTTTTGAAAAAGACTCATAGGAATAGATTTTGATGTAGAATGAAACTGTGAGATTTAGAGGATGTATATGTATGTATGTATGTATATATGTATGTATGTATATGTATGTATGTATAGATATGTATGTGCATACCCATGTACATATACAGTTATATATATGCATGTATGTACATATAAATGTGTGTGTGTGTCTGATATCATCAGAAAGTATTACACAATATTATATGTCTGCAATATTGGGACTGAAAGTGAGTGGGTATAACACTTATAATACCAAGCCACTAAAGGAATTAGAAATTTTTAAGAGGTTATTATAAGAAAAATAAATCAATGAAGCCATAAATGAAACATTCTGGCAAGAATTTAGTCCACATGCATTTATACAGGAAGTGAATATTTAAAAAATTTTAAATACCTAGGGAGTCTTTTCCCCCCAATTCTCAAAGCTTGTGATAGAGGGACATTGAACAAAATCATTTAATGAGACAAATACGGCTCTAATATTAAAACCAGTGAAAGAAAAAGCAAAGTAAAAGACCGATAGACCATTCTCAATGGGGGATATTGAAGCAAAAATATTTAAGCAAATATATAACATGCTCACAGGGTAACAGAAATATTATATAACCAAAATAATTCAGTAATTCAGGTTTAGAGACTCAATTTTGTTTCAGCATTAGGAAAACTATTAGGTTATTTTATCACATAGAGTAAACATTTTAATAACTATTACATTACTTTGACAATAGATAGTGAAAATACCTTTGAAAAAATATATAGCTCATATTTTTGTTAAAACTATGAAAATTTTTATACTGGGATCATTGCTTTCTAATATATTCAAAACTATATTTACCATAATAAAATAATAACTGCATAGCTAGAAAGGATGTCAGAAGTTATTTAGAAAAAACTACTATATATTATAGAGAAAATTTGTAACTCAAAATCTCATGGAAATGAATGATATAAACAAGAACATAAATAAAATAATTCAAAAAAATAAGAAATAAAACCTAGAACTAGCATTATTTTCAATGAAATGAATCTAGAAATGTTTCCAGTACAAACAGGGATAAAGTAAGCATATAATTTCTCTTTACTACTCTTTGAAATAGTCTGAAAAATTTTAGCTATAGAAGAAAATAGAATGCAATTAAAGATAATACATATATATATATATATATATATGAGTGTGTGTATACATACATACACACACGTATATGTATATACATACACACACACATATATACACACAAACATCTATACACATTCTCATATATCTCCACACAATACACTTAGAAAGAGAGAGAGAGAGAGAGAGAGAGAGAGAGAGAGAGAGAGAGAGAATTGTAGAATGCATGATTCTGTGCTTAGAAAACCTTATAGGATCAGCAGAGACATTAAGTGGGATAGCTGATAGTTACATTAAGGAAGCTGTTAGATGTAAAATATATCTGAAGAAGTCATTAATATTCCTTCAAAGCATCTTCAAGCTTTCAGGACTGATTTTGGGGATGTTTTGTTAATCTAAAATTAATTAATGTAAAATTTAAAAATATAATAAAAGAAAATTCATTAAGAATACCTTAAATCTCATAAATATTTGTAAATAATCTAACACCCCATACATACATACATACATATATATATATATGAAATTTCTGTTCATCATAATAAATGGTTTTTTGAATAATTGAAATATTTATTGATTTTTGTTGGGTGGTAGCATTATAATAAAAATGACAATACAACCTAAATTAGTTCATAGGTGTAGTATTACACCAGATAGAATACTGAAAAGATACTTTATAGTGGTGGTTCTCAACCTTTCTAATGACCCTTTAATACTAGTATATGGGAGTATCTGCATGTGGGCAGACCTGCCTGGAGCTGCATAGAGGAGTAGTGTCTCATTTCCTAAGACCTTTGGAAATATGCGGTTTCTGATGGTCTTAGGTGAGACCTGTGAAAGGGTCATTCTACTCCCAAAGGATTTGTGATGCACAAGTTGAGAACCATTGCTTTATAGAAAGAGAAAACCAAATAGCCAAATTTATTTCTATGATCTAAAGGGAAGTAAAGAGGAAAAAAAAGTCTTTATACAGGCAATATAGCATTACCAGACTACAAATAATTTAAAAATTTAATGTCTGAACCAAAAAATAGTAAACTGTAATGGTAATTAATTTGTTTGATCAGATGTTAAGTAGATCCTAGTAACCTAGTGTTAAGTATAGAACTCTGTCCATTGGTGATAAAGTGTGAATTCCCAGAACTCTGTCCATTGGTGAGAAGGTGTGAATTTCCCTGTGACTTGGAAGAATGCTATTGGCTGAGACACTCCCCTGAACCATGTTGACTTGGGAGAA
>CM053598.1:181335195-181374422 GCA_028646575.1 Pseudocheirus occidentalis
ATGAATCTTTTCTTAGTATGAAGGATAGGTGAAGGGAATACAAATGTATAAATATGTATACCTACTCATATGTCTATATAGGAGGGTATATATGTGTATGAATACATATCTGAGCATGGGTATATATGTGTACATAGAGGGTTCAGGATCAATTAATTGGGAAGAGATGATACTTCAAAAGGTGACAGTTTGAAGTGGGAGAGGACTTGAATGAGAGGAGACAGGGAGAGACAAAATGGGGTTAATCATCCCATAAAAAAGAGGCAAGGGATAACTGTTACAACTTTACTTTCATTTGCTCTCATTGAATTTGTCTTAGAGAAAGAAAGACATAAACTCTAAACTGAGTATCTTGCCACACAGGAGAATAGGGGGTAACAGGATGAGAGGGGAGCTGATGGAGGGAAGGTCGAGGTGGGTGGAGGGGTGTGGGAAGCACACACCTCAGTAAAGGGACAGGGACAGCGTAGAGAACAAAACAGGGGGGGGTGAGGTTGCAGGATAGGAAGGAGGGACATACAGTTAGCCTCTCACTATTTGCCCACCATGGAGATGTCCTGAGTAATTACACAGGTACAGCCTGTATTGAATTGCTGCTCCTCCCAGTGGGAGTGGGTGACAGGGGAGGAATTTCAAGAATCTAGCATTTAAAGCTATAAAAGCAAATGCAAGTAGGAAATAATACATACAGGGACGGGGCAGGGAGCCCCTCCCTGCCCTGCTAGGAAGCTAGAGGGGTGTTGGAGGAAGGCATAAAAGGGAACAGATTGTGGGAGGGGCTCTACAGTGGGATCAATGTTCTGGGCTGTGGGGTAGGGGCAAAAAGGGGAGAAATTTTGTAACTCAAAACCTTGTGGAAATGAATGATGTAACCAAGAAAATAAAATTTAAAATATATATATATGTGTGTGTGTGTGTGTGTGTGTGTATATATATATATATATATTTAAAAAAAGAAAACAAGAAAGCAAAAAAAAGAATTGGGCAAGTGGAGGCTAATGACTTTATGAGACATTTTGATTTTTGAATCAGTCAAATGAAGTCAAAAGAATGAAAAAAATATAAGAAAACTTAAAATATCTGATTAGAAAAACAGCTGATCTGGAAAATATATCCACAAGCAATTATTTAAAAAATAATCATGTAACTGAAATGCCCTATTATAAACAGAGAGAGACAGAAAGAGACAGAGAGATAAAGAGACACAGAGAGAAAGACAGACAAGAGAAAGACAGAGACACAGAGAGAGAGAGACAGAGACAGAGACGGAGAGAGCAAGAGTGCCTGGGCAGCATCTCTCAAGGAATCAAGGAAAATTGCCCCCACTGTCCAAGAACCAGAGTGAAAATAATCATTGATAAAATCCACTGATTACTTCCTGAAAGAGATCCCAAATTGAAAATGCTACGGAATATTGCAGTCAAATTCCAACATTATTAGGTCAAAGAGAAAATACTACAAGGAAGAAGAAAGCAATACTTTAAATATTGTGGTACCACAGTCAGGGTTACACAGGACCTTGCAGCTTCTATATTAAAAGACGGAGGGACTTAGAATATGATATTCCATAAGACAAAGGAGCTAAAATTACAATGAAAGATCAGCTACCCAGCAAAATTGAGCATAATCATTCAGGAAAAGAGATGGACTTTCAGTGAAACCTTCCTGATGAGAAGACCAAAGCTCAATAGAAAATTTGATGTTCAAATACATGACTCAAGAGAGGCATCAAAAGGTAACCAAGAAAGAAAAAAAAACCAAATAAACATGTTATTCAATATGGGCAAAGTATTTACCTCTTCACAGGGGAAGATGATATTTATAATTCTTTAGAACTGCATCTTTACTACAACATTTAGAAGGGGTATACATAGATTAAGGGCATTTGTCTAAGTTACCTTTGATGTGATGATAAAATATCCAATAAAGTGGAGAAAAGGGATTTCACTGAGAGAAGAGGAAAGGAAGCAAACAAGGATAAATTACGTCACATGAAAAAAACACCTGTCACAGGAGAAGGAAGGAAGGGAGGGAGAGGAGGATTGTTTGAACCTTATTCTCATCAGAATCGAATCAAAGAGGGAATAATATAGTCAGATATAGATATCTAACTTATGTTACAGGAAGTAGGAAGGTAAAGAAAAGGGAGGAGGTGGATAGATGGGAGGGAAGATATGGTAAGGGAAAAAGGGGAAGTAGATAGAAAACAGGGCATTCAGGAAGAATATAGAATTTCTGGGTACTTAAGTTGTCTTTAGAATCTCAGAACTCTTCCCTTTTCCCCCACCTTGGGCCATATTCGAGGTAGGAAAGCTTCTTTGAAATCCTCATGTCTACTCTACATTGTCCTAATGATAGAAACATCTTGTACCCACAATCTCCAGGGAATTTAATCTATGCTACAAGGATGATAAGGAATGTATTCAGGTAGTTGTTTGTAAACATGCAATCATTTTTTCTATGGTAGCAACATCTTAAAGACTGTTTAGAATCATAGGCTAGCCTGACAAAGTTTCTTTAATTAGTAACATATATGTGCATATCACTGCATCAATAATGTTCTAGATCTTTAAATATCATCCAGAGAAGTGTAAGGAAAGTTTATTGAGATTTCTAACTTAGGATATTAAGAACACATCTTCCCCTCTTCACACTTCAAGATATGTGAAGGACTGTACCAGAATGAGGATTATGGGAAAAATGAACTGTTGGAATGGAACTTCATATTTATAAAATACCATCATCCATCTCATACACCCATACCTCTACCAATGTTCATCAGTTCTCAGGTAGTTCATCACTCTCCCGTGTTTCTCTTCAGAGAATACAGTGAACTGCTTGTAATAACACCATGAATAAAATTTAGCATCATTTAATTCTGCTTACAGCATGTTATCTTTCAAGACTTTACCTCTTAGTTTTCTGTCAACACTCATGGCTACATTAAATCTCAGTTTGCATAACAAAAGAGTCTTTTTGTTGTATCTTGGTTAGTTCAATTGTGCTTTGGAAAGAGCAAGAGGATAAAATAAATCATTTAAAGTTGAAGAAGGTTTGAAATATTCTAAAATGCTTTTACTTGTAGAATCAAAATGTTTCTCTGGAAAGTTGAGGTTTTGAGGTCATTGCTGAATTGATCACTGTGATCCATTTTTCTGCATGAAATTGAAGAGGTCTTCTCTTTTAAACTCAACTGTATTTTTGTCCCCTCTGAGCACAATAAAACTAAAAATAAAGCAACAATAGATTGGCATTTCTTGCTTTACAAAGGGTAAGATTGTGAAGTACTCAGGTAAAATTTCCTCCTTACTCTTAATGTTCTATATCATCCATATGAGGCTTACCCTAAAGGTGAGGACTATTACTCCTTAAATTACTGAACTTTCCAGGAGGGGGGGTGTGTCTCATTGCACCAGATGGTAAAGATAGCAAAATTTAAGTTTAAGGAAAATATCAATTCATCCTATTTCTGGAGCAAATATAATGGTGTAGAACACCTTTTCTAACTTCAATCAAATGTTTTAAAGTCTAAAAGTAAAATATCAGTGATAAAAAGTCAATCTAACCACAAACATTCTTAAAGAATATTAAAGCATATAACAGTTTTGCAGTTTAATAAGCAATCATCCTTTGTTCATACTAGGTTATGGAAATGCTTGTTTTATTCCACAAGCGCAATGGAATAGCTTAGCACAGACTTACTCTGTGTGAGAGCGCCATAGACTAGCTTAGCATAGACTGGCTCCTTAAGAGTCTACCCCACATGGCAAACTTGAACTTTCAATAAACTTTACTTTTTCCTTGGCTGAGAAGACTTGAGTGGAATTCTTTCTGCAGGACCCGGCATGTTGGTATTTTGGGGTCCTCAGGCAGCCCTAACCCTCTTTGGACACCCTCTTCATTTCTTCTCCTTCTCTTCCCTTTCCCCTTCCCCTTCCCCTTCCCCTCCTCCTCCTCCTCCTCCTTCTTCTTCTTCTATAAGGTTTATTTTTCTAATAAACACTTTTCTATAAGCTTCTAAGTGTACTGATTTAAGGTAACTATCTGCCTCAGGAAAAGAAAATCTTGGAAAATTCCTATTAGATTCCTGATCATCAATCTATGCTTCCTTCAAAATATTTTGGTGAGCTTCATTCAACAAAACCACAAATAATTTATATAATGACCTTCCTCTTAACCCTCTACTAGCTTCTAATTCTTGTTAGTTGACTTGACAGTGATATCTATTTTAATAATAGTTGTACCTGTAGAGGTAGCAGAAAAAGCACTAAAAAAAATTAAGAGGATTTTCTAATTTTTTGAAATTTATTTATTTATTTTCTAGTTTATATCACTCGTTTCCATAAGATTTTGAGTTACAAATTTTCTCCCAATATTTCCCCTACCCAACACTTCAAAACTGCTATACCACTATTAAGCCCTTCCACAAATCTGCTCTCTTCTATGTCTTCCCCCATTGCTCCTCTGACTTTCCAATAAGACAAGATGGGTCTCTCTAAACTAGTGCCTGTATATTTTAATTCCCAGTTGCATGTAGTTAATAATATATATTAACATTTGATTATGAAACTTTAAATTCTAGATTCTTTCCCTTCCTCCCTCATCACCCATGCCCACTGGAAAGAAAAAAAATTCAATGCAGTCTGTACATGTGTAATTACGCAGAGCATCTCCACAAAAATGGACTTACTGTGAGAGACTGTTATATGTCCTTCCTTCCTATCCCACCCCCTTCTTGCTCTCTTCTCTACCCTGTCACTATCCCTTTAGAGAAGTGTGATTCCAGCAACCCTCCCCCCCAAAACTACCCTCCCCTTCATCATCCCATCTCTCATTCTCATCCCCCATAATCTCCTGTGTGGCAAGATACCCAGTTTAGAGTTTATGTCATTCCTTCCCAAAGCCCAGTTCAATGAGAGTAAGGTTGACCCTTTCTTTCCCTTTTGCCTTCCTGTTCTTCCCCTTCAATGTGACATTTATCCCTTGCCTCTTCTATATGAGACAATTAATGCCATTCTGTCTCTCCCTGTCTCTTCGCATTATAATCCTCACCCACCTCAGAATTTCAACTTTTAAAGAATTTTCCCTTCTTATTCAATTGATCCTGTGCCTTCTATGTACACATATATACAAATACTCAGATATGTATTCATATGCATATATGAACCCTACTATATAAACATAAGTATATGTATACATATATATACTTTGTATTCCCTTCCCCTATCCTCATACTGAGAAAAGTTTTGTAAGTTACAATTAGTGTTTTTCCATGTAGGCATGTAAATAGTTCAACTCTGATAAGTTCTTATGATTTCTTTTCCATGTTTACCTTCTCATGCTTCTTGTATTTGAGTGTCAAAATTTTCTTTTCAGTTCTGGTTTTTTCAGCAAGAATGTTTGAAAGTCCTCCACCTCACTGAATATTTTTTTCCCTGGAACATTATACTCAGTTTTGCTGGGTAAGTGATTCTTGGTTTTAATCCTAGCTCCCTTGATCTCTGGAATATCATATTCCAGGCCCTTTAATCCCACAATATAGAAGCTGCTCGATCCTGGGTTATCCTAATTGTGTTTCCACAGTATTCAAATTGCTTCCTCTTGGCAGCCTGCTATATTTTCTCCTTGATCTGGGGGTTCTGCCACCTGGCTATAACATTCCTAGGAGTTTTCTTTTGGGGATCTTTCTCAAGACGTGTTTGGTGAATTATTTCAAGTTGTATTTTGCCCTCTGGTTCTAAAATATCAGGGCAATTTTCCTTGAGAATTTCTTGAAGGATGCTTTCTGAGTTATTTTGGCTTTCATGGTAGTCCAATAATTTTTAAATTGTCTTTCCTGGGTCTATTTTCAAAGTCAGTGGTTTTTTCAAGGAGATATTTTGCATTGCCTTCTATTTTTTTTCATTTGTTTGGATCTGTTTAATAGTATCTTGATTTATCATAAAGTCATTTGCTTCCATTTACTCCCCTCTAATTCTGAAGGAATTATTCTTTTCAGAAAGCTTTTGAGATTCTTTTTCTATCTGGCAAATTAGACTTTTTAAGGCCTTCTTCTCCTCATTGGCTTTTTGGGCCTCTTTTGCCATTTGAGTTAATCTATTTTTGAGGTGTTATTTTCTTCAGTCAAATAGTTGACTTCCTTTTCATGATTTTCCTGCATCATTCCCATTTCTCTTCCCAATTTTCCTCCACTTCTTTTATTTGGTTTTCAAAATTCTTCTTAAGCTCATTTATGGCTTAAAGGCAGTTTACATGTTTCTTGGAAGATTTTGGTGTGGGAGTATTTATTGTGTTGTCTTCTTCCCATTCTAAGCTTTGATCCTTTTTGTACCCAAAAAAGGATTCTAGCGTTCAATTGCTGTTCTTACTTTTCTTCCTTTGACTGCTCATGTTGCCAATCAATTAATTACTTGATTTTTTTAGCTCTGTGGAACTCTGCTTCCAGAGGGGAAAACTCTTTCCCAAATTGCTGGGGTTTTCACAGCTTCCAGAGCTCTTAGGAGGGTGACTTTTATTTTATTTTATTTTTCATTTTTTTTCTGCCTCTACCAGCTTTGGCTCACTGAAAATACACCCTAGGACCACCACCAAATTCCAAGGTCTAGATCCAGGCCACTCAACACAAGAGCACTTAGCCTCTGAATGATTGCTTGGCCCTCTGCAGTGCAGTCCAGGAGCTCTGAAGCAGCCACGTAGAGGTGGCTGCAGTGCTGCTGCTTCTGCTGCTTCCTTGCCCTAGAGGCAGTTTGGCTGCACTGCTTTTCTCCCCAAAATTTAGCTGAGTTCCACTGACCTTTCACTTAGTCCTTGTTTCTTATGGCTTGATAATTCTGGAATCTGCTACAGCTGCTGCTGATTCACTCTCCTGAAGGCTCCAGCTAGGGCTAGGCCTGCCACCCCAGGGCCAAACCACGGTTTCAGCCTGGACTCGGCTTGGCTCCTGGCGTGCTGTGATGAGGCCTTCCTGCCAAGCTGCCTTCAGCAAGAGATATATTTTTTTCTATATTTTTGTGAGTTTTGGAGCCCTAAAATTTGTTTAGAGTCATATTTTATGGGTATTTGAGGTGGCTATGTGCAAACTGCTGAACCTTTTTGCATCTATGCCTCTGTCTTGGCTCCTGGATTTTCTCATTTTTGATAATGTAGCATAAAGGTTGGTTTATGTTGCATTTGTATTGAATGGTTCATTAGAAAGTTTATATGTACTTTAAAATTACCTGTCCAAAAATGTTCCTGGTTGTCCTGACAATAATTTTGGGAGTAAGAATAAAAGGCCTAAGATAAATTTTGAATCTATTTCTACTATCTATATCTATTGGATTCTTTCTTTTAAGTTTCTCTCTGCAATGTATGTGTATGAATATATCTATACAAATATACGTGTGTATATGTATATACACATATCTGTATATAAACATATATACTCATATATGTGTATATATGTACATGTATACATATATAATAGATACAAAATCTTTTACTTTTGTTTAGTCTTTATTTGGTCTTTATATCACTCTTCTCCCCGTATTCAATAATTCTCTAAGATAGGTTGTGAAAATAATTCGCTCAATTTAAACATGAGGGAACTGAGACCCAAAGAACTTTCATGATTTTCCAAAACTACGCAAGTAGTAGAACAATTCAGATAGAATTTTCAAGCAAAGCTTCCCATTCAAAATTATACTGTTCTACCCCTATGGAACATTGAAGAGGTTATATTTTTTTACAAGAAGTGCCATTGAAAGCTTTTCATTAAAAGAGTAGCAGAAACTTTCTCCTTTCTAATCCTACCTCCCGACACTGTGATATTCCAGAAATTTAATCTGATTACATTACTTCCTAGCTCAATAAACTGTAATACTTTTCTATTACCCCTAGGATATACTAAAAAGTCCATGTTTGTATTTTAGTTCTTCACAATCTACCATAAGGCCAAGCATGAGCAGCTTTCCAGAAGACTGCTGCTGTGAACAGCTTCAAGGTTCTGATTACATAGTATAGTGAACTTTTTATTTATTGAGTAATAAGACAAAACCTTGACAGAAACCAGCATTTACAATGTTATAACATACAAAGTTATTTATAAAGTGGCCACATAGTTTTCACCAAAATATATTATTCATTAAGTGTTTAACTCAATCACCCTTAAGAATCAAGCCTCCTTAAAAGGGGCACAAATTGCAAAAGTCAAAGTTCTCCACCCCTAGGCCACAGTAAATCATGCTCTTCTTTGTCAGCATCAAGTACCCAAGGGGAGGTCTTTTTCTTCTTGAGTAAAGGCCAGCTCCCAAATTCTATGTTTCCTCTCCCATGGGTCCAGCTCCTAAGGGAATTTACCCAACTGTCACCTGGATTCAAAGGTAGGCAGCTCTCAGTTCTTCATCCATCTCCTTGTCCAGTTCCTCTTCCAGTTCCCATTCGATATTGAAGCTCACAGGGTCTAGTCCACCTCAAATCCTTTATGGCGTCTATTTCTGGGAAGACAAAGATTAACAGAAACAAAACAACATTCAAACACATTACTGGAATCATTATCAATCCACTATCTGCCTGTGAAATCAACACAGATGCACATACAAGGCCTGAGAACTCAACACTAATTATTGGTATAGTCATAGGACCTCTGAAACCCTACTCCAGGATTTGTTAACAGAAAAACAGAAAATCATCTTCCAGGACTTTCAGTAAGGTCCCTGGGCTGCTGTACAAAGTATTAAAGACAAAAATCAACACAGACAGAAGAGTGCCAGGATACCACAAGTTTTCTCCTTCTTGACTCTGCCACCATAAGTGTTCTCTTCTCAGTTCTGTCCTTTCCCAGTTTGGGCTATTCCATAGATGTGGTTATTAGCTCTTCCCCATTCTGCCCCTTCCTACTACATCAGCAACAGAAGTTCAAAAGTTCAGGGGTTCACAAGTCCTATTTCGTAACAAAGATTTAATATAATCATGGGCAAGGTTTAAAGAAACTTGAACTGAAACAAGGTGCTAAATAAGTAAATAGCTAAAATAAGGTTTTAAGTACTATTTTGCTTGCCATTACACTTACCTTGCAGAAAGATAACACTGAGATTTCAATCTATATATGAACTTATTCTATATCACACCCTTTCCCATATTCAAAAGTGTTTAGACCAACTGAACTAGTCTTTTTGCTGTTTCTTATATAGCACATTTTATCTTTCCTCTCCATGCCTGATATTCTCTCTTTCCTCATCTCTCCTTCTTGTAATATTTATTTTCCATAAAAGTTGTGAGAGTATCATTAATGAGAAGGCACACAGAAGGAACATTGTGTTCAAAGGTTCACAAGTCTCAGGGAGTTTACTAGTCAAAGCCATTCAATCCTGTGACTTCCTTGCCTTGGAACTAGTCCCACAAGCCCAAAGTGATAATGGAGGCTCAGGAGGACATCCAGATGAATATCCTAATGTAGAAAAAGGATATGTTGAGTTTTTGCCCCTATATCTGGTTATAATTATTGTACAGCTTCATAGGTAGTGGGAGGGAAACTTTAGGAGTTATGTATTAGCAGATGCTCTGGACTGTTCTCCTATCAAGGTAACCATAAGGATATTATAACTTGTAAAGCTTGCTAACCTTACATGCCTGTATTAGATGAAGTTTGCTAAAGTGATAATCCTAACCTAGAATTCATTTTTTTAACCTAGAATTCTTATCTCTAAATGTAGCTGACCAAACAAGATGTTGAGGGCATAGGAACTTATTAGCATATAGGTGAGTCAGTTACACAGTAATCAAACAGGGATTCAGCTAGAGCCTGAGAATTAGCCAATTCTCATAAAAGCTCAGTTTTCAAAACAAGCAAACAAACAAACAAAGGAAGAACCTTTCTTGATCACTACCCCCAGCTTCTAGTTCTCCTCTCTCCAGTTATTTAGTATTTATTTGGGATATTTTTATATGAGTAAATGCTGTCTCCTATAGAATGAAAATCCTTTTGAAGGACACACATTGTTGCATTTTTATCTATGACTTAGGGCATATTTCAGTGCTGAACACAGTAGGCATTAAATAAATATTTGTTAATTGGTTGTTAAATGACTGGTTGATTAATGATCAGAGTAGTGGACAAGGATGATTATTTTGGTTACAATAAAGAGGAAAATTTGGGGCGGCTAGGTGGTGCAGTGAATAGAGCAGTGGCCCTGGAGTCAGGAGAACCTGAGTTCAAATGCGGCCTCAGACACTTAACACACACACACACACACACACACACACACACACACACACAAAAACTAGCTGTGTGACCTTGGGCAAGTCACTTAACCCCAACTGCCCTACTTCCCCCCCCTACAAAAAAAGAAAGAAACAAAGAAAAAAAGAAAGAAAGAAGACGACAAGTTGAAGGAAGTAACAAGTGAGGCCTGTTAGGAAGAACAGATGGGTTGTCATGAGGCTTATTTTAGAATGTGAGGCCTGGAAATAAAAAGTATGTGCATGGGGATGGTATGGGAGGATCTGAATCTGTAGGAGTTAGAACTAGCAAAACATACAAGCTAATCAGCTGTGGTAACAGAGAGAAGCATCAATTATAAGACAAAGATTTCAATCATGGATGACTAAGTAAATAGTGGTGTCCCTGAAAGACTGAAGAAAGTTAGAAAGCATATCTCCACAAATTTCCTATTTTTGCAGGATCACTGAAATCCTGGGAATCTCTTATAGCCATATTTAACATCTGAGAGTTTTGCATTTTATTCCCTAAACTTTGGATAAACATACTGAATACTGTACTCTAATCTAGTCCTTAACATTGAAAGTTTTTAGTTCTTATCATGGTTTTATCTTGAAGGGATGGCTCAGATGAGATCATAAAACAAAGAAATTGTGTTTAATTTTATTTGCTGTAAATAAAAGTAGAGTTAAGAAGTTCATTCACTGATATGCATCTGATACAGTGAAGTTGTATGTGAATAATCTTTGTTCTCCAGTGACTTAACTATTTCTCTTTAAACTGTGCTTTAAAGTTAGATCAAAGTTAGTTTGTATTCAAAAGACCCTTCCTAGGAATTTAAAAGTGCATTTTCCAGTATTATTTTCATCTTTTCACATACAACTTCTGGGTTAAAGAATAAGGATAATGATAATTATATATAATCAACATGGAAGCATAGCTGGCAATAAAAAAATTGCTATTTGATACAGTAGATGGGGTGCTAGACATGACGTCAGTAAGACTTAAATTAAAATCCAGTCTTAGACACTGACTAGATATAGGATCCAGGTCAAGTAACTTAATTTCCTTCAGGCTTAATCTCCTTATCTGTAAAATGAAAATAATAAGAGTACTACCTTCTAAAGTTTGGGAAAGGTAAAATGATATTTTAAGTATTATGCAAAATTTGAATATAATTTTAATTATTATCATCAATATCATTGGTCTTATCATTATTGTTGTTGCTGTTACTTGTTCCATAGGTTTGAGCCCTATGACATTAGCTAAACATAAACTAAGCAAAAGTTGTATTTATCTGATTACTTACGAAAGTGAATTATTTTACTAAGACGATTTTGGGTTTTTTTGTGTTTTTTGTCTATTTTTATTTTCCAAATTACATATTCAAGAACCTCATCCCATCAATTTCAACTGACCTTTGTAAATATTTTTCCTTTGATACTTCCAGATGTCTATTTGATGGTTTAGCATGTATAAACATAGACAAATTTTCCCAGTTTGAAACATGCATTCTCTTTTTTTGCAACATGAACCCATGCCCCATCTGGCAGAGATATATACCGACATATGAATGGCTCACCCTATGTCTTTAGGGAGAAAATATTTCCATGTTGGTGGGAAGAAGAATGATACAGGTGGTTAGCCTTTGCTCTTTTATTTTCAAGGGGTCCTAATGGACAGCAGTTATACATATTATACACTAGATATTTTAAAACTAGAGGTACGTGATTCTTTGGTGGATTTAGATAAAAAACTAATTTCCTCTGTCATTTCAAGAAATAGTTTTCTCCAAAACCTAAAGGTTAATAGTTAACTTAATCTTGAAAGACTTCTCATTTTCTCTCACTAAGCACTCATTATATAAAAGACAACCACAGATAATGAACAAACATAGCAAACAAATAAAGAAAATATATTAAGAAAAATCTTATGCATTAGCATAACAGAATCCACAAAATTTAAGGAGCTCTGTGACCTGGAAGTGTAATGAAATATCACTTGCATCAATGGAAATGATATAACTCAATGAGTCCACTCAACAGGCTCAAAAACAGCAAGTACTTAGAAATCAAAAGATATGTTAGCATTCAGAATTTTGCCTTCATTATTCTAGGTGGTGTCCTGTTTACCACTCAAAGTTCACTACTTGACTCTCATTGTCCATCATCTAGCTCTTTTTTTTCCCCCTTAATCCTTCCAACCATTTCTTAGCAAATCAGGAGTTATGCCTCTCTGAAAGTGCTTCAGATGATGCCACATTTCAACTTCATCCTTAAATTTTTCTTGAACTAGATCAATTTCTTTTTTTTCCACATGAATAAGATAAGAAAGACTAAAATTAACCAGATTACTTGAAAGAGAGAAAGCACACACACACACACACACACACACACACACACACATACCAGCAGTGCTCCATTTTGTACTACTGAATCACTTCTATATAACATGACCATATTGAATCAACTCTATAAAACAGAAAAACTGATTTTCAGCCCAGTTACATTGCTAGGAAGTTCATTCAAAAATGCCTACTTCATAACAATATATATTTTCTAAGCTCTGGTTCTTAAATCTTTGTTCCCTAATTCTGCCCTCCCTAAAAACCTATTCTATTCATCTTACCTCAAAATTCAGCCAGTTCTATATGTGAAAATTCATGAAAAGATTGGGTATAGAGCATAAATATTCTTTGTTTTTAGAGGGAGGGAGGCAAGACAATTGGGACTAAGTGACTTGCCCAAGTTCACACAGCTTGTTAGTGTGTAAAGTGTCTGAGCTCGAATTTGAACACAGGTCCTCCTGACTCCAGGGCCAGTGCTCTATTCACTGTACCACCTAGGTGGCCCAAACATAAAGATAGTGAGGGGTTGTACTCACATTTGGTAACATTACGGTATTCTTCAGTACTGAAATTTTAGATGCTTTGGAGGAGATAGAAATATGTCACATAATTATACTAAGGATTATAAGACAAAAAGCTTATAAATTCATTGAATGAACCAAGATGTGCAGTGTGAATAGTTAACAAACTAAAATGTTAACATCTTTATTTCTAGGAACCATTTTCGTGGGATAGATGATAGAACTCATTCCCTAAAGAGAAGATTTGTGGCTCTAGATATAGCCAATAGGACAACCTTTATCTTTTTTCCATTAAATATCCTCTTTGACATATTCTATATACAGCCTCTAGAAAAACATAAAACTCAGTCTTAGAACCACAAATAAACATCTAGAACATGTCCCATGGCTGTCTCTTCCAAAGGATTAGGGTTGCCAGCACACAGAAAAATAAAGCATGAAGAAACACCAAATCACCATTACTTTGCTACCATAAATTCTAAAATTATTCCTCTCCTCTCCCATTCATGGTACCATGGACCTGATAAAGAAATTAGCCGGCTCAGTGATTATATAACTTTATCTATTGTAACAAAGACCTTGCTTAAATTTTTTTTTCTGTGGTTCAGGTATGAATAAAGTCACTGAAGCTCATTTTTGCTCCATGTTCCTAAAAGCTGTGCTCCTCTATACTCCTGCCTACTGGGGGAAAAACATGAACTGTTAATACTAGGAAATGCAACAGTACTCTATGGAATTAAGTTCCAAATGAATGATGCTGTAAAAATATATATATATTATGAATCCATATAAGGAGCAAAACACTGTGGGCTTCAAACGATTGGCCATTAAATTATAAATGCTGACATATGTATATATTTCCTATAAATAAATAAATACAATTAAATTGGTCATTAGATAATAAATAACCATTGAATCCAATGCACATTTGTTAAATTCCTACTAATGTGCTAGATAAAATACTATAGAAGTACTTTGTGCTAGTTAAAGTACTATTAGAGGGGTGGCTAGGTGGCACAGTGAATAGAGCAGCGGCCGTGGAGTCAGGAGTACTTGAGTTCAAATCCGGCCTCAGACACAAAACAAAAAACTTAGCTGTCTGACATTGGGCAAGTCACTTAACCCCAATAGCCCTCCAAAAAGAAAAGAAAAAAAAAAGATATTATCGGCTACTAAAGATTCAAAGCCAAAATTGGAAATAATAACTGATCTCAAGCAATTTACATTCAGTTAAAAGGAAACAACGTGTACACAGATAAATAAATACAAAGTAACTCCAGGAAAAAATCCCAAGAAATTATTACTTTTTGTGTGTTAGGCTCTAGATTAATCGCTTCACAAATACCTCATTTGATTCTCACAATAACCTTGGGAGATAGATACTACTATTTCCTCCTTTTATAGTTGAGGAAATTGTAAGCAGAATTCATTGAAAGCCTGAACTGGAATCATACAGCAGGTAAGTGTCTGAAGGAGATTTTTATTTTATTTTATTTGCTTTCTGGAGGGGGAAGGCAGAGCAATTGGGGTTAAATGATTTGCCCAAGATCACGTGGCTAGTAAGAAGTGTCTGAGGCCAGATTTGAGCTCAGGTCCTCCTGAATCCAGAGCCAGTGCTCTATTCGTTGAGCCACCTTGCTGCCCCTGAAGTAGAATCTGAACTCACATCTTTCTGACCCCAGACCCAGTGCTCTATTCAGTGTGTCATCTAGATATCTCTAGTTCTCACAACAGAGGGATAAAGAAAGATCTCAAGTAGATGTTCTTAACAGGAAGGTGGAAAGAGTGAAACAAAGGCAAAGAAGCAAAAATAGGAATGGTGAATTTGCACCATTACAGTAATTACAGCCCAATAGCTAAATCAGAGTGTTCCATTAGGAAAAATGGCAAGAAAGAAAAGTTAGGCATTATGTTAGACAGACATGAGATGGTGGAGATGTGAAGCCTCTTAAAACATCACTCACAACTCTTCAACTACTCTTTCTTCTTTTTTCAGCATTATTTTTGGGGTGAAGAATCCTGGCCACAAAACTCCTCCATTTGTTCTTTTATGTACATTATCTACCTCTGCATTCTGGTTTTGGAACTCCTTTCTTCTGATTCACACTTCACTTCTATTCTGCTTGCTTTCAAGTAAATGCGTTATATTTCTAGCTTTAACAAAATGGGCATGGTTAACTTAATGTATTGCATCTAAACAAGATCTGACTCTATGTCTTTTATTCCCTTTCTCAGTACAGCTGTCTTCCTACGTAGAATTTTTCTTCACTTATAACTGTTAGATTTTGAATAACTGAAGCAGTCAATTGAATGTTTGTTGTTCAAAATTCTTGCCTGAGGTAGACATTTCCTAAATGCTCCAGCTTTATAAAGTACAGGCAGCTGGATGGATCTCTTCACCTGAGAACATGTTTCACATTGGTTACAGCAGCATTACTGGACAGAGATATGAACAGCAGTAACAAGAAAGTGTTTGCTCTACTGGAAGGGATTGCAGAGGTCAAAGTTAAAGACTTTCCTTTGATTCCAGGGCAAATTATGTACGTCATTTTCCTTGTTCAGAATTCAGGTTCTTTTGTCTTGTCAGGAGAGTTCTGGAGGAGGACTTGTTCACTGCCCACAGATGACAAGTTACTTCTATCCCCATCAATGCTCTTCCTGAGTTAAAACAAGCACATTGCTTCCTGGTCAGATTGCATGAGTGAGTGAAAAGTGAAGGCCATAAAGCATGTTTGTGTTCTTCCCTTTCTGTCTGTATCTTAACCTCACAAGTCCTTTCCTGGATGTTCATGTCTCCTCCACCACATTACACGGTTCCTATTGGCAGAAATTATTTGTTTCCATATATTTATTAGATTAATGTACGTATATATATATATATATATATATATAGCCATTAAAAACTAATAACTATTCTTTCATTCTACCAATGTTTTCTACTACTATAGTCCACTATTTAATAAGGAAAGACACTTAAAACCAGATCTATGTCAAAAATTAGAAGGTCTAACAATTTCTTTGATTCTGTCTGTTATGATTGATAACTCCTACTCAGTACTTCCTCCCACACTCCATCCTCCTGGTAATATTCACCATCAGAAAATTAGATGTTGCCTTTATCCTCTACATCAGGTTCATTGACTAAGAATAATGTTGATATCAATATTGAGTATATTAGTTTTTATATTTTTATCTTCCCAAGAAGTCCATCTATTATCATTCTTTTAACCTTATGAAATAGTAGTAATCCTTTATCTGCCTTCACACCAAATTCTTGGCTGTGAAGTCCCTAATGCAACAGCACCAGACTCAATAACTACTATTTTGCTGGTACAGAGTTACTTATCACAAGGGAGAACTTATACTTGAGGGCTAGAACCTGTGAATAATGAGATTAGAGGCACCTAGTTGAGATTATGGATAGAGGGCAGATCTGGGGTCAGGAAGATTTGACTTTGAATTCAGTCTCAAATATTTACTAGCTCTGTGACCCTACACTAGTCATTTAACCTGTTTGTTGACTTAGATTCTGCATCTATACAATAGGGTTAATATGAATTATACATCTCTCTCATGTTGCTTGTGGGAATAAAATGAGAAAGTATATGTAAAGTATTGTGCAAAACCTGAATCATTATACGACAGCTTTCTTTTATTATAACCACAACCCAAAAGGAATAGCCATGAAATATTTTAAATATATAGAAAGTAATTGAAAAAAATGCAATTTTGTTACTCGTGTTAAATTTATGAAGAAATATGTATATGTCCTCCCACAACCACCACCCCACACAATTTAGGTTATGTCCTTCTATCCATAATGAACATGTATTAATCTTAGCAAAATTAAAATATTTTATGTATTTATTAATCTTAGAAAAATTTAAAATATACATACATAATCTTAGCAAAATCTTGTTGCGACTATCACTAAAACTTCTCTTACATCCTTCCCCTTCCTTCCACGCATACAATTACTACCCTTTGTAGTGAATAACTGAAGCATCAATTGGACCCTAGTCCAAGGCTTCATTACCTCTTATTTTACGCTGTTTCAATAGGCATCTAATTGGGTGTGTGGCCAGCATGTCCTCACTCTAATCTATCTTGTTTCACATTTTTGTTTCCATATTCTTTACCTCCACAGGGTTTGACTTATAGAACACACTTGATAAATGTTGATTAATTTGTCATTTTCATATTTCAGAAATTGTTCTTGTTATTGTCTGATTTTCTTTACTACGTTATATTTTTTCCCTCAATTTGAATACTAGTTAGAAAGATTTGTTGCTATGTTTTACACATTATATTCATATTGAGGACCAGTGAAATAATATAGCATTGTTTCCTAAAGAAAGACAGCAGGGACTGAATTACTAAACCAACTCTGTAATGTACAAAAATCAGAGTATTCTGATTCTGCCTGCAGCATATGTTGAAAAATTTGCTTCCTGCAGGCAAGAAGTTACTTTTATCTATTACTGGAAAAGTGGTTTTTACTACTTAATAATTTACATTACATTGTCTTTGTAAAGTCATTAAGGAAAAAAAAAAACATGCCAACAATAATGTTCTATGAGCAGATGAAAAAAAATCTCATAGCTGCTGTGGGAAATGTCCCCAAAATATTCATAATATAAAGTACCTTTCTAGCTAACGTCACATTGCATCTGCAGTGTTTATAATCTCCTCCCACATATTGAATGATATTTTTTTAAACTAGCTACCAATTGTTCTGTAACACAGTTAGGCATTATAGGTAGATACAAATTAAATTAGTTCAGTCAGTCAACAAGTATTTATCATCTCCTTGTATTTATTGCTTACCAGCCCTGTGTTAAGTAGAAGCTACTATTCCAGCTCTGTCTATTAAACTGTTCAATAGTCATTTATGCAAAAAGTATTTATGGAGTTCCATTTATACAAAGAAGTGTCACTGAACAGGATCCAACTTCTTTGATGACAAGGAGCTTCCTCCATTAACTCCATTCCTCCTAGAGTTTGCAAAGGTGGTGAGTCATCCTTATCTCAAGAACACTGGAGTCAGTGGCTCTGGATTCCATTGGAAATGTGTACTTATGTTGAATAAATCTGTTTGGTCTAACAAATTAAGATCCAGAAGCCTTGTAGGTTGAAAAAGCATAGAGTTACCTAATGATTTCAGAGACCTTAATCTTCTGATCCAGAGATAGAAGAGATACTGTCTCATGGAGAATTTCACCTAAGGAAGACTGAGATTGGGAATCCTGATTCTACACCTGGGAAGATTTTAATGAGTCAGATGGACCACTGGCATGCTTTAATTTAAACTTCAGTTTTGTTTCATTAATTTTGGCTCAATAAGGTGAGCGTGGGCATACCTACTCTGAGAATCTTATAATTCCTATGTCCACGATAGCTCTCTCATCCAACATTCTCTTTACTTAAACAACTACCACCTTGACTCAGACCCTTAAGACCTCTCTCCTAGATTATTGCAAGAGTCCCCTAAATGGTCATCCTTCCTGGAGTATGGAAAGCTAGGTGTGGCAGGGAATAGAGTGCCAGCCTGGAGTCAGGAAGATTTATCTTCCTGGTTTCAAATGTAACTTGAGATACTTACTAGTAGTGTGACCCAGGGCAAGTCATTTAATTCTGTTTGCCTCAGTTCCTCATCTGTAAAATGAGCTGGAGAAGGACATGTCAAACCACTCGAGTATCTTTGCCAAGAAAAATTCAAATGGTTTCACGAAGGATAATACGCTACTGAATAAACAACAATAAAACTCTCCACATTCCTGTACACTTTTCTCCAAGTCATCTTAACCTCAGATCTCAATATGAATTTCCTAAGGAACAGACCTAACTATGTGAATTCTGTACTCAACAAATATCAAAGGTTCCATTTGTTTTGGGGATCAAATATAAACACCTTTGTTTGCCACATAAAGTTTCATAAGACCCCAAACTATCTTTCTTACCTTTCTATATACTATTTTCCATCCCACAGCTTTCAGTCTGTCTTGATATTCCTCATACAGGACACTCCATTGTTCATCTCCATATTTTTGAACTGGCTACCTCTCCTTTCATGCCTAAACTGTACTTCCTCCTCATCTCTGCCATTTTGAATTCCATTTTTTTCCCTTCAAAACTCCTCTCAAAACAATCTTCTACAAAAATTGTTTTCTACTAAATCAGAATGGTACATTGTTATCTCAGGGTATGAAGCTTGAGGGTGAATCTGGCTTCCGCTATTTATTACATGTGTGATGTTAGGCAAGTCACTTTACTTATTGAAACAGTTCTACAAATGAAAAATGACTTTGGTTTCCAAAACCATGATTTACCAGCCAGTGTCTTCAACTTCCCCTTAGATATTTTGTATATGTAGATACATACATGTTATCTCTCCCCCAGCAGAATATATGCTCATTGAGGGTAGGGGATGATTTTTTATTTCCTACTTTTTTCTTTTTTCTTTTTTTTTTAATATGGTATTCCTTATCTAGATATGTTTAATCTTCAATTAGCAAATGCCTGCCACTATTGAAACACACACAAAAAATTAAAGTTTCACTTCTTTATACTACTCAAAATGTTCATCTAAAAAAAACATAACTTCCACATATTTTTGACTTCTCATTTTTCTTCTCACTTTTGTCTTACTTCTTCACTATGTTAGTACCTTCTATCTTCCTCCAGAGTAATGGAAGAGAGAGAGGAAAATCTCGAGCAGATAATAAATATGTCCCTGGTGGAGTAGACACTAGAGAATAGACTTTATATAAAAAATTTAAATGATTGAATCTATAGAAATCACAGTATCCTGAGGGATATAAAAACAGTGTGTGTGTGTGTGTGTGTGTGTGTGTGTGTGTGTGTGTGTGTGTGTGTGTGTGTGTGTATGAAATGGTAGGTTAAGCATAGTCTGAATCCCAGGCCATCTGATTGGAAATCCATGTCTTTTTCTATTATCTATCCTTATCAGCAATAGAGGGCTATCTAATATCATTCTATCTACTGTATGTATGTGTATGTATATAAGTATGTATGATGTTTTTGTGGGTCCAGCATGGTTTAGCTATTGTTTCACACTCTGCATAACCCCAGAACAGAATGTCTTTTTGCAATTTGTAATCTTTTGTATTTGTAATATCTGAATACAAATAACAGAGGAAACAACTAAGTAGCAAATTGCTATGGATTGTTTTTTGATTTGTATGGCCCTAACTAGGAGAGGTCATCAGATTCTGTGGATTTACCAATTACATTCCCAGCATTTATATTGGACATGTGTGGATTTCATTGATGAAATAAACTTTGATATAGAAGAAATATTTTATAAAAATGCAAGAAGTCCAACTAATTTAATTTCTACCCATTCCTTTTAGAAGACGATTTTGCTGATCTCCCTGATCTGTTTCTGCCCCCTTGAGAGTAATGCATGGTGGCAGTCCATTTTTCACTTTGATTTGTATTTCTGGAAAGATCAGCAGAATTTCATGAGTTAGGTAGGAGAGTTCTTTGTTCAGAAACCTCTGATCATACAGCAAGAGGAGCATTGCCAAGGCCAAAGCAGACACACGGATTCAGGTTTGTAAACCTGCTAAATTGAATGTAATTTTGACTTTTATCCAATTACCGCCAAAACCATAACCATACATCTATAGTAAAGAAAATCTGCACAGCCCATTTACCTTTGCCCTTTGCCCATTAGTTTTTCCACAGATAATAATAATAACAATAGTAATTTATTAAAAAGTTCTTCTTTATAACCACACCAGTACATTGTTATGTAATGGCATAGACAATTCTTCATTCCCAGTTTCTGACATTTACCACCCACCCTTTGGTAGCACATTGAAGTGGATGGACACAAATCTGAATTATAACTGCAATTAAAGAAGAAAAATCCAACAAGCTTTCAAATATTCATATGACCATACATTTGGAGCTCAGAGGTACTTTAATAATGAGAAAACAGATACTTCAAATATCATGCAGCTAGTCATAGAATTATAAATCTAGGGTTACAAAGACAGCTAAATGGTACTACACTTGCACTTGGGAAGACCTGAGTTTAAATTCTGCTTTAGCTGCTTCTTAGCTACCTGACAATGGGTAACTCACTAGACCTTTCTGTTCCTCAGTTCCTTCACCTATAAAACTGCAGTAATAATAAAACAAATCTCATAAGGTTATTTTGAATGTGAAAGAGAAAACATGTAAACCTTTAAGTATTAAAGAAATAATAACTCTTATTATTACTATTAATTATAATTTAAAGGCTTTCTAGTCAACAGTTCATAGAAACAGAACTGAAAGATCCCTCAGAAGTCACCTAGTCTAAGCCCCTTATTTTCTGGATGAAGAAACTGAAGTACAACTAATCTGTGATTTGGTCTATATCATACAGGTTGGTAAGCATTAGAAGATGATTTGGAACTCAAATCGTTTAATTCCAGAGCTAGTGGTAGTCTTTCCATTGTACCATTGTCAATCAAATTTGGAATGATCACATATTTCTGAATCACCAATTTGTAATCTGAGCCTTTGGCTAATAGTCAAGTAATCCTATGGAGAAAAAATATTCAATGATTCAACTACCCTTATAAGAACTCAGTTTAAAGTCAAAGGTGGTGAGTTTTGTTTTTTTCCGGCGGTGAAGATCTCCCCGCGCCAACATGCCTCTCGCGAAAGACCTCCTGCACCCCTCTCCCCAGGAGGAGAAGCGGAAACACAAGAAGAAGAGCCTGGTACAGAGTCCGAAATCGTATTTCATGGACGTGAAGTGCCCGGGGTGCTATAAAATCACCACTGTCTTCAGCCACGCACAAACAGTGGTTCTCTGTGTCGGATGCTCCACTGTACTCTGTCAGCCTACTGGAGGCAAGGCGAGACTTACAGAAGGATGTTCCTTCAGACAGAAGCAGCACTAATGACTGAATCAAGATGAATGAGGAACTGTAGAGAATAAAACAAATTTGATACAACAACAACAACAACAACAACAAAAAAGGTGGTGAGTTTTAAAAAAAATGCCATAGGAGGTGGGATTATCATTTTGTTTCCAAACAGTGAGAAGAGTCAGTAGTCTATTGAGGTGAAAAGCAAGGGATTATGCTTTCATATGATCTTGAAAGGAGGAAAATCAGTTTTACTTCAGTTACTAAGCAATTTCTGTACTTACTGGTGGAAATAACTCACCCTCACTTTTTTCCCAAAATGTGAAATTGGTTTAATACAAAGTAAGCCTCTCAGTACCTAACTCAAGCATTATCCAACCACAGTAATCAGAAAGAAATGAGATATATTTTGTTATAATGATGAGTCAGTTCTCAGAACGGCTTAAATGTAGATGACTTCAGGCAAAAGCACTCCAAACCTCTACCTTCTACAAGCCTGTGTCCTGGTAGTTGACAGAACCTGATTCTATGCTTCTGGAATAAGCTACTTTTATTTTTATTTTATTTTTACATTTTTAATGGGAAATTGTCCAAAGTGAAAAATATCAAATAATTAGACACAATTCTGAGATCTGGCTTTGTAGAAGAAGAAAAATAAATTTCCTCACCCCAAATAAGGACATCACCACAGTTGAAAACAAGGCAACATTTTACGTAAGATTATTCTGAAACTAGACTTAGAGTTGGGAGAGAACAAGAATCAAATCTCTCTCATGACATCTCTAAGCTGTCTAACCTTTGGGCACTTTATATTCAGTCTCATCCTTAATGTCCTTAGCTGGAAACTAGAGAGAGTATTTCCTACAGTACTTTCATTACAGGGTTGCTACAAGGCTTAAATGATGTGGTGTCTCTAAAAAGCTTTGTAAACCTTAAAATTCTCTATGAATATTAGTTCTCAGTATCATGTTACTTGGAAAATGGGGTGAAGCTATGAAGGCTATAAGTGTATGAGATCTGGGAACACTAAGGATTGGGTCAGGAGGAGGCCATGTGTTCAACACTTCAGTCCCCAGACAGAGACTGTGTAGAACGGCAAGAGGAAATCTCAGACCTATATTGGGGCACCAAGCTACCCGGACACAAGAACAGTGGCTAGTCAACTGCTTTGTCAAAAACTATCTAGTTTTGAGTAACAGATCCTGGAAAGATTGTAAAAGGAAATCATTTCCCTCCCGACCTGTGAGCAAATAGATACGGTAAGGGTAGTGAACTAAAAAAAGTAGAAAGTTCAGAATCAAGTAGCAACACTGGGTTTCAGACCGCAGGTTTAGTTATAGCATCAGGCCCAGCCTAGAGAAGTATAACTAGATCAAGAAATCCAAACCAAAGAAAAGCCTACAATTCCATCACTCTGAATCAATAGATCATTGACTTATAGGAGGCGAGTTCAACTTCACGTACTACTGATCAGACAGAAATCCAAGTCAAGAACTTTAAGATCTCAGGGCAGGGAAATACATAAGACATTACCCTAGATAAGACCACTTTTGGGAAAGTTTGCAGGTATCCAGCTGATGTCTGAAATGCTGGAATAACATAATACTTAATATGCCATTACAGGATCCAAATCTAACCTTCAGAAGTAGGGCACAGCCCAGTCCTTCAATTAAGGTTAAAGTCAGGAAGTAGGATGCCAAAAAAAAAAAAAAAAAACAAGAAGTGCCACCATAAGGAGCTACCATGATGACAGGGACTCTCAAGACACAAACCCAGCAGAACAGAATAACTCAAAACATCAGCAAGCAATGCCTCAGAGAAAATAACAGGCTGCTCTGAAACTCAAGCAGAATTTCTGGAAGAAATGAAGAAAGTTTTTAAAAAATTAAAAGTAATTTTTGTGAATGGAAAGAGACTGATTCAGAAAATAAATCATAATAAGAAATGAGAATTATGAAAAATAGAATGGGAAAGGGAATTGGGAATTTGCCACAAGAGGAACAAAACTTTTCCCAAACAATAAATACCCTGAAGACTAGAATCTACCAAACAGAAGCAAATGACTTAATGAGGTAATAAGAAATATTAAAACAAACTCAAAAGACTGAGACTAGATAAGAAAATGTGAAATATTTCATATAAAAAACAAGTGACTTGGAAAACATGGTAGAAAGAAAAAAAGAGTTATTAGATTACCTGAATATCACAACAAAAATGTATTCCTATTACATTTTAAGAAATATTAAAATACTAACCAGATCTCTTAGCACCAAAAGAAAAAGTAGAAAGAAAGAATCCCCTAGCCATTTCTTAAAAGTAACCCCACGATGGAAACTTCTAGGTAAATACACTGCAGAAAGTCAGGCCTGAAGAGATTCAAGCAGGATCACATGAACTGAAAAACTGCTATTATAAAAGAACAAAGAAGCTAGGATATAGCATTCCAGAAGGTAAAGGATTTAGGCTTATGCATCAATAATACCTTAACCAGCAAAAACTAAATATAATAATATAGTTAGTAGGGATGGGGAAGGGATCTTTAATGAAATAGCAGACTTCCAATTATTTCTGATGAGAAGACAAAACAAAGACAAAACCTGCATAGACATGATGAAGGTCAGAGGAGTGAAGAGAAATATTAAAAGATAGGTGGGAATGAACAATAGTAAAAGACTAAATAAAGAACCATTGCTTGCATTCTAATATGGGAGGAGGGATAATACATGTGTTTCCTTTGAGACAGAGGTCACAAAAGGAGTCTAAGTTAAAAAGACCTTGAAATTATACTATTATATCTTGATCTTATGAGAGCAAGAGAAAGATTGAGGAAGAATATTCTGGGATGGGATTTGGAGAGAAAGGAAAAGGGGAAACCATGTCACATAATAAGAGTGCACATCCATAAAAAGAGGGAAGAGGAGTGGGAGGGTCTTACCTGGAAGGCACAGCAAAAGCTTTGCTCCAAGCCTTTGTCAATCCATCTTGCTTAATTTATTGTCCTTTAGGGAAAATCTAGCCTAACACAGATTAGGAGGAGGGAGAATGGAAAACCATGTTAGATATTGATCCTATCACATATCTGCTGGTTATATGAAACTCAAAAATTGATTTATCTCTACAGTTCTCCAGCAAACTAAGACTATAAGTTGTTCCTGCATTGACACGATTTTCCTTATCCAGGTATTCCCTATACAATGAAATAATAAATACAGATAATCATCATACATGTGTGTGCATAAATATTTTTTCATAATAATAATTATAAGTAGAATCACCTTTAATTTATCAGAGCAATTGTTTCAATGACTACAACTAGAGTTGACTTTCAGTATTATTAGACCAGAATACTTTACAAGAGATGATTCCACTATTATAATCAAGGAGATGAAGGCTAATTGAGAACTTTGAGTGGTAACCATATGTATTTCTTATGTCTCTACAAGGCAAGACTAACTAAACACACAAGATCACTTTGAATAGATTCTTTTCAGAGTGTATGCTATCCCTCTACTTAAAAAACAGGAAAGTGTCAGGAAAGTAGAAAGGACAAATAAGAAATGTGCTATTTTTAAATGTTCCTCTAGTGTAGACACAGATTGTTAAGAATTCCCTGGAGATTAGCAAAGGGGAACTCAAGATTGCCTTCAGACACTTACTGTGTGATATTGAATAAGTCACTTAACCACTATTTGTCTCAGTTTTCCTACGTATAAAATATGGATAAAAATTGCACCAGTCTCCTACAGTAGTTGTGACGGATCAATTGAAAGAATATTTATATAGTACTTAGGACAGTGCTTGGCACAGAGGTCGTTTTTTTTTCTTTAAATTAGAAAATAAAAAGATCTATTTATTTCTTATCTGTAAAACTAATGTTTACTTTTATAATCTGGCCCTTTCCTATTATCCCAGTACTCTTAAACTTTGCTGCCCTCTATGAATTCTGTTTTTCAATGACACTGTCAAGAAAGACACTATCTCCCTACCTAATGCATTTTCGATAGCTGCCCCCTTTGCCTAGAATGTGCTTTCCTCAAGTCTCAGCTAAAAACCCACCATTTCCAAGTATCATGATAGAATGACTCCTGAGATTGTTTCTAATTGATGTTGTATATACTTATAATTATTTCCATGTTGTCTACCCCCACTAGAATGTGATGTCCTTGAGAACAGGGACTATCTTAAGCTTTTTCATATTGTTGCAGTTTAAACCCAGGGATGCCAAAAACCTGTTGAGGTTTAAACCCAAGGATGCCGAAAACTATTGCAGTGGGGGATCTGCCCGCCGCAAAACTATTGGGCATTCATGATGTGTTGTGATGGAACTTTCTGAAATAATTCAGTCAGACAACCTCTAATCCAAGTGTAGGCATTTATTGAGATTGACACCTCTCATGAAGCCGGCCAAATTCTAAGAGGAACCAGCAAGTTCAGAGAAAGCAAGATATATGGTAAAGATGCAATTACATAAAAGAAATTTACATAGAATAGGGGAATATCATTAATATTAAAAAGGCAGGAGGAGTTTCTTAAGGGATTAGGTAATGAAGGAGGGGTCCCATTTTATGGTTCCTAGGTTAAACATTCTGGTCATTCTGCCCTCCATCGGGCTAGCTATATGGTCCTGTCTGGTTAAGACAGATAGATAGGTATTGTGGTTCTGTCTTAGCCTAGATGAATAATGTGATTGTGACTGAATACAAAAACACACATGTTTCTGTGGGAATGGGTCTGGGGGCAGTGACCAGATAGAGGCAGTAGCTAGGTTCCCATCACGTGGACACATCTGCTCTTTCTGTGGGAACTAAGATTTTAGGGATACATCTGCTGTTCCAGTGAGCAGTGAGCATATATGAAGAAGTTAGGACATTAGTGGGGAGAGCCAGGTAGGTGCAGTGGGCCTGCTGCTCTGTAGGTCCAGGCCTATAAAGAAGTTAGGATATCGGGTGTGAGGGCAACTTTATTAAAATTCCATCAATATTGTAATAGCTAGCTTACTGCCTGGCACATAGCAAAGACTTAAAAATGCTTACTGACTTGATTTGAGGGGGATTAAAAAATAAGATTTCTTGAAATTCCTTCAATTGACTTAAGTATTTTATGAAGACATGTAAAGACAAAAGAATCTGGGGAAGAATCAGTTTTTATACACGAAGAATTTCTATATTCAGCATTAATATAACTTTGATAAATATATAGTGAATAAAATACCGTCACCTTTGAGCTTGTTATGGTATAGCTCTCATATGTTTCTTCACTTTTACTTGCAAATCCTACAGTAAGGGGCAAATCAATGAAATGTACCAAAACAAAAAGAGGATGTCCCAAAGATTATGTCTATATTTATATTTATATTTATATTCATATTTATATCTATATCTATATCTATCTAAATGTATATCTATAACTATATCTATCACTTATCTATCTGTCTGTCTATCTATCTATCTACCTTTTTGCCAAACCTGTAATTTTATTGGTACAGAAAAATCCTGGTATTAACACCATCTAAGTCAATTTAGAGAGGCTATCCATCTGTAGTTTATAGTCTTTTAAAATATCTTATTGACATCATCATTTTAACATCAACTATGTAGTAAATATATCTTTCTCCTTTCTTCCATACCTTGCCAGATATCAATTCAAAGAAATAAAAAAGTAATGTAGCAAACAAAATAACACATCAAACAAGTCCAATGTTACATGAAGTTGCCCACACCCATTATTCTCCAGCACAGTAATAGTCTATTTAAGTCATGTGCCATAATTTGTTCAGCCTTCCCCCAAATGATGAGCATCTACTTTGATTTCAATTCTTAATTACAAAAAAGGTCTTATAAATATACAAATATTTAATTATTAGTGAATGCCTTTAGGTCTTATATGTGGTTTATGCTCTGACAATTGCCAGGCGGTACTCTGTAGAACTTAAATGAATTAGTCACAGTCATCTAATTAGTATTTTCAGAGGCACAATTTGATCACAATTCTCCTTAATTACAAAGTTGGTCCTCCATCTGGTATTCTCATCTTTCCCAAATGTTTTAAAGGGTTAAAATGTATCTTGGTCAAATGAACTTATCTTTAGAAATATGAAATATCATGGTCAAAAACAAACAGCTAACCAAAGAGAGAAGCAAGAGTTTTTTTGTTTGTTGTTTATTATAACCTTTCCCTTTGCTCATTACAACATTAGAACTGGCTAGAAGGATAATATAACCACTGCTTAAAACTCAAAAGGACCATAAATGTTATCTAGTTTACACTCTTGTTTTCACTTGAGGCCCAGAGAAGTAAAAGTGCTTTACTCAAGGTAATGTAGCTAGTAAGTAGCATAACAAAGGTTTACAATCCAGGTTTTGAATCTAGGCTTGGACAGGGTGAGCAGGAGTGGGTTCTAATTCCATTTCTTCCACCAAGTCACCGTAAAAATAAGCAAATTGCTTCTTTTTTTGGGGGGAAGGGGTGAGAGAGACTCAACTTTATCATCTGTAAAAATGGGTATCAAATATCCTACTCTAACTTCCATATATAAGTGTTTTAAGGATAAAAATAGACAATAAACCTGGAACTGTTTTGGAAATTTAAAAGAATGACTCAAATAAGGCATCACGTTTTAGAAAAATAATCTCTGTTGCTTTTAGTGTGTATTCATTTTCTTGCAATTTGAATGTTTCATTCTGAATGCTTCCTTTATTCAAGAATTCTCCCGTAATTTGAATATTTCCCACATGAAATAAATTAGATAATTGGTTTACTTTGATCTCTCCATTGTTTTTTTTAATGGTGACCCCTCTCCAACATACTTTATTCTCAACCAAAAGCCTTGAGCCACACATTTTTTTTTTGATCTGTGTGTTTTTCCTTAAGTTTCATGCTTCTTGGATTCCTTCAATACTGATTCACATGTGAGCAATACCCTCCTCACATCCTAAACTTCTCCCTTTCTACTTCTCAGCATTATATCCCTAAAATTTGAAGCAAAGGGAAATACTTGAAAGGAACTTTCTCTATACCACTTTAGTAAGAATTTATTTTGTTATCTAAATAAGAGTAGGGATAAGTTTTTCAATTCAATTTAACCAACATCACTGTGTTTTATGACTTCATTTTTTTGATCGAGCTGTAGTAAGTTGTTTGTAAGTACTTTAAGGGTACACATTGCTTCAGGGTTTGATTATTTGTTAATTTATTTGTCCTTGTAGAATGTGGCTGTTCACATAGTGAATAGAACCCTGAGTCTGGAGTCAGGAAGGTCTGGATTTAAATATGGTCTCAGGCACTTGCTTGCTGTGTGACCTTGGAGAAGTCACTTAACCATTGTCTGCTCTAATTTCCTCAAAGGTAAAATGAAGATAAAAATAAAACCTGCAGGGTTGTAAGGATCAAATGAGACAATGTTTATACAAAGCTCTTAGCACAGTGGTAGCACATGATAGTTACCATATAAATACTTGTTCCATTCTCCCTTCTAGCATTTTCCTAGCTTACAATCAACACTTAATTGTTGCTTACTAAAGTGAAGTAACAAAAGTCTTGGATACTGCAGTGTTAGCAGAAAAGGATGTGTGCAACCTTACTGTAGTTTTAAATCCTCTCTCTATGTAGCATTATACAGGAGGAGAGGTGGCTAAGGATAGGGAATAGGAAATAGATCCATGGATATTTTTTCCCCATAGGAAGCTCTCAGAGAGGAACTTCCTCTACCAATGCAAATTGGCCCCTTCTCTGAAACTTGCAGTCTTGGAGAGTCAGCTCACAGCCTTCAAAAGTTGAATGAATTGCCTATGTGTGACCACACAATGTTTCAGGGTTGGTACTTGATTTTCTTAATCATAGAAACTAAAGTAAAAAACTCAACTTCTCAGAGGCATAACATCATAAATGAGAAAGTTCAAGAAGTTTCTGGCGTAGCCCAAAATATATATTGCTAATGTTAAAAAATATCATCTAAAAAGAATGTAGTATGATGGTCTAACTGAAAGCTCCATCTAGTTAGTAATTCACACAGAGTGTGGCAGATATAAAGTATCACTGTGCTTCCCTTGAAAATTTAAAATATCTTTGGACCCATATGAGTGTACGCTTATGAGTTCCATTCACTTTTCTGAACATATTTTGGAAAGTTCAGAATAACACCATTATGGTTTTCCTAGGAGAACTGTGAATGATCAAAGTCCAAGGAGAGAAGGTAAAATCTACAAATTAGAAGAAATATGTAAATAAGCTAGAGCAAAGGGTCAAGAAGAAGAAAGGAGTGATTATAGTCATGATGCAGTCTGAGGGGTTCAGGGACCCCTCAAGGACTGAAGTACCAGACAGTGTCATCTGAAAAGAATTCATGGACTCAAGCAATCTTTAAGTCAAGTTTGCAAAGGTTAATTGTTATGCTATCCTACAGACAAAAGTTCTTAAAGAACCTGAGACCTTAGAGGGGCACAGTTAAAGTTTATTTAAAAATAAATGTAGTAAAACCTGTGCCAAGTATGTTAATTAAGTGATTAAGGGAGGGATTAGGGAGTGGTTAAGGAGTGGTCAGTTCTTAAAAGAACAGGCACTTTTCTTATCTACTGTGTATGCATTTGATACAGAGTGCACCAGGAAAAGCTCACAGTGCAAGGGTAAGAGGTGGCAGGTGTCAAAAAGAGTAGTATTTTGGTCTGCTACATCAGTGAGTTAACTAGTGTTCTGTTCTGACTGAGGATTATCCAGTCTTCCACTAATCAATTTCTTGTTTGACAAGATAGATGTAGGGAATATATGAATATCTTAAGTCTAGGATATGAGACAGGAAGTTGGTATAGATTGTGTGAGGGAAAATTTATACTGAAGTTTCCCCATTCTGAAAAATCTAATCTAGAATGGCTTCAGTATTCACTAGGCCTAGGTTTCTAAGTCAGCTGACATTCCAGCAATCTGGAAATTATAGGAATGGAGACCATCCCTAGTGCCACTTCAGCACAAGAGATGCCAAATAAGGTTAAGATTGCTTTCATTGGACACCCACATGTTTATGGGTCTTTTGTCTCAGAGAGATATTCCTGCACTTAGGTTGTGGGTCAGTCCCTCTACTTATGAGAGTAAAGGCCAGTTGGTGCGGTTGGATTTCTGCATTGAAAGATTATGAAACCATGGGCTGGCTTCTACCTATTGCTCTCTCCCTGCAGATACCATGTGAGTGACAGGGGCAGAGTCCTTTCTCATGAGAAAGAATAAAGACCTTTTCTGACCTCAGATTCAGACTCTGAACTCTTTCATCTCACATAGTTGTCTGGTTGGTACCAAATGTCTTTATGAGCCAGAATAATGCCAGGTAAAACTAATAATACTTAGAAGTGTGGTTTGTTGCTCTACCAGGGAGAGAGAGAAGTGTTTCACTGGGTCCCACTCATGAGTGATTGCTAGGCATAGTGTCCTTCAGCTGGGGAGAAACTGTCAGAGAGAGTTTGAGGTTAGGGAGAAATATGGTCTTGGAACTGGGGTCTGAGCACAGGCGCACAAATATCCCATCAGTCAGAGGTAATTAATTTGAATATATGATAGTGATAATAATGATGATGATAAAGATTATACATTATGTATACATATATAATATATAGTCTATGTCTGATATACATAGATAGATGTAGATATCAATATGCATATTCACACAGATGTATAGATTAATAGAGATAGTATAGCCATATTTTGAAAGCTATAATGAAGCAACTAGGATCCCTTTCCCTCTATAGTTTCCCTTAATCATTACTAGGACTTCAATCTGATTCTTCCTGACTCCAGGAAAGTCTGTCAAACCATTGCCTCACATGTCTCCTCCCACTCTTGTTTTAAAGGGGTTCCACTGGGTCAGTCTGGAAACCATCATATGGTTGAAAGATGAGGAAAGTGGTTTTTGTCTTTGTTAATTTGTTCTTTTTGGTTGTGACCACCATTAGTCTGGTGCTTCACCTTGAACAGGAAAACAGTTGTTGGACACTGATACTATATCCATTTTCACAGGAGAAAAAAAAGCATAACACTTGTGCCAGAAAGCTTTTAATTTCTTTATTCATTCTGGCTCCACAGTTATTTGATCCTGAATGGAAATTATACCCATTCATCATTCATGCATTCACTCATGAATGGACATTTGCTCAGACATCAAAAGGAATGGATTAATTCACAGAAGTAAATCAAAACCACAGTGGGCTACTTTTACCTTTTGATTTTTTAGTATGGTTCCCTGATGATACTGTGATGCTACTGTTTTTATCAAATGAACTCTCTCATGGTTTAGGTAGGTCTATCTTTAAAAGTTGCTTAATACTTAGAAAAAAATACTGAGATATACATTGCAATGAAATGTCCAATGTTCCACTGTAAGCAATGTAAAAATACTTTTGTACTTAAATTTAGAAAATTTTAAAATCCAGTATCTTTAATAATTAAGCATTTCATTCTTATTTCTGTTTTAATGTTTTAATACTGTAATTACTAATTAGAAAACACAAATCATTAAAGAACTGGCATTTTAAATTGCTCTCAGAATTAAGAAAATGAACATATATTATGAAGAAACATTTGATAAAAATTTATTGTAATATTTGTTTTTTCAGGTATTTTTCCTCCAGAAAACTGAAAAAGTGAGAAAACAGCAACAATAATTCATAATCGATCTATATTCTTAGGATATATGACTTTTAATTCATCTTTCCTTCCAAATCAAATTTTGATATTTTATTCCTCAGCTTGTTATAGTTTAGTTTACAAATAAAACATACCATATATTTTGCTACTCCTGCTTTCTTATGTTATAGAAAATCAGGAAAGGAGTACTTAGGTAAGGAGCAATAGCTGATATGTTATGGGAAGACTGTATCATAATAGGTTACCTAGTCAGAAGGAATAAATGAATGATGAGGTGCAAAAATAAACTACAAATTTGGCATTGAGACATGACATAGTAGTGATTGAGGATGCCAACTACTAAAATAATTTGCTGGCATTGCTCTTAACTTATAAGCAGGATGGTAGATAATATGTTAATTAGTGATGCCAGTAATTTTGTAATTCAAAAGGTGGAGATAGATGATGTTTCCGTCTGCTTGTTGTTCTGGACTTTATTCTCACCAATATTTAAAGTTAGTCCATTGAAGTAGAAATAAATATAACTCTGAAAAGAATGATATTTCATGGTAGAGAGTAGAAAGCTAAGGAGAATATAACAGCCTGGTTTTGGGCAAAGAAGTCATTATTTCAGAGAAAAGAAAGAAAGGATGATAAAAACCTAAATTTGTTAGGGGCAAGTTATTGCAAGAGGAATAAGAAGTTCTCCACTATGAAATTTTCACAATAAAAACATGACCCCAGGGAAGAAGGGAAAGTTATTTAAAGACATTCGTCTTTTACCTTGCAACCACATGCATATCCTTTCCCTCCTTGAAGAACAGGGCATATTGTCTATTAACCTAGGGCTTCATCAAAGGATGCTTAGGCTTGTGTTCTCAATTTTCCATGCCCTGTTCCATCATGGTCATTCCTCTGATGTTCTTATTATATTCTTCTTTATTCTTCCATTCAGAATTCCAGATTTTTAAAAAATTATTAATGCGATACCCATATTCCCAGAAAACCCTTCATGTAAATGTTTTATTTACCTATGTATGCACATGTTGTTTTCCCCAAATAGGAAATATATTTCTTGTGAAGTCTAAGGGTTTAATTTTTGGATCCTTCTCCACAATACATAGTATAGTGCCTGGAAACTACTGGTGCTTAATAAAATTTTCTGAATTAAATTATGAATATATGTTCAATAACCAAATATTTATGAAATATTTGCTATTTGCTAGGCATTGTGCTATGTGCTGAGGAGGTAAAAGATAGTCCCTACCCTAAAAAAGATTAAAATTGAATGGGGAAAACAACATGGAAATAAACACAAAACAAGCACTCTCTCTCTCTCTCTCTCTCTGTCTCTCTCTCTCACTCTCTCTCTCCATGTGTCTCTCTCTTTTTCTCTTTCTCTCCATATATGAAATAAATGTATATATACACACTTATATATGTATGCATGTGTGTGAATGTGTGTGTATGTGTGTGTGTGTAAATAATCAAGAGAGGGAAGTCACTAGAATTAAGAGGGATTGGCAAAGGCTTCCTGTAAGAAATATTATCTATGTATGATTTTAGTGGAGAATTAAGTGAAGCCGAGAAAGTCAATCATGCAGAGTTGGGAAGAGAAAGCTTTCAAGTCATGAGGGCCAGCAAAATGTCTGAAGTCAAGATGTTGTTGGAGTATGTTTTTGTAGAACAAGCAGGGGCCCAGTGTCAATGGACTATATATATATATATATATATATATATATATTAGGGACTAAGATGCAATAAAACTGGAAAGGAAGGAGGGACTAAGTTATCAATGATTTTAATATCAATAGGGCATTTTGTATTTTATTCTGGAGGCAACAAGGGGATGCTAAACTTTATTTAACATGGACATGGGGTGGTGACATGGTCAGATCTGAGCTTTCAGAAAAAAATAATTTATGTGGCTGAGTAGAGGGTGGATTGAACTGGGGAAAGATTTGAAGCAGACTGACCTACCTTTGATGTGGACCTGTACTGGAACGGTGGCAGTATCAGAGGAGAGAAGGGCGAATATTCAAGATGTGTTGAAAATGTGAAGCTGACAGTTCTTGGCAACAAATTAGATATGGGATTTAAGAAATAGTGAGTAGTCAAGGATATATCTTGGATTGTGAGAAGATAATATCATCCTCTACAGTTAAAGGGAAGGCTGAATGGGGGAGGTTTTAGGGGGAAAGATGATGAATTCCATTTTAAACATGTTTAATTTAAGATATCTACTGAACATCTAGTTTGGGGTGTCTGAAAGGCAATTGAAGGTGTTAGACTGGAGGTTAGCAAAGAAGTTAGGGCAAAATAGGAGCATTTGAGAATCATCAGCATTGAGATTGTGATTAAACCCAGCAGAGTGGATTAGATCACAAAGTGAAGTAGTTTATAGGGAGAAGAGAACAGGGCCCAAGACAGGACAGAATCCTTTCAACTATAGTTATGGAGTGTAATCTGAATGAGATTCCAGAAAAGGATACTGCAAAGGAATAATTTAATAGGTAAGAGAAGAACCAAGAGAGAAAAGTCCCCCAACAACCTAGGAAAAGAAGCAACAGGAAAGGGAGAATAAAAAAATAGTGTCAAAATGTACAGTGAAGTGAAGGAGAAGAAGGTGGAAAATAAGAGATTAATGGTAATTTTAGAGTAAGCAATTTCAGTGGAAGGTCAGAAGTTAGATTGTAAAGGATTAAGATTAGAATGAAAAGAGAGAAAATGGAGGTACCTATCATAGAAGGACATGTCAAGGTGTTTATCTACAAAAAGCAAAAGACATAGAATAAAAATGAGTATAGAAGAATCAAATGAGTATGGTTATATTTCCCCCCCCCCCCCCGCCCCAGGACAAGGGAGAAGCATGCATGTCTTCAGGCAGTAAGAAAAGAGTCAGTAGACAGAGGGGGATAAAAAATGCAGCAGATTTGGTGGGTTAAAACGAACACTTTGTTGCAGGATATGAGATGGAACAGGATAGCTTGAAGAGGTTGAGGGGTTAGACTTTGTAAAAAATAAGGCCATTTCATTATGTGAGTTAAGGAAGAAGGAGATAGTGGCAGAAATCATCTGAGTGATAGAAGGTGAGAAAAAGGAGGGAAGGGGAAGTTCATTGAAAATGCCTTCCTTTTTTCTATTTTTGGTAAAAGATGAGTTAAAGATCTCAAGTGAGAGTATAACGTGAGGGGGAGCCATGGAACATTCAGGGAGGATTGAAAAGCCTTAAAAGAGCCACTGTAGAGAATAGAGTAGTGAACTGATAAGAGAAATATATTAGGATTGCCTAGTAGCTGTGAGGACCCACTTGAGGTTATGTAACATAAATCAGTAGTGGACCTAGTCATAACAGTTCATACTTTTCTTCATCTTTGTTCAGCAGCATGTTTGTAGAAATGAAAGAAGAAATGGTGGGAGTTACCTAACATTGAGATTTGGTAGGACATAATTGGTTATTTGATAAGCAGGTTAGGGATTCAAGAAAGGAGGATAATTTAGAATTCAATTGGCTCACTAAGGAGCAAAGATGGGGGAAAGACGAAATAGGAGAGAGTTGGCTATTACAGTGAGATGGCCTGGGAGAGAACTGGGGTATCAAGGGATTGGAGGCCATGGAGTGAATGAAAAAGTAGGGTTACATAAGAAAACACAAAAGGAGAGGTGAAAAGCCAATAGGTTCTGGTCAAATAAGATTTTGGAAATTTTCAACATAGAGATGATATATAAGGTGATTATAAGAACAAGAATGTAACCATCTTTGTGGCTGCTGAGTTGGGATGGAAGAATAACTCCTGAAAATGAGTAGTTTTAGGAACTAAGTGGTTAAGTTATTTGAGGTAGAGTAAATATGTATGTTGAAATCACCTACTATGAGGTCAAGAATTAGGATGAACAAAATTATGAGCCATGTACCAAACTCTAATGTCAAGCAAAGGTGACTTCCAAAGTTTGGATTACCAGCATGGCAAACCATATTTATTCAGCAAACATTTACAGAACAGAGAAAGTTGAAGTACAGTACAACTCATTCATTTAGCAAGTAAGTTCTCAGTTCAATCCAGGTCCTACTCCACCCCTAAACAGTACATTCATTTAGTTAGTCAAAGTCTCTTCTCAAATGCAGATCAGTTTCCAGTCATAAACAAAGTACATTCATTTGGTTAATCACAGAGCACAAAAAGGCCAAAGGTTTCCCACCCCTGAACACAAAGTAATTATAATACCATCCATTAACATCAAAAACTTTGTCAAAAAGGGGCAGGAAAGCACAAACAACCATCCACCCTTAAGCTATAACAAGTTTAAGATATCATCTCAGCATTAAAAACCCAAGGAAAGACCCTTCTTTCATCTTGACCAGAGCAGATTGCTTCCCCCCCTCCCCCCACTATCTCAGTTCCTGGGGATACAAGGTTCAACAAAGCCATAGCCAGTGTCCTCATCAAGTCCCTCTCTGCCTGTAGAACAGTCCCAGAACCCCTAAAAACATCAGCAAGGCCCTCTTCCAGGATTTCTGTGAAGTTACCACAAGACAATCCTCTTTCTGGGCTTATGAACCAACAACCAGGTTCCAGGACCTCTACAACAGCAGTACTTTCCTTCACCTTCAGGTGAATCTGGCAAAACAACATCAAAACAGACTGACAAAATACCGGCATCACAGCCATGCCTCCTCAGTTCTTGGCAGCTCTGGGCGGCAGTTCTCAAAAGTCCTGGGCAGCTGCAAGGGGCTCTCAGCAGTCTTTCTCTCAGCAATTCAAGCTTCACGATACTAGATACTGCACTCCAAAAGTCCTTCTGGCCTTCTCTCAGCTTGGGCCTCCCTCCCAGTTCACAACTCCTCCCAGTTCAGCCCTCTTTCTTCATGTCTACAAGTCTATCCCACAAGTACAATTCACAAGCTCTGGGTTTTAACACTCGACCCCCAAATCAAGCCAATTCAGGGGCATCTCCAAATTCTATTACCATTACACAAACTCATCGAAAAATGAAGGGGAGCCACTTGAGAGTCTTTAAATAACGTTAGCAGGATTTTGATTGGTTGGTAGATAAGAACAGTACAAACCTCAAAGGAAGAGAACTTACTGATAAGTGAGATAGGAGAACCTGGAAGAGGAAATGGGGAACAAGGATCTTCCAACTCTATTGCCTTGATTAGTGATACCAAGAGAAGGACTGATGATGTAGCCAGTATTAGAAAGAGTGATCCTGGAGGCTGTTTCATACAGATGGAGAGGGAAAGATTTTAAGATGAGGAAAAGTGTGTTAAGTATGGAACAGATGTTTTAAAGGACACTACAAAAGTTGGATGGTATTTGACTAAAACATTGTGTTGGGAGCTTTGAGGGGGATGGGAACATGGGTTATGTCATAGAACTTGAGGAATGGGGTTTGGATAATAATAGGAGTTTGGAGTCTTTGGATGTGAAGGATATGACCAGGTATGAAAAGTTTCATCATTGAGTGAAGGCTACCACTCTTATTATTTTTACTTTTCTCATACGTTAGTATTTATTATTTAAGTTGAGGAACAACTTATGAAGGGAGTGGGGATGAGGGGCCTAGGGGAGAGGAAAGAAGGATGGAGAAAGGGAGAAAAAGAACCTCTCATCTGTGGTCTGCTTTAGATGGGGTTGATCCTGATTTCTGAGCCTTGGTCCAGGGCACACAATGAAGCACCTGATAAGATGAGGTTCCAGGGTTAGGTATACATCTGGGGTACCCTGAGTTACACATCCAAACCAGAGGTGGGGGCCAGCATTCTCACTGGCCTATTAGGTATGGAAGCATCATTTCCTATTAGGAATGGAAGCAATGATTAAGTTGCAGCCCACATATTTCATCTCATAAAACACATTCCTGTAGTTAAAGTCTTTGTACTAAAGATTTCTTTTATCACCTCTCTAACTTCTTGTACTTTGCTTCCTGTTTCTTTGAATATGCATCCAACTTGTCAGCTGCCTGCTCAAGAGCTGCCACATCCTCCTCAATTAAGGTGATCTGATCCAGATAAGGCTGAATTGCTGCATATTTCTGTTGAAGACCTTTAGGTTTCTACTTATGTTTACTACAGTATCTTTCATTTATAGATACTTCAGACTAGTCAGTTTGTTTATATTTTCCAGAAGCTTGTAATGTTTCCTGGTGGCTGTCAGCTCGCCGGTCAGGTACATGGCCGTTTTGGAGAATATGTCCTGGCACAGCCCTGTGACGTCTGCCTCCCCAAGCTCTGTGTTCTCCTTGACACTCCACCACAGTGCTGTCTCTACCCAGACTCTCCTGCTGGGCTGCAGGGACCCCCTCGGCTGTGGCTGCCATGCCTGAGCCTTCTCAGGCTGAATAAGTTGGCCACAGGTCTTCCAGGATTGCATGCATGCACTGAAAAAGAACAGCACCTCATGGCTTTCCCTGCCCCAGGCACTCTCTCTTTATCACTTTCTAGGATTCTCCCTTCCCTTTCTGGCTTTACCTCTCAGGTTGGAGCTCTTGGCCTTGCTCTGCATAGCCCCACTTCTTGGCTTCTCTCTGCCACCACTCTTTCTCATGGAGGTTGGATATCAAGCTGGAGTTAAATGCAGTGTGAGATATGAGGGGCATGGTCAGAAAATGAGATCAGAAACTCAAGTTTCACTACTCTTCCTTCCCCCCTGCCCCCCCCCCCCCCG
>CM053598.1:181374522-181387120 GCA_028646575.1 Pseudocheirus occidentalis
GAAGGAGAAATTTTCTTGTGGAATCACAGGCAGAATTAAATTGCTTTGGGGCCAGGGGAAGATCTTTTTTTTGGGGGGAGGTGGGGTGCATTGTAGACTTGAGGATGCCTTCCCTTAGGGAATCTGCAGTATTCAATGTTGAATGAAAGACAGGGGACATAATCAGTGAAACCCTTGGCCCCAAAACAGTATAGCTTCTTTTTAAGTAAGCCAGTTTTGTTTGTGTTTATTGTTGTTTTCCCAGTCACCCTGCCTCACCAACCTTCCGAAACAAACTGATCTAACAGTCACACCTAACTATGTATATAAAGTATAATGCCCATAGTCTTACAGGTCTTATTAAGAGATGAGAAGCATGTTTTATCAGAATTTTGTTACCACAAATGCTATTTAATATTAACTCTGCCTTTTTTTTTTGAGCCACATAAGTTTTTGTTGTTGCTGTTGTTGTTGTTGTTTTCTTTTTAATAGGCATGTGTAGAAATTGTAAGGACAAGTAACTTGGAGTAAATTTATTCTAAAAATGCATCATTTCTGTGATAAGAAAGACAAAAATAAAAAAAAGATCATTTTTCAGCCTCAGGAAAGAGCAATTATTTTTTTTAACCTAAGATTTAAAGGAATAAATTGATAGAATTGGGAGTGAAGCCTAGATGGTAGCTTAGAAGCAGGAAAACTCTGTAGCTCCCCCACAACCACCTCAAATACCCATAAAATATGACTTTAAACACATTTTAGAGCTCCAGAACTCACAAAATTATGGGACTATATGAAAGCCATGATCCAAAAAAGAACCTAGAAAGCATCCTTCAAGAAATTCTCAAGGAAAAGTGCCCTGATATTTTAGAACCAGAGGGCAAAATAGAACTTGAAAGAATTCACCTATCACTTCTTGAAAATGCCAAAAAGAAAAACCCTAGGAATGTTATAGCTGGGTTCCATAGTTCCCAGTTCAATGTCTATATAGGAGGGTATATATAAATATATATACATATATATGCCTATGAATATATATCTGAATATGTGTACATAGAAGGCACAGGATCAATGGAATAGGAAGGGATGATAATTTAAAAAGTGAAATTGTGAGGTGGGAGAGGAGTAGAATGAGCGGAGACAGGGAGAGACAGAATGGGGTTAATCATCTCATATAGAAGAGGCAAGGGATAACTGTTACAATGTAGGTGAAGAACAGGAAGGCAAAAGGGAAAGGGTCAACCTTACTCTCACTGAATTTGTCTTAGGGAAGGAATGACATAAACTCTAAACTTGGTATCTTACCAAATAGGAGAGTAGGGGGGATGGGGATGAGAGGTGGGATGATGGAGTGGAGGGCAGGTTTCAGGGGAGGGTTGCTGGAACCACACACTACTGTAAAGGGACAGGGGCAGGGTAGATAATAGAAAAGGGGGAGGGTAAGATAGGAAGGAGGGACGTATAATCAGTCTCTCACAACATGTCCATTGTGGAGATGTTCTGTGTAACTACACACGTACATCCTGTGTTGAATTGCTTGTCTTTCCAGTGGGGGTGAGTGATGAGGGAGGAAGGGAAACAATCTAGAATTTAATGTTCTATAATCAAATGCTAAATACATACATATACATATATAGATTTATTATTATTATTATTATTATTATTATTATTGACTACATACATCTTAGAATTAAGATATACAGTCACTGGGGTAGGGAGCTCCATCTTGCCTGACCAGAAAGTCAGAGTGGCAATGGGGGAGGAGATAGGAGAGGGCAGACTGGGGGAGGGGTTATACGATAGGATGGCTGTTTTGTGGTGGGAGGGGGGAAGATGGGGAGAAAATGTGTAAATCTATATCTTGTGGAAATGAATGATGTAAACAAAATAAATAAATTTAAAAATTATAAATGGATTTAATTGTAGAAAAATAGGTTTTGCTTTGATAACAAGGAAATACTTCTTAAAAATTAGAATTATGCAAAATCAAATGGGCCTACATGGAAGATTGCAACTTGGTCATTTAAGATATTTAGGCTTTGACTAAAATGACATATCAATTTGATTCAATATTTATTAACTGCATAGTATATACAACGCATTGTACTATTTGCTGGAGATATAAAAACAAAAAAATAAACAGAACCTGCTCTCAAAAAATTTACATTCTTTTGGAAAATTCCACCTATACCAACATAAATAGGTATACACTTCAATTTTCTAATTATTTTTTTTATTTTTAAATTTAAATACAAAATTAGAAAAGAACAAAAAAAGAACATTGCCAGGTACACAGCAGAACTAGATATGCACTTTCAAAAGAGAAACAATACAAATATAAAATACTACCCATTTGAGATTCAGAAAATTATTTTAGTGAAATAATAGTGAAATAGTTCTAAGAGAACATGAGAGAAAGTGGCCCTCAAAGGAAAAAAACAAAACAAAAAATATTTTTATTGAAGTTAAAGATGTGGAGTTTATCTTTCTCCCCAGCAGCTACTTCGTATATAACACTTAGAAAGATGATATTTAGAATTTTGGGTAACTATGCAACAATTACTTATTGCCTATGTCTAGTTGGCCTCACATATATGTGGATTTTAGTTTCTCATGTCAATGCAGAGGTGAGTCACTTCATACAAGATAATCCTATTTTGAGGCAGGATTCAATTAACAATGAAAGCTACAGCAGCAAAGGAAATGAAAGAAACAGAGTAGAGACTTCCAGAAATTTTTTTTTTTGGGGGGGGTGAATGTCAGCACTAAACTCAACTGAGGCCAGTTTAAGCAAGTAGAAAGTAACCAAATTGAGAATCAGGAAGAGAGCTGAGTCCCTGTGTTATTTCCTTTTGAACTGTCTGGAAGAAGACAGGTTTCAGGTCTGCTCCTTAGAAATCATGTTTCAATAGGAAAAGAAAAGAAAAAAAAAACCTTTGCTCCTGGGAATTATCTCCTGCTTCATCTGGGTAAATGGAGATTAGATGATGTCCTCAACTTGCTGATGTTATAAGGTGCTTTCCACTCATAAATAGGGTGGAATAGAATAAATATGAGGTCCACTATTGCTCTAATCTATGATTCTATCCATGTCTATTTTAATTTAATAATATTCCAGGTGTTTTTGAAATGATCTTTTCTACTCCTTAAAAGTTATTTCTAAGTTGGAGAAAACAATTGCTTGACTTAAAAATTGCCGTCTCAGTCACTGCATCATGGCAGTACTTGTTAACTTTAACGGCTTTTAATTTTTTTTTTAAATTGAGACCTGACAGCTTATGAATAATTTTAATTTTTTAACAAGTTTTTAAAGATTCATTTATAAAGTTTTCTCCTCAGTCATAATTAAAGAAAGTTCACTGAGAAGCCATGAGGAGATGTGGAAAATGTCAAAAGGTACAACTGATATTGCCTTAAACTCTAATTTGTTGTAGATTTTACTTGGATGATTAAGTTGTGTTATATCTATGGTTCACTAATTGGATCATTAAAAGGTCTGTAACTAAGCAATAGATGGACTTCCTAACAAGGCAATATGATAAGGTTGTTAAAGTGGCCAAAGGAACCAAATTACAAATGTTCAGTCTGGTTAATGTTAACAATATTAGCCATTATATCTTGTTAAAGCAACCTTTTTTTTCCTACTAGCAGAAATGAAATCAGTGAGCAGTATAGTTACTGATTATATCTTCTTTTCTGCCTAAGTGATCAGAATTCTACCTTGAACATAGGATGATTTATGATGGATCTAACATGATTCCAAATAATTAGCTTAACTGATTCCCCATATCCCAACTAGTTCATCAATGTTCAAAGATAGCAATAGATTTATTCACAATATTCCACAGTTTCTCTAGAAAATGTAGGTACCTGGTAGTGATAGACAATTATAGACAATAGTGATAAGGAGAAAAGCAAAGTTTGTTCCTCATTGTCCACCCCCAGAAGAGAAGGGGTTTCCTTTTACAGTGATTTTAATTGCTTGTGCAATCAGGGTTGTATATGCATGCAGGAAACTGTTTTCTGAAATTCACAGATTCATTTCTTTTACTGGAGACTGATAATAATTTACATATTTTCATCTCTCCTTCCAGGAATTCTAATCAGTTCCCTTCCTCCAAAGAGGCATTACTAAGTTTCCCAGAATTATATTCCTTTCTATTTTGGGTTTGGTAGGAAGGTACATCCCAAGGTCGACATGATCATTATTCTCTCCTATGTACCACCAATATTTATTTTTAATTTGAGACTGGTAAATAAAGCTTTAATGGGCTTTTAATGGCATGTTGGACACACTTCAGTGTCCAGAGATGTGGCATCATATTCAGGAATGTCATTATCTGGATTAATTATCAAAATAGAGGATATCATTAGAGCCATGTGAAAATGAGAGAGGTTGTAAATGAAATTTGCCAGGAAGAGAGGCTGGAGAAAAACATCTGAGTAGCAGCTGTTAATTTCAAAACCTTTCCAACTTAAATTTCTTTGTGGCCTTAGAACATACATAAAACAGCAAATTCTATTATGTACTATTGCTCAAGCCAACTTATTCTTCTTACAGGGATATAAAATCTGAGCAAATATAGAATGTTTATAAACCTTAATGAATAGTATAACCCGGTACAAGAGGGCAGACCCAAATGTTCTTTTCAGAAAACGATTCTTTCCCTGATGCTAAGTTAGGTATTTCTCTTTAAATGTGTTATACCTGTATCCTGTGGCATTGCATAGTGAAGGTTAAACTTAAATGCTGTTAAGTACTTTCAATAATTAACCTGACTGACCATTTAATCTTATTTTTATTAGTAATTATACTTGCCTGTCTGTAGTTATAAATGTACATATTTTGGAGGTATACATGAATGATAGGAAAAGAAAATCTTTATTGAGCAATTACCATGTGCCTAGCAAAAGACAGGCCAGCTGTAGTACAGATAGAAAGGCTTCAGTCGTGGTGATAGAAAATCCCAGTGATCTTTAGACTATCAGAAGCATGTGTCAATGCGCTTCAGGTCAGGGAAAATGGTAAGGCTTCAAAGACTTGAGCAGGTTTTAGCCTGCTGTGCTCCTTGGTCTCATCAGAAATGAGAGCTCTTGACTCCTATGATTCCCTAATGACATAAACATGTATATATATTTATATATATATATATATGAAATATATTATTTGTTTTTATTGTTATATTTAAATCAGGGCCAGGGGCATAAATCTCATTCTCAGTTGTTGCTGTGAATACTGCCATGTGAAAAGTTAAAAATGGGAGGTTCAGTCTGAAGAGTTTCCCTAGGATGTGGCCACTAACACAGAACCTTGTAACTTCCTATTTTCAATGAATTATTTCAGTTGAATACCTACCAAGCTCAGTTGTTTCTTTGTTCTGGAAAGATTGCATGTAATGTCTGCACCCTAAAAACTTCAGCACTCTGGATAAAGCACCAGACGTCTTCATTGTAGTCAAGTATATCAGTATGAAAGAGTTAATGCTAATGAAAGTAGAAGGCTAACTCATTATTATAAATGAGTATTTTTCTGGTATTCTTCCTCTAAGTAAAGGAATAGGTTAAAACTCTTAAGATATTCAGCCATCATGTTACCTTAACTTTTGATTATATTTTGTGCCTTCAGGACAGATATACACTCAAATATGTAGCCTATATTTAGAAAGTAGGCATGAAATGGGTACTTGCCTCCCCTCTCATATTTAGCAGTTTGTCCCTGGGTTAGAATAATCAAGAAGAAACATTAATGTTTTTATTATCACAATTTAAAATATATTTTAAAATATTTTTCAAAGGAATACATTTCAAAGGTCATTTTTGCTTAAGCTGGTTAATTCTACTTTTAAAATAATTTCTAATATGTGCCAGTAAGCTTATCCTCTGAATGAATTTGCAAAAGTTCATCTTTAAATAACAACCAATTTAATCCTCCTCATCCAATAACTATACATTAAATGTTCACATGTAAAACGTCTTAGGGATTGAAATAAACAACACCCCTTTCACAAATTTTTTGTCTTCAAAGTGGTCACTTTTTAAATGGGGGAATACAATAGCAAATATGCATATACATGTGTATATACAACTTCCTGCAAGTGACTGGGTCTTCAAGAAAGCTAAAGAAGCTGAGAAGGGGAGGGGGAAGGGGGTGCATTTCAGTCAGAGGGGCCAGCCTGGGGGGAGGCACAGAGGCAGGACTTGGACTGGTATATTTGGAGCCCAGCCAAATAAAAAGAGTTGGCTTGGATTGTAGAGTACATGACAGAGAATATTCAGAAAGTTAGACGGGACCCAGATTATGAAGCCCTTCAAAACCAAACTAAGGAGTTTTTTTATCCTAGAGACATTAGTGTAAATGTCAAATATTAGCTACCCTATAAGTATATATGAACACATGTATCACATACATAGTATATATGATGTTTGTATACAGACATATACACATGCATACACATACCTTATGTGTACATAATGTACACATACACATGCATACTTGTTAGTTAATACCTTCAGGCATGTATACATATATATATATATATATATATTTAAATTTAAATATTCATAATGCACTAGTTTATAGTGATTTAAGGTTTACAAATGATTTACACATATAATCTCATTTCATTCTTAAAAAACCCTTTGAATCAGTTGCCATTATTATCAGTCACGTTTTATAGATGAAAAAACCCAAGTTAAAAGAGGGTAAATGACTTTCCCAGTTTCTGTATCTGTGTCTTTCACATACATACACACATGCATGCAAACACACATGTATGCATCCATGTTTACTTTTCTATTTCTCTCTCTCTCTCTTTTTCTCTCTCTCTCATCTATTTTTCTGTCATCAATCTAACCTATAATTAAATTAGAAGGAACTATTGTTAAGAAAATTCTCTACCAAAACAATGTACAAAGCTGCCTAAAGGACTGAGAATTTAAGAAACACAGGATGAATACACATCGAGCTTGTGTCATAGACCGGACTTCCGTTCATGCCATCTTGACTTTGATAGGCCTTTTATTCATGATCCCATGCTGCTACTTGTATGTTATCTGACTCTGATTTATTCTTTTATCTTTCTAATACACTTGGAAAGATACACATCATTCATCTGGAAATGGATGAATACATGAAACCATGTAGGAAAAAAAATGAAGAGATATTTTAATAACTTTTAAAAAAATTGTAGTTCAATTTAATGTTTTCAGGGGCGGCTAGGTGGCGCAGTGAGTAGAGCACCGGCCCTGGAGTCAGGAGTACCTGAGTTCAAATCCGGCCTCAGACACTTAACACAAAAAAACTAGCCGTGTGACCTTGGGCAAGTCACTTAACCCCAACTGCCCTCCAAAAAGCAAAAAAAAAAAAAAATTTAATGTTTTCAGAGTCAAATGTTGTCTGTTGCAAGTAAATATGCAATCTTATATTTGCACACAATTAAGGCAAGATTAGAGCACTCATTCCTCAAAGGAATTTGAGGAAATACAGAAATATAGAAAATTTTTCTACTTTAGAAATGCATTTTCTAGCATCCAGCAAAATACAGAATAACTCTTTAACGACTATTTTAGGAAAATAAAAATGTATTAAAGTTATGCAGTCAAATTATGGGGTCCAAAGAAAGTGTTTCCTGAAAGCAGCATGAGGTTTACTGTGTAAGGAATATGATGAATTGCCCCTGAAAAAAATATATCCAGTGAAATTCAAGGCTGCAGATCTTTGAATTCTTTGCCAAGAAAATTAAATGTGTGCCCAAATACCAAAGTGCTATAACTGAGTTTGAAGCCCTCAGGAGAACACATCAGTCAGCAATATGTCATCAAACTTTAATATGTAGTCCTTATAAGAAAGTTATTAGCTATCCCAAGGTTAAGAAAAGACACCTTTCCTCTATAGGGTCAGGAGTTCTACCTGGGGTTATGCAAAAACTAACTATCTCATTCAGTCTGGTTTCTTTTCATATTTAACAGGTCTAAAATTGCTACAAGGCCAGTTGGGGTTTCCGTTATGAGTCTCCAATGCCAAATTTATCTAAAAATCAGTCTTCATTGGCCAGCTCTTTGAAATTAAAAAAAAAGAGGAATAAAATTCCACCTTCAGTTGATGAGATGTGATAAATATAGAACTAGTCTAGTAGTTAAGAAACATATACTTCATTCCCAACTTTACAAAGCTATGTGATAGAGACTTTTGCTGCATCTATCTTTTTAAATCTATGCCCAATGTTTCATTAAGCCTATAGACCACTAAAAAACCATCTTTTATTCCCCAGACAAAATTCTTTCTAACCATACTTCCCCTGTCCTGTGCTTGTTGTTTTTAATAAACTCATGTCAGCCTTTATACTATTCTCTATATTGCATCCCATTTTATTAGATTGTACTTAATACTCTAAATTGCAAAGATTTTTTTTTGCATCTAAACTGTATAATTCAGGGTGTTAGCTACCTGCTCCTCTGCTCTGTCTCATCTGTAAATTGGGTGAGTATGCTTTCTGTTACTTGATCTAAGGGAATATTTTTTTTAATGTTAAACAGAATGAAGTCATGGATGGTTCTCTCATTCATTTTACCAAAGACCATCTTCTGCATGGAAACTGAACAACTAATGCCCACTTTTGTCATTCCTCAAATTTGGAATAGAATATTGTTTCAGTTGTTTTCAGTTTTGTCTGACTCCATTTGGGGTTTTCTTGGTAAAGGTGCTAGAGTGTTTTGCCATTTCTGTCTGCAGCTCATTTTACAAATGAAAAATGAAGCAAAGAGTTTTAATTGATTCCCCCAGGCTAAGACAGCTAGTAAATGAGCAGGATTTGAATCCAGCTCTCCCTCAGTCCAGGCCTAGTGTGCTATCCACTGTGCACCTAGCTACATGCCATAGAATGTTATCACCCAATCTTTATCTTTTCCTGTTTTCCAGAAGGACAGCAGGCTAACTTTACCAAATACTTGATGAAGATAGTTACATGATTTTTAAGCTTAATGGTCTTAAAATTTTTGATGATTCTAATCTTTAATGATTTAGGTACTACTCAGCTTGGCAGGAAGAGAATACTTCATTGAGCATTATTGTGCTATCAGGGAGACCCAAAAGCTACAGAAGACACAGATCTCTCCCTTCTGGATGTATATGATGCATCTGGGAAGATAAAACCCCAAAACACATGAAACAATTTAAGTTTCTTTTTCCCCATTAAAGGGAGTTGGTGGGATTCATGAAACCTCTCTTCACTACCTCCCATCTTCTTTTTATTACAGATATATTTTACAGATATGGCACATATGCTTTTCAATAGAAAAAAAACAGAACAATAGCTGTCCTCTGCTGTTCTGACTGAGACAAGATGAAGAGACTAAAAAGACTAGGGAGATATGATTGGCTAGAAGCTCCCCAGGCTTTGTGAAGATCAAAGATTACTCTGAAAATGTTACCATACAATTAGTAAATGTAAAAGGGGTTATTCTGCTCCATATTCCATCTCTCTCAGAAAAGATAGGCTTTACATTAAGGAATTTAAAGAAAAATGGAAATTTATATAAAAAATCTTTTAAATTTTTTACCCAAGAATTAAAAACTGCATTTAATCAAAACGTGACAATAGAATTCAATGATATAATCATTTTCATCATCAGATTTTACTGATCTTACCTCACTGAACTTTTAAAGCCTGTTTTCAGAAGGACTGTGATTGTGATGCAGTGTTCAAGAACTTGTAACAGAGTTTTTGTCTTTAAAAGATCCTAGAATTATTAGGAGGAACTTCAGAGACCATTAAGTACCATCTATCTCAAAACAAGAATCCCTTCCATAACATCTCTAAAAGGTAATTATTCAAACTGCTTAAAACTCATGAAGAAAGAGGAACAAGTTACTCCTCATCACCTTCACCTCCCTTTCTATCTGTTAGTAAAGATTTTCCTATTCTCTAATTTACTTTTATTTAATTTTCCATCCCTGCTCATACTTCTCATACACACATAAGACGGCATGTATCATATTAAATTTCACCAAATTTGATTTGGCCCATCATTCTATATTAACATTTTATCAATTAATAAATATCAGTCAATATTTTAAATATATCGTCCTTTCCTGTGTCATCTTCTCATGTGATTACCTTTTAATCTACCCTTTTGTAAGAATCCTTGATAGTTGGATATTGCAAACTTTTTCTTTCTTCGAGTCCCCACAACTTGCTTTGCCTCTATTTTCTCTTCTGAGGACTGTACTTCTTAACTTATTGAAAAAGTTTGATCATTCACTACAACCTCCTCTCCTTCATAGCACTTGTTGTTATAATCTTTCCACTGTCTTTTCCTTTCTTCTAATCTCAGATAATAAGGTAGCAATTTTTCTTACCAAGGTCATGTCCTCTATACATGCCCTTGATCCCATGCCCCCTATTTTTTTTTCCAGGACGCTGTACCCTCAATAACATCTCGTCTCTAATAAGCAGTTTTTCATGTATAGTTGTTCCTTCCATTTTGCCTTCAAATATGTTCAAATCTCTCCCATGCTTAAAAATATTCATTACAATTTAATATCCTCTCAAATTGTCATCTTCATCAATTCTCTAGGATTTAATTATCTGAATGTTTATAGTTGACAGGTCTGTATCTCCAAGTCCAGTCTCTCTCCTGAGTTCTGGTCCTACAGTCCAGGAGTCTTTTGGACATTTCATGCTGGATTTCCCAGAAAGAAATGCAACTCAGCATATCTAAAACAAAACTCATTAACCTCACTTTTCAAACTTCCCCATTTCTATTTCTGTTGAGGGTACAGCTATACTTCTACTTGGAATCTTCTTTGACTTTTTACTTTTCCTCACTCCATATATACAGTCTTGATCATTCTGCCTCTACAATTGTTCTCACCTTATCTTTTCTCCATTTGCATAAGCATCACCATAGTTTGGTTCCTCTTTATCTCTTGACTAGATAATTTAAATAGGTTCTGATTCCTCTTCCCAACTCAAGTCTCTCTACTATCCCACCTATACTCCGTGTAACTGCCAATGAAATACTCCTAAGTCAGAAATAGAAACGTTTCACTAGTTTGTTTAACAAAAATCCAGAATTTCCCATTTAACTCTAGAATAAAATATAAACTTCTTTATTTTGCACTGAATATTCTTTAAATTTTTGCTTCAACTTCATATATTACTTCCCTTTGTACATAGTACATTCCCCATGACTGAATAAACTGTTTCAAATGTTTTGAATGCACTTTCATCTCTTAAAATTCCTGGATATCTTTACAAATATTTTATTTTGAATACAGGAAATAAAATAAGCATTCCCATGACATAGTAGAATAGGAAAAGAAAAGGTTACATGTCAAATTGTAAATCCGTTATGTACAACTTGCCATTCTATGTATGTGTCCATGTATATGTTTGCATAATCTATTATTTAACTTTCTCTTTTTCTTTTTCTCCCCCCTTGTCTATCATTAGACACAAATATGTATATACAATGTATGTATGTGTATATAAGTAAATATATGTGTATATACATATGAATTACTCTATTAGTTCTTTCTCTGGATACAGAAAGTGTCTTCCTTCCTAAGTCCTTTGTGGTAAATTTGGTATTTATGATAGTAAAAATGACTTACTATTTCAAAGTTGTTCTTAAAACAATATTCCTTTTACTGTGTACAATGTCCTGTTGTTTCTGTTCATTTGGATCTTAATTATTTCATGCAAGTCTACCCATGTTTCTCTAAGATCATCAAGATCATCATTTCTTATAGCAGAATACAATTCCATCATGATCCTATACCACAACCAAAATTCCTAAGTACCATCTCCTAGGAGGGCTTTTTCTTGATCTCTGTACCCCAGGTGATAATGCCTCCCAATGCCTCTTAAAATTACTTTCTCTCCTCTCTCTCTCTCTCTCTCTCTCTCTTTTTCTCTCTCTTTCTTTCTCTGAGTGTAGATGTATGTTTATTCACTGAGAATAGTCTTTGAGAACAGAAACTATTTCCTTTTTGTCTTTGTTTCCCCAGCGAGAGGGAGTATGGTATGGTGGATAGGCATTTGACTTTGAAGGCAGAAATAATAAAGTTCATATCTTCCCCCTACTATCTAGGTGATGGTTGTTGTTTGAGTCATTCAGTCATGTCTGACTCCTTAACACCCTATGGACCATACTGTTCAGGAGGTTTTCTTGGCAAAGATATCAATTTGTCATTTCCTTCTCTAATAGATAAAGGCAAATAGAGGCTAAGTGACTTGCCTAGGATCACATCATTGGTAAGTGTCTAAGGCTAGACTTAAACTCAGGTCTTCCTGATTCTAGGCCCAGCACTTTTATCCACTGAGCCACCTAGTTGCCTCCTTAGGTGATGCTAGACAAATCATTTGTGCTAGACAATCATCTTTCCATTCCCAAGGCAACACTCTAAGAGTTGGAGAGGGGAAGAAGGGGTAGAGTGGGGGTGAAATGAATTGGTAGACGAGTAGCATCATTGAAATTTCTTAGTGTCGGCAATTTACAGAGGTAGAAATTAAAGATATATTTACGCACATGGAAAAATGCTCCAAATCACTATTGATTCATGAAATGCAAATCAAAACAGCGTTGAGGTACCACATCTCACCAGTCAGACTGGCTAAGA
>CM053598.1:181387620-181428878 GCA_028646575.1 Pseudocheirus occidentalis
TGCTGTTCCTAGCCTGCTTCCTTTTTCTCATGTTGGCCAGTCTATTAATTGCTTGGTTTTTTAGCTCTGTGGAACTCTGCTTCCTGGAGGGGGAAAGCTCTGTCCCAAATCACTGGGGCCCTCTCAGCTGCCAGAGCTCTTAGTGGGGTGCTGCACCCCCCCCCAGCTTGGCTCACTGAAAGCCTGAAAGCGCACCCCAGGACCACCACTCAAGACCCCGATCCAGATCCAGGCCGCTCAACGCAAGAGCCCTTGGCCTCAATGGGTCGGGTCAGGCCCCCTGCTATCTGCAGGCCGAGGGCTCTGAAGCAGCCCAGTGGGGGCCACCGGGGCTCTCAGCCCTTTGTGCTGCAACAGGTGCCTCCCGCTGCAACAGCCGCCTCCCGCTGCCTCCTTGCCCTGGGAGCAGTTTGGCCAGACCCGCTCTTCTCCTCCCCAGTCAGCAAAATCCACTGACCTTTCTCTTAGCCTTTTTGTCTTCTGGCCTGATAGATGTGGTAACTGTGCCTCCAGTGTAGCTGATCTGCTCTCCTATAGCTGCGGCTCCCTGCCCTATGCCCCAGGGCCTGAGCCCGCTGGGTTTCGGGCCCCGGGTCCCAGACTGCTGGGAAGAGCCCAGTCTGCTGCGCTGCCTGTAGCAACAGATGTGCTTTCAGTCTTGTGGAGAGTTTTGGAGCTTGAAAATCTATTTAACGTCCCATTTTATGATTATGTTTCTGTGGGAGCTGTGGTGCTTTGCTGCTTCTACGCCGCCATCTTGGCTCCGCCCCCCCATACATGCACTTTTTACACACATATGGGTGTATGGATATGTACTTGCTTAAAGATATAGATGTACATTTTTATCAAGATAAAGAGATATCTACTCACATGAATATGTAATAAAATGAAATCTCACTTCTATAGAGCAGGAAATGTGCTATTCCAAACTTTTTTAAAATTAAATTTCATCTAAAATTCTAAATTTAAAATTAAATTTTAAAATTAAATATTATTTTTATTCAGTTAACAAATATTTGTCCTTCCTCTAGCCAAGCAATTTTCAACTTGTGGGTTGTGACCCCTTTGGGGACAAAAGACTCTTTCACAGGGGTCACAGGGGTCGCCTAAGACCATTGGAAAACACATCTTTCCCATGGTCTTAGGAACCTCCTCTTTCCATCTCCAGGCAAGTCTACCCATATGCAGACACGTCCCCATATGACTATTAAAGGGTTGCAGCATTAGGAAGGTTGAGAACCACTGCTTAGCCCATTGTGAAATAAAGGGGGAAAAATAACAAAACCCTTTTTATCATATATCCATAACCCCACCAAATTTCATATTGATCATGTCCATAAATGCATACCTCGTTCTGCATAATTAATCCATGACCTCTCTATTGGGAGGTGTTATACTTTCTTCACTAGCAGTCATTTGGATTCAAAATTGGTCATTGCATTGATCAGAGTGTTAAGTTTATCAAAATTGTTTCCATTAATAGTGTTGCTGATGTATAATATTTACCTACTTCTACTTGCTTTGCTTTTATTAATTCATGTTTTCTCACATTTCTCTGAAGCTTCCACTTCCATAATTTTTTTAACTGCACTATAAAATTTCATTATATTTACCTACCAATATTTGTTCAGGAATTTCCTAATTGATAAGAACAATTTCATTTTAAAATTCTTTGCCACCACAGAAAATGAGGTACTATAAAAATTTTTGGACATATGGATACTTATCTTCTTTCTCTGATGTGTTTTGTTTATAAATTTAATGTTGATATTATTGTATAAAAGAGTTTTCACAATTTAATAACTTTTGGAGATAGTTCAACAGTGCACTAGTTTTTTCTGTTTTTCTAAAGACACTAAAACATTTTTTATTTGTCATTTTTGTCCATCTCATGGTTGTTGAATTAGATCAGAGTAGCTTTAATTCAGGTTACTCTAGTTTCTCTAGTTCATAATTAGTAGTGATTTTGAAGCATTTTTCAAACAATTATTGATAGACTGTACTTTTTATGCCTGTTCATATTCTTTGAGGACTTATCAATTGTGCAGTGGCTCTCATTCTTATAAATTTGATTGAGTTCCATATAAGTCTTGAAAATGAGACCCATAAAGAGAGATTTATGGCAAAGATTTATTTTCCAAGTTAACTATTTCCCTTTTATTTTTAATTTTCTTCTTTGGAGGCTGGGAGGCAGGGTAATTGCAGGTAAGTGACTTGCCCATGGTCACATGAACTCAGGTCCTCCTGATTCCAGGGGCAATACTCTGTTCACTGTACTACCTAACTGCCTCTTGCCTTTTAATTTTGATTCATCTGGTGTTACATATCCAATAAAATATATAATAAAATGTCCTTTTTATCTTTTGTGATTTTATCTGTTCCCTTATATTATCATTGAACTCTCCACCATACATAAATTAAAGGATCATTTTTGTTTCTCAATTCATTCATGATGTGGTCATTAATATTTAAGCCATGTATCTTTTGGGATTTGCTCTGGTATATGGTGTGAACCATTGGTCTAAAACCAATTTTTGCCTGACTGATTTGCTATTTTCTAATAACTTTTTCCTGCAGAGTGAGTCATCAGCCAAATAACTGGGGTCTTCAGGTTTCTCAAAGACTGGGCTAATGCCTTCATTTTATAATTTATGTAGCTAATCTGTTCCACTCTATTTCCTCTCTGTTTTTAAGAAGCACCAAAGCATTGTGATAATTATGGTTGTGTGATCAGGTTTTGCTGTAATTAGGTTTAAAAGAAGTAGCATGGTGTACATAAAAAAACTTGCAGTTTCATATACGATCATCTTTTTTTATTCTATTATGCTTGTTATATTTCTTAAGTTCAGAATAAAATGAATAATATTTTAAAAATATGACTGTGTGGCATAGTTTGAGATCTGATATTTTAAGCCACCTTCCTTCCCACACCAGAAATATTAAATGTAGTCAAGGAAATAGTAAATGACCAATCAATGATAATCTCTAGAGAAGTGACCACATCTCTAAGATTCCAGGTCTTGTAGAAGTTAAATTTAACAAATTCAGTGATAAATAAAAACTTTTGACAGAAGCCAGGGGAAAGCCCTGGAGTTATGAGGAATGATGATTTGTATACCTTTACATGATTCTGCTACTGTCAAAAGAAATGAGAGGAAAATGGAATCGTATATTGCAGAAAAAAAATGATCTCAAATTTCAATCAACTTAACTTGAATTTGGAAAAGATGAATCTAGCTGTTGATAAAATGATGGACCTTTAACCTATTAAAGGTACCTACTTTATTTGAGAAATTCTAGTTTCTTTAAGTTCCTCTCCAATAAGAAACAGGCAGAATATGACTTGCAAACATTTCAAATTTAAAAAAAAAAAGTCACCAGAAAGGTAACTGAGAACAATTATAAGAGAGGCTAAATAACCAAATCATTTTTCTTCTTTTTATACTCTGTTTTCTTTTAAAGAAATCAAACTGAATTTGGGATTAATAGAGTTTTTTTTCTTTTTAAAATTATATTTTATCTTCATTAATGAACAGATATCAACTTTCCCTAACACCCCTCAGGTAAAAGAGCTGGAAGATTTTATCCCCAGGGTCTGAGCCCATAGTAGGTACTTAATAAATATTTGCTGATTGACTGATTAATTGATATTCCTGGATGAGTCCAGATGTGCCAGTATCCTGAGGTACTGCCCCCTTGTGTTCCTTGCCAGAGAAAGTCAGTGCAGATTTTGTGAATGCCCTGAAGGCAGTGGTGGTGAAGTCCAATGTGTCCACAGCTATGGCTGTACAGGAACAGCATGGTCATGACGTATCTATGGTCAGGTAGGTGGCAGGGCAGGGGACAGGTGCATCCTTGAGTTCTGTGGATAAATAGAGTTTTAATAAGGGTTCAAACATAAACCTCATGAGCCCTAAAGAAATAAAAGAAGGAAAGTAGGAATAACTGAATTAATACTCCTCTATATGTGAATCAATATGTTTTGTGGGTTTGATATTATAGTGGGAAGTTCCAGAAATAACAAGAGGGGCACAGGAGACAGAGAAGCACTAGAGGTGAGGAATATATGAATCATCAGAACCTGCCATGCATAATTTTGTGGTAGTGAAGCTAAAAATTTAAGGAAAATAGATGATTACCTACAGAAAAACCAAAATTAATAGATGAAAAATACATATTAACATAATTTTCAAAAGATAAAATTGAACATTTTAAAGTAAAAACCAAATTGTGCATTTGTATGAGTGAGTGTGTGTGTATGTGTGTGTGTGTGCGTGCGTGCTTGCATGTAGATAAAGAGAGAGGGGGAATTGATAGGGAAACCTGAGTTCAGAAATATTTAGAAAACAATTCAACCAATTGTTTAAAGAACATTAATTAACTTGCCACACATATTAATCTAACATATTTGAGCAGATAATGGAAAGCAAGTGTATTTAGTTATAAAATAGACAAGAATCATGGAGAAATAGGATAAAATCAACATAAGGAGTGTAATATGAAGGTTTATAAATCAGATCTCTATCATCTGTGATGAAGAATTTTTTAAAGTGAGTGAATAGCAGCAATAACTTAAAGGAACTTGTAGTAAAGAAGACAAATAGGATGAGGGTGTGTTCAGAAGAACCTATGGGAATAAACTATCAGCAAAGAAATATGAATAAAATTAATCCCAAGGAAAAATATTTATTTCTAGAAAAGGAGGAAGGAGACAAAGGAGTGAGGGAAAATTTAGAGAAAAATTAGTTCTTAATAAGATGACATTGATACAAAAAAATTTGGAGGAAAGGAAGTATATAAAAGAAATAAGGAGAAAAGGTTTGAACTGGATTGATATTAATAAACTAGATAGAAGAGTCTTCTATCATTTCTGTGACTACTTAAAGAACCAACCCCCCCAAGATGAAAAATGTGAAAATTTAGTAATATCTCATCTTACTGTTTCAAAAAATTACATAAGGAAGGAGAGTAACACTTGAAAGAGTTGCATTTCCGGGGAGGGGGTGAAATGTGCCTTCTTTTTGAATCAGTTCCTTTCAGGCTATTTTCTCCCCAGTGTTATAGAGTACATAACATGAATCACTTTTGCAAATATAACTACTGTTAATGTGATAACTCTAGCATATGGATTATGCCACCTGGAACACACTTCCTGTATCTCTCCACTTCATCAATTTCCCAACCCCTTTAGGGTTGAAGAAAATATTTTGCCAAGCTTAAAATTTACTCAAGAATTACGGGTTAGGTTTTTCCAAATAAATTCCAACCAATTGTGTTCAAGGTCACTTACACTTGGCAAAAACATGGCTTCCTGTTTTTTAAGAAAAGAGAATTTAAAAAGGCTTATAAAGAATCCTTATGAGGTTTCTTGGAAATTAAATGGCTCTTACAAAGCAGCATTTTAATGATTTTAGTGTAAATAAATCAGAAATGAGAAGATTAAATTTCCTTTTAAATATATACATTTAAAAATTAAAGGAAAAAGTGCTGAGGGGGAAAATATATTTGGGGTTTTAAGACATCCAGAGAATTTTGAAAATACTCTGGACCATTAATGGACCTCAGGCTCAATCAGCTTTGCCCATTTCTAAACACTTTAGAAAATATTCTTATCCTGCTTTGCCTGAGTCTTAGGCCAAATCCACAGTTGAGAATCAAACAATTATTTAGAAAAAAATAATCAATGTACCCAGTCAACATTGATAATATAAGGCAATTCCTTTTGATGCTTTCCTTTTGTGTCTCTCTGTCCATGTCTCTGAGTTGCTCTTTCTCTCTCTCTCTCTCTGTCTCTCTCTCTCTGTCTCTCTCTCTCTCTCTCTCTCTCTCTTTCTCTCTCTCTCTGTCTCTCTTTTTCTCTGTCTCTGTCTCTCTGTCTCTCTCTCTCCGTTTCTTTCTCTCTGTCTCTGTCTCTCCTCTCTGTCTCTCTCTGTCTCTCTCTCTGTCTCTCTCTGTCTCTCTCTGTCTCTTTCTCTGTCTCTCTGTCTCTGTCTCTGTCTTTCTCTCTCTGTCTCTGTCTCTGTCTCTCTCTGTCTCTCTCTGTCTCTGTCTCTCTGTCTCTCTGTCTCTGTCTCTGTCTCTCTCTCTCTGTCTCTCTCTCTCTCTCTCTCTCTCTCTCTCTCTCTCTCTCTCTCTCTCTCGCTCTCTCTCTCAGCTGGCTTCAGTCTCCATCACTTTGAGACAGTCAGAATGTTGTTACCATGTTTCATTGTTGTAATCTTATTTGGTCATTTCATTGATTAGCATATTTCTGTCTTTCAAATTTAATTTTCTTGTTTTTATATTGTTGTTATGGCATAAATAGTTTTTCTGGCTCTGTTCAGTTTACCCTATATATAATTTAAATTGCTCAAATAATGTAGAATAATTTATTGTTTCAACCTGTGTAGTTGTAACCAAAATTCCTTCTCCTTTTTTCTGCTCTTATTAATTTAAACATAAATACACTAATCTCTTTAGTGGTATATGACAAAAAAAATCTGTAAATGTATATTCCAACACCCCAAAGCAACGGCTAATGAACATATGCTTTCCTATGTAATTCTTAAAATACTCCTAGAAATTCTTGGAATTTCTCTTGGAAAATGTCATAAAAGGGTTGTTGTGATGATCCCACTGTATATAGGATTTTGGAAAATTGGTAGTATAATACCCTCCAAGTATTTAGAAAATTATAATTCCAGTAAAAAAGACTATTTCCCTAGTAATAGCAGAAATGGTGTGTAGTATACAGAGGAAAGGCTATTTCTAGAAGAGCTATTTAGAGATATTTATGTAGATTTAAATAATATGCGTCATTTTATCTGAAAACATATATGTATGTATGTATGTATATTTATGTGTACATATAATACAAATACATGTATTTACCTTCGTCCATTAATGACTCTTTTTTCAGTCTGATGCATCTATAGATATCATAATTACATTTTAAGTTCAATTTAATATAATAACAATCAAGTCTCCCATGAAAGTTTTTTTTTTATTTTTGGAGCTGATACATTCCTGACTTTGGGGCTTACATATGCACATCTTAGAGATGGGAGAAGTACTAGATACCATGATATTAAAAACAACAAAAGTATTGGGCAAGTGTAAAATATCTTTTTTCTTTACAAATTTTGTGCCAGTTATGAAGTATTATTATTAATAATAGTACTATTTACATGCTAGTACTAATTATGATCTTTTTTAATAACAGCATTGTGTAGTGGATTAAAAGCAATCCTAGTGTAAGTGTTAAAAAAAACTAGGCTTTAATTGTGCTCTAACACATATAAGCTGGGTGATGTTGAGTAAGTTATATATTATCTCAGTGCCCTAGAAAACTCTCTTGATTTTAAGTTGAGGTGCTTATCTGATAGAAACAAATCTTCATTGGGAAATCCCTAAGCCAATTAAATAACAACTTTAGTCCAATATATCTATGTCTACATCTATCTATCTATCTATGTATCTATCTATGTATCTATCTATCTATCTATCTATCTATCTATCTATCTATCTATAGATATATTCATCCTTCATTTTCAAAGAGGACCAATGACATTATGAGGGTGATTTCATAACTTGCATGTGAATTAGAGGTAAGTAAGGCAGGGCTGAGCAAAGTCATGAGCCTTTCTCTTCCTGAGTGATCACAACCCAGAGGCAAGATAGAAATCATGAGGACTCACAATGACCTGGAATCCAGTGTCTAACCTTGGTGTCTTCATTGCTTTACCAAGCTCTAAGCACCACACAGCACTAGCTTCAGCTGCCTTCATGGGCACTGGAACAATTTTTTTCACCCTTCTATTATGCCAGGGGAAATCTTTACACACTTGGTTGGGGTAGACATCATCCTAATTCACCAATGGTGCTCAACCTTGTAAGATATCTTCAACCTGATTCAGCACATCTGCCACAACAGTTTTACTGGAGTTTGGCTGTTGTACATGCCAACATGTTGTGGTTTCTTGGAACCACAGGTGAGATGTGGTGTAAGAGGTAGACACCTGTGTGATATGTGCGTGTGTGTAGGTGTGTGTGTGTGTGTACACACATATACATATACACAGACATATATACATGTATACATATATGCGTATTATAGTTTAAAACTACACTGAGTTTTAGAAAACACTCCACATATGTATTTTTAAATGAAATTAAAAGATGAGAACATTTGTTAATGACTACATACCATGGAAATTTCTTTATTAAATATATTTTCAAAATTCATTCTTTTCCTTTCATTGGCTATCCTCAAAACAAAGTGTAGGAAAAACGAAGTAAATGAGAATTTTGATTAGTGGAGTTTTAGTTAATCTAGGATATGCTTCTATTTTTGAATAGTCAGTGAATCCAGGCAATGACTTTTTTTACTCATTATCACATCAGCATTGATCTGTTCTGTCAAGTACTTTCTAGGTCTTTATTTTCTAGTTAACTTTCTCTCCTATTTTTAGTCAAATTAGGCAAAGTAGACATCAACTCCATTATCAAGAATGTGGTGTCATATTGTAAATTAGATACTCATCTACTACTACCTGCACTATGATTTGCATCAAAGCATTTACTATCAACTTTTAAAATTTATACATATAGTGGTTTTCTTTTGACCTGATAAATATCAGGCTACATATAAGCCTCTGGGACTGAAGAGACTAGTGGAAAGTTGGAACTTGAAAGGTCATATCTAATGGGACTTAGAGACAAAAAAATTGGTCAATTTTCTCTAATTAAAATCTTTCCCATCTTCTCAAAAAAATCTACAGTTTGGAAATTCTCCAGGAGTTATGTTCCGACCCCCTACCTAGGGTATTCAGTCATTTTGTAATATTGAAGATAACTCACACATACACATTAATATATTCATAAATATATGTGAGCACATGTACACACACAATACTTATAATATAAAAATAGGAATGATTATGTGCAGAATCAGATACATCTGATTTAAAAGAAAACAGCAGGCATGTGATTCCAAGAAGAAAGTTGACTAAGGAGACAAACGTGCTCATTTGGCTAGATATCTTTCCCCATGTGGAAAGGAAAGGTCTCAGCGAAACTTTAAGTACCATACACAAAAGCATATAGCTTACTGGGGTCAAAGTTGAGACTAGAATCCAGATCTTATTTTGAGTCCGGGTTTTTGTGGTATTTTATTTTTTCTAAAACAGTACATGAGAAGAAAACAATTCATTTGTACTACACAATGACTTAGTGGAAATTCCCTAAATTTGAGAGGAATCTTGTCCTTAAATTTCTCCTCCGTAATCTATTACTTGGACAATGTTAGATCACTCATCTTGTTTCCATGATCTTTAGCAACCTTATTAGTAAAGTAAGGTCAAATCAAATAAACAAACATTTATTAAGTGCCTGCTAACTACCTGTTAGTATAACAAGTGCGGGGGGAAAGAAAGAAAGGGAAAAAGAAATGAGCAAGAAACAAAACAAAAACCTATAAATACTTACTCCTCTCATGGAGCTCACATTTTAGTAGAGAAGCCTTTCCTTTTTATTTTATGTCATGGAAATACAGTGAGTATTATTTGAGATAGTGTAATGGTAATTAATTTAAATTTGAAGATCCCTTTTTGTTAAATAAAGTAAGCAGATACTTAGCCTTTAGTCAAGCATCTGTGAAAGAGGCAGAGGACATGAACCCTGTATCCTGTTGCTAACATAAGAGGAAGAGTTTGGCTGAAACAGGAAGCCAATGCTGTGTGTGTATATATATAAGAGAAAAAACAGATATGCAGAATCAGAATTTTTCTCCTGGCAAGCTACTGGTGGAAGAATCATGGAGACTGAAGCAATCTGAGAAAGATGAGAGAGAGAGAGAGAGAGACAGAGAGAGAGACAGAGAGAGAGAGAGAGAGACAGAGAGAGAGAGAGAGAGAGAGAGAGAGACAGAGAGACAGAGAGACAGAGAGACAGAGAGACAGAGAGACAGAGAGAGACAGAGAGAGACAGAGAGAGAGAGAGTTTCCCTTGGCAGCTGGAAGCTAGGCTGTTACTAGTGCACTGAGAACTAATTAGGAGATTTCTTAAGACCAGAATCTGGTGAAGGCTGAAGTTTCTGCTAAGAACGTTGCCTGGAAGGCTGAAGTTGTTGCTGCTCCCAGATTTCTCCTGTGTGCTAGGGTCAGCCGAGCTTCTGGAGGACTGAAAAAGCATGACCAGGATGCTAACACTTTGTTTGTGGCTTGGTTGATACTTGCATTCTGAGGAACAGAAATTGTGAAGGTTTTGAGAGATGCAGGACCTGGTAAACTTTAACCTGTAGCAGGAACTGCCTGGAGGACTGGACAAGGACCGGAGTGCTGTCTGCCTCTGAATCCAAGTGAATGTTTGGTAGACTCAGGTAGGAGCTGGGATGACGAAAGGGGATCCAGGGAATCTGAGAGACCACCCCAAGTCAAGATGAAGTAAAGGCTTCTCCTTGTATATGGAATGCTGTGATGAAATTGAAGTTTACTAGACACTGAGGGGTGGAAGGTTTATGTCATTTTCTAAAGATTGTATTTAGTGATTAAGGATACTTAGTCACTGATTACTAGGTAAGTGACTGATTAAGCTAACCTATGATTACCTCATGAGTGGAAGACCGACTATTGTATTGTGAGATGACTGAATGGCGAAGTAAGGAGGCAAACCTCATTAGGGATACCAGAAAATTATTACTTTATTCTTTGTTCTAAATACTGTGACCACTTTGGTGAAAACTATGTGGCCATTTTAATGATAAGCTATTGTGAACACTATGCTGTGATTTCCTGTGATAAGATATAATGTTGTGAATACTGTATTATGATGTCTTGTGAATGTTGTCCTTGATTTGTTATGGAATAAAAGAAGTGGTCACTACACTGTGTAATCAAAACCTTAAAGGCTGTTCACAGTAACATTCTTTTGGGAAGCTGCTCCTGCATGGTGATACAGATAGTATACATTATTTAAGGTTTATAAATTAATTGATTAATTAATTTTTTTCAAATAAATTTATTTATTTTCTTGTTTACATCACTCATTTCCATAATATTTTGAGTTACAAATTTTCTCCCTATCTTTCCCCTATCTACCACCCCAAAAAAGTAATCACACTGTATAGCCCCTCCCCCAGTCTGCTCTCTCCTATATCCTCCCCAGCTGTGCTTCTGACTTTCTGGTAGGGCAGGATGGTCCTCCCTACTCCAGTGCCTGTATATCTTAATTCCCAGTCTTGTGTACTTAATAATAATGATAACAATAATATATACACATATATGTGTATATGTGTGTATATCTCTTTTTTCATTTGTTTGGATCTGTTTAATAGTATCTTGATTTCTCATAAAGTCATTTCCTTCCATTTATTCCACTCTAATTCGGAAGGAATTATTCTCTTCAGAAAGCTTTCGAGATTCTTTTTCTGTCTGGCATATTTGACTTTTTAAGGCATTCTTCTCCTCATTAGCTTTTTGGAACTCTTTTGCCATTTGAGTTAATCTAATTTTTAAGGTGTCATTTTCTTCAATCAGGTTGTTGACTCTCTTTTCCTGATTTTCTTGCATCATTCTCATTTCTCTTCCCAATTTTTCTTCCATTTCTCTTACTTGGTTTTCAAAATCCTTCTTCTGCTCATCTATTGTAGGCAGTCTTCATGCTACTTGGAAGCTATTTGTGTGGCAGTTATGACTGTGTTGTCCTTTTCCCATTTAATGCTTGGTTCCTTTTTGTCCACCAAAAAGGATTCTTGAGTTAAATTGCTATTCTTATTTTGCTTTCCTTGCCTTCTCATGTTGTCAGTGAATTATTTGATTGTTTTAGCTCTATGGAGCTCTGCTTCCAGAGGGGAAAGCTCTATCCCAAATCTCTGGAGTTTTTCTAGCTGCCAGAGCTATTAGGAGGCTGCTGCAGCCCCCACCAGATTTGGCTCACTGAAAACGCACCCCAGGACCACCACCCAAGACCACAATCCAGAGCCAGGCTGCTCAACACAAGATCAATTAGCCTCTGAACAATTGCTTAGCCCACCTGCAGTCTGCAGGCCAGGAGCTCTGAAGCAATTGCTTCTGCCACTTCCTTGCCCTGGAGGCAGTTTAGCCAGACTGCTTTTCTTCCTCAAAATTAGCTGAGTTCCAATGAGCTTTCATTTTGTCCTTGTTTCTTATGGCTTGATAATTCTGGAAACTGCTACAGTTGCTGCTGATCCACTCTCCTGAAGGCTCTGGCTGTGGCTTTTCCTGGCTGCCCTGGGGCCAAGCCACAGTTTCAGGCTGGGTTGATTTCGGCTCCCAGCATGCTACAATGAGCCCTTCCTTTCCAGCTGTCTTCATCAGGAGATGTGTTTTTAATATTTTTTCAGTTAGTTTTTGAGCCCTAAAATTTGTTTAGCATCATATTGAGGAAGATATGTGTGAGCTACCGTGTTTTTCTGCTTCTAATCTGCCATCTTGGGTCTACTCCCCCAGCCAGTATACATATAATCAGTTTGGAAACTTGCGAAGGATTCATAAATTTAAGTTGCTATTAATTCTATAATCTTTCAATGAACTGATTCTAGATCTTTAATTCTTTTACTCAATAAACCAGATACTCATCATGGTAGAATTATCTAATATTTTTTCTGTAGTTTTGAAAGTTGCATCTACATTTCAGGAACAATACAATAGAATTATATTTTATCTACTATTCTACAAATGGATCATTTTAGTATTCAAAGACATGCCTAAACCTTCCTCTATTTTCCTAGGAAGGTCTCAATTGCTTCCAAAGCTACATAATTTAAAACCAAAGAGTAGTTAAAAGACTGAAGTAATTAGTCAGTGAAGTGAATAATTAACCTTGAAACTACATTGAAAATTACTCATTCTAGTATGAAAAGTGAACAGATTTGAAAATTTTATAAAAAATATATTAGGGTCTTATTTTCTTGAGTAGTGGGCCTCAAAGTTTCTTTCTGGAGAAACCGTTAATTACCAGCACCTAGGCCACATTCAAAGACTGCTGGCTATTCCTTTGAGCCCTTTTTAAAATTGAGTAAACTTCTTTAAAAATGAACCAAAAAAACCCTACCAACTGAATAAATTTTAAAATGTACCTCACTTTTTGTAAATATTCAAAGTTCTACAATATTTTCTCATTAATTCTTTTTTTTTTGCCAACATCATTTTTGGTACTAAAAGGGAATGAAACATATATTAAGTGCTCATTAAGGTGCCAGCCACCCTGTTTGCTTTTATTTGTTCTGTCCTATCCTCTGTGAGGAAGTTCATGTTATTAATCCATATTACAACTGAGGAAACAGACATACAGAGCTTAAGTGAATTGCCACACCTCATGCAATGAGTAAGTGTCTGAGGTCAAACTTGAACTCAAATCTTCCTGACACCAGACAGAACACTCTAAACAATTCTTCCTAACTGCCTCCAATATATATTATCATATTTATGTCTGTTAAGTTTATTAAGTGAATTCAGTACTACCTCCTATGTCACTCCTCCTAAACCCAGAAGAGTAACCTTGATCTCTAGTCCGTTTGAGTACAGATCTCTAACCCTGTCTACAATTTGGAATGATCAGTCAATTAGAGTATACTACTCCATGCTTCCTCTCAAACTACAGAAAGATTTGCATCCTACTTTTCACATATATCTTCCTGGACTTTTATCTACTTGCAACAAATACTTAATTTCATACCCATTTTCTTCTGTACAATTGAAGACAATTTTCTTGTCTTTTCCCTTTTACTCACATGACTTTGAGTTGATCCCTCTAGCATCCTTTGGTAACATAATAAGAATTATTGACATTCACAGAGACTTTTAACAGGTTTTGCAAAACACTTTATAAATGTTTTCTATTTGAACTTCAAAACAAGTATGATGCAAACGCTAGAATTATAGTCCTTTTTTAAAGACTGGAAAGCTGAGACTTAAATACATTAGGAGGCACTGGGCTTTACTCCTTCTTCAGGTGGTAAAAAGCTGAAGAAGGCGTAAAGTTCAGTGCTTTCAGATTTCATGTCCACTGTTATATCTTCTAGGAAGGGGGAAGGAAGAAGCATTTATTATGTGTCCAGCACTTTACTAATAGTATTTCATTAGATCCTCAGAATGATCCTCTAAGGTGAGTTCTATTATTATCTCCATTTTGCAGTTCAGGAAACAAAGACATTGGTCCTCTTTAAGAGAGAAAGATGAACAACAACAACAAGAAGCATTTAGTGACTTATATAGAGTTACACATCTAGTCATTGTCTGAAGCCTGGTTTGAGCTCAGGTCTTCCTGACTCTAGGGTCAATGCTCTATCCACTGCATCACCTAGATCCCTATAACATGATGTCCCTCATTCAAATTGCCCTGCCAGTGACCCCTTTCTTTAGAATATTAAATGAATAAACCAGCCTTCGGCAACCCAGGCAACCCAAAGCAATACATTATCAGAGTGAAATGAAAATTAATTTACAAAGAGAGAAGAAGAACTACAGGATAAGTTACAGCTGAAATACAGGTATAGATAAAAGATAACATGAAAAAGGCAAAAACCAAAACAAAATATGGATTCTGGCCTTCCTGCTGCTTTTATGCACCTGAGAATCATGCCTATCTATGAAAGGTTCCTGTAATATGAAAGAACAAGTTACTCAGGATTTCCATTAAATGTGCCATAGCTAGTGATGCCAACTAGAAATCTGGGAAATGTACCCATTGGTCAGTTTGGCACCACCATCTATAAACACTCAAGTTGTGAAAATACTCATAATAACAGAGATTATAGAGAATAATTTTCCACACTGATAATAAACTACTCCCTCCCAATGTCAAAAGTATAATCTCAATGTCTTCGAGGGAAATAAGACTGTTCCCATATAGCCCCTTTAGGTCTGCCTTTAGCTGGTATGTATGCAATACTTCCACTTAATCTGATAAGCTGAGCCTTGATGTGTTCTCTTAGTCATCACTCTGCCTAGGGATATTGTTCCGGTAATAACTTAGATAAATAATTTAACAATGGTATTCTAGTATGCACTTCTTCAAAATAAGGTCCATTCTACACTGCACTGAGGCTCAAAATAAAGCACTTTCTACACTGCACAAAAGCTCCCAGGGTAAGTCTTCAACAAGTGATGAAATTTTTTTTTCCTTTCAGAACTTCCTCCATTCCTGCTAGTGACTCAGTTTAGGAGAGTGTCAATAATAATGATGCTAAACTCTGGTAGAATCACCTATGGTTGATCTCAACTTTATTGTTCTTAAAAACCCATTAGAAAGAAGGGGGATTTTGTTTTCCACAAAGCCGTGTCAATCAGCAATAATATTTTAAGGGTTATATATTTTTTATTAACATTACTTAGAAGTACAGAAATATTTCCAAGAGAAAAGAGGTAAATTCCTTAATCTGGTATTGTCTTCTAACTGAGCTTGTTCAGGTGACTTTTAATTTGGAATTCAAAGCAGAAATAAAAAATAGCATCTTGTCTCCGAGCTACAGATAAATTACTATGAAACTGGGCCTCATTGCCCTGGGACTTTCCTCTCCTTTATTTCAATGACCTTCTGGGATAATTATGGTCACCATTTACAGACTTTATTGATTAAGTAATTAATAAATGATGATAAACCCATGCAGTCTCAGGAGCTTGCGATGCAGTTCACTATAGCAGGTGGTGAATACTAACCTTCCACCTGCTTAATAGCCCAGTCATAGAGGAATAAAGGCAGCATAAGAATTTTAATGTTTTGAGTTGTGTTGAGGAAATTTTTAAAACTCAAGCACCTCGATGCATTTCATGAGCCTTTATTTCATAATATTTGACTCCAAGGACCAATACAGCAAATTCCATATGTCTAAATTTAAGTAAATAAATCAATTTAATGCTCTCCCTGTTTCTCTGTCTGTGTCTTTCTACCTACATGTGTCTCTCTTTCTCTCTGCGCCCACCTCTGTCTGACTTCTGTCTCTCTTTTTTTCTCTGTTTCTATTATTGTCTTTGTATTTCTGCTTCTTTCTCTTTCTTGGTTTGTCTTTATCTCTCTCTCAACACCAAGACACATGACATAAAATTCAATTCAACAGGTATTGAATGTCTACTACTATATACAAAGAATGATGCTAGAATCTGAATATCCAAAGGCCAATGAAAATCAATCCTTGTTGGCAAGTAGTTTTTATTCTACTATGGAGTATGTGAATGTGTATGAGGGATATAAAACACCTATCAGTAATGAAAAGTTAAATATGAAGTATTTTAAGGAGGGGAAAGTATTAACTATTGGTGGCACCAGGGAACCCTTTGTTAGGAGGTAATGTAGAGGCAGAATCTTTAATAGATTCTTAGAACTTGAATACAAGTTGGGTTTTGGGATACTGGAAGTACTGTGAACTTTCTCAATTGTTATCCAATTCTCTTCCTATTTAATCTTAAGTCTAGCTTATTGTCCATCTGCATCACTTATTTTAGATAGATAAGTAGATAGAATGATAGATAGATAGAAAGATGATAGAGAGAGAGATGGATAGAGAGAGAGATGAATAGAGACAGACAGAGACAGAAAGACAGAGAGACATACAGAGAGAGATAGAGACACATAGTGGCAGAGACAGAAAGAAACAGAGGGACAGAGACAGAAACAGAGAGAGATACAGAGAAACAGAGAGAGAGAGAGACAGAGAGAGACTGAGAGGGAGAGACAGAGAGACACAGAGTGAGAGAGAGAGACTCTGCAAAGACATGGAAAGAGGGGTGAGAAAGAAGCTGTAATACTATGAATGACTATAACACTTTCCCTGGAATGCAAAGTTCATGAAGGAGAATAATATAAAATATGTCCCAAAAGATAGATTAGAGTCAGACTGTGAAGGACTTAAAAAGCACCAATTAGAAGTGTGTTATTTTATCCTGGAGGCAAGAGAAATCAAATCAAGACTTGAGCAGAGAATGACATGGTCACAGTTATGCTTGGAGAAAAGAGGAAAAAAGTTACAAACAAGAACACTGCACAGAATCAAAGGCAGGATGTTTAGCAATCATTCATTATTATCACTGGGTATCATACTGAAGAGAATTAAAAGGAGTGTGGTCTACACTCTAAACACTTACAATTTTTACAAATTTACAAAAATATTATTTAAAGAAAGATATTTCTTCTAGATGTTAGTAGAATGTAGGAGAGTGCCTCTCCACCCTCCTTCCTGAAATAAATTTAGCCTATTGTTTGGCAATACCATTGCCTACTTATTGTTTGGGGTGTGTGTGTGTGTGTGTGTGTGTGTGTGTGTATTTGTGTGTGTGTGTGTATTAACTGCATTTTGATAACATAATAATCCAAGTCTTGTCTCCAATGAATGTCACAACTTTTGACCTCTTTGATTCTTTCTCATAATTCTTCCCCAGTGGATCTACCCAAGTTATTGGAGGCCTCCCTTTGGTTCTTGCAATAAATTGGTCATACCAGTTTAGCACTTGGACTGTCCATCTAGTGTCTTCCTCATTAAGTGACTGTATAATATTTATTTCATGGAAGCTAATTTTGATATTATATTGCACCCTATTTATTATTAGGTCCAATTTTGAACTATAGAGTCCTTTGGAGCACCTGTAATTTTGATTATTTTTAGATTACAATATCCCATAATCATAGCCATTTATCAGCTCAGGGGGTCTTTTTGAATTAAAGACATGGCCTTTGGTAGCAGACAGAAGCTTGAGAACATGAGAAGTACTATGTCCTTTCCCAAATGGTATCTGATTCTTCTTTTTCTACTAAGTTCTAGGCCTAATTCATACTCTATCTGTATCACTAATTCAAGATATAAGGACAAAAGAAGAGAGACAGAGACAGAGAGGAGAGAGAGAAGGGAGGTAAGGGAAAGACAGGGAAAAAGGATGGAGGAAAGGAAGGAAAAAATACTCAGACTGCATAGAAATATAATACTTATGTATTCTGGCTCCCTACCATAATTTAAACATAAAACTCAAACCTAAAAATTAAATTTTAAAATCCTGTCACTAATACTTTTTTTTTTTTTTGCTTTTTGGAGGGCAGTTGGGGTTAAGTAACTTGCCCAAGGTCACACGGCTAGTTTTTTGTGTTAAGTGTCTGAGGCCGGATTTGAACTCAGGTACTCCTGACTCCAGGGCCCGTGCTCTATTCACTGCACCACCTAGCCGCCCCAATCCTTAATGCTTTATCGAATACATAATGATTTAATGAAAACAGAAAATTTCTCCATCTTAAATGACTTCCCTTCAAAACAACAATGTAAACAAGTGGTTCTCAACCTTCCTAATGCCACGACCCTTTAATACAGTTCCTAATGTTGTGGTGACCCCCAACCATAAAATTATTTTCATTGCTACTTCATAATCATAATTCTACTAGTTATATATCATAATGTAAATATCTTATATGCAGGATGTATTTTCATTGTTACAAACTGAACATAACCCACAGGTTGAGAACCACTGATAAACAGACTACAAATAATTAATACACTAACTGGTCTTCCCTGATATAGACAGTAGATTGTGCTCTATTATTAGTTATTACATACATGCACAAAACTAAACAAAATGGTAAAATGCCAATTTGTATAGCATACCTGTGCTGACATTTCTTTTGACAGCCTAATGATTTGTCGATTTAAAGGTACTTACAGAATATAAAAGGGTATTAGAAAAATAATTAACTTTGTAGAAAGTATGAGTATAATATATAAGGCTCAAAAGATTGCAGCTTTGATGTGTTAATGTCATCTAACAAAACCAATAACTACCAGCTTAATTAACATTTCATTGACACAAGAATTGTCAATACCAGTTACATATATTACTTTCATACATTAATTTACTCACCACCCAAAAATATATAATTATGGAGGTCATTCTATAGCCAGTTGTAATGGGAATCTGAAGATCTTCCCTGCCCCTAGCCACTATGATAGGCTTAAGTGGCTGTGCAAACCTTCCCTGATTTGAAAGCATACTCTGCCCCCTACTAGACTGAATGAGGTCAGGTGGAGCCTATGGCAGCAGGTTTGTTTTTTGGGAATGCCCTGGCCTTGTTACTTTTTAATTGGACTGTGTGTCAAGAGGGCTGTGGCATCCTCTGACCCAGGAGAAGGCTATATATATGCCCGGATGTTAGGTTTTGCTTTTGGGGCTCACTTTGAGAAGAGTTGTGTGATTTGGCCAGATGAGACTCTGGGAAACTGTTGGAACCCCCCCACCCCACCCACCGGCTTTGAAAAACCCAGATGTTGATGCTCCCTCTATGGTAACTTGAATAGATATGGATGTGATGGTCAGATGGTTGAAAGCCCATCTGCTGATCTCTTTCTTGGTCTGCTTGTAACTTGTGCTTGCAACTTCTGTTTGTATTCTCTGAAGTTCACAGTGCTGACTTTTCCCGCTGAACTAGGTAAATGATACGTGTTTGATTGATTAAAGTGAGGCTGTTAAACCATTTTGAGTTGCTTTCCTATAGAAAAGAAGGTCTAAGAACCTGTGCTAGCTGCTCCCCTAGGTATGCTAGAGTGCTTGCTAATAAACCAATTCATTTTGATAGGAAGTAGAAGAGATACAAAGTTAAATATAACATTGCTTGTCCTCCAGTAGTTTACAATTTAAAGATTGCTCATAGTCACTAGACATGATATGTATTAACTTCCTCTTTCAGTGCACATGCTTTCACATCAGTATTTTCATTTGTAATATTTTTTCTATGAAATATAAAACATGGAATTAAATATCATTTAAGATACCAATCTGTATCAGTTAAACACCTGGAATTTAATCTGATGGAATCCACAAAAGCAAAAGGAAGTTTGCAGAAAGAGGAAATGATTAAGTAAATATGTTGTTTTTAGGAGCATCTAGGTAGCCCAGGGAATAGCAGCCAAGTGTCAGGAAGACCTGAGTTAAAATCTGTTGTCAGACACTTAATAGCTGTGTGACCCTAGACAAGTCACTTAAACCTGTTGAACTCAGTTACTTCATTTTATAAAATGAGCTGGAGGAAATAGCAAAGCACTTCAGTGTTTTTGCCAGGGAAAATCCAAGTAGTATCTCAAAGGGTCAGATACAAGTGAAAAACAATAGAAAACTTTAAGAGTATTTTCTGCCTTTGAAATTCTTGGTATATCTAATATTTTACTTCTGCCATCTATTTGGATGCAGAATCTTTTGTATCTGTTAGTGTGTTCTGTCAAGCCATTTGATCAAATTTTGGGAAAAGAAAATATTAAAGTATTAGGAAGAATTGACTGCAAAGCCATAAATATCTAGTTAATTCTTAGTGTTATTTATTCTCTCTCTATTTCTTCCTCAAACTGCTAGAATTAAAGATCTTAAATGTATTACTAAGCTTTGGCATTATGTAAAGATTCTAGTCATTGGGAAATGAAAACCTATATTTTTTGTCTTGTCTCTAAATAGCTTACAATCTGGAAGAGAAGAAAGATAAATAATAAAATATGATATTAAAATATTTACAGATACTAATATTCATCAGTAAAAATGACTTTAAAGAACAATAACAACAACTCACAACATGTAAAATTTTTTTAAAAGATCAATTTGGGCCTTAGTAATAGGGTGATCAGTGAAGCTATTATTTATACCTATGAAATTATTATCAATTTTCAAAGTAATTGATCACAAATCCTGAGGAAATAGCTTGTAGAAAGGTTAAATAACTTGTTCAAAGTCACAAAGACATTAAGAAGCAGAATTTTTAAAAATCTGAGATTTAAAAAAATGATATTTTAATTTTGAACCCATAGTTAGACTGGCATTTTATGAGGGAAATTATGTCCAAATTTTTTATATTACATATAGCATATAATACCATTCCTTGCACATAATAGGTACTTACTGAATAATTGATTAATTAGTTGTCCCTTGAGGACAACATAAGCAATAGAAGCAGTGTCTTAGATGGCGAATTTATGGAATGCTGGTCTTCTTCTAATGGCACTGGCTTCCCATTAGTATCATGTGCATTTAGCCAAGGCAGAAAAGTTGGAATGGAATGCTGGGGACTTAATTATTCCCATAATAAACTGCGTATTTTATTAAATATAAATAGGTATGTCTGGTTTTTCTAGTTATTTTGTAATACTTAAATACTGATAATTATTCAAACAGATTTATTGAAGTTTAACAGCAATGTAATAATAATGTCGCTATGTTTTATATGCAATAGTTGTTACACCTCATTAAACAGGTTGGTAAATGATCCATTGCTATTTAATTAACACAAAATGACTGTGTTATTAAATCTTAAACTGTAAATTAAATCCTGATCAGAGACACTTAATTTTAAAGTGTGATTGAAAACTTCTTTGGACATGGGCCTCCAGAGCCCCTTTTATTTTTCATGGCTCCCTCCTGCATTATTCCTGTTGTTCAGATCACATAATATATGCGTGGGACTGGAAAATGAACTTTACTTGATTTGCCTGGGTAATTCTTTCCCTTAAAAGAGAAAGTCATGTCTTCATGGTCTGTTAGCAAATCATGGAGGAAGAATAATTAATTTTTGTTTTAGATCCAAAATCTTACAGATGGAAAATTATTTCCTGCTTTCAGGAAAGACTGTATTCTTTCAGGAAAGACTGTATTCTAGATCTTTATAGCTATTCACTGGTAGAGGGGAATTTGGCAAGCTTGGTTGGGTTTATTAAGTTAACTTATTTGCTACCAGTTTACTAACAGAAGAATCAAAGGTGCTAGTAAATGGTTTCAATCTTCTCAACACAAGTTACATATAAAAACTAGCAGTTTGTCATTAACTTTGCAATACTGAGTTTTACATCTTTACCTGGGTACTAAAGTCCTTTTTAGTTTTTAATCTACTTTTTGGTAGTAGTTTGAACTTTTCTGTGACATCTACAGGAACATTAGTGGTATTGAGTCACAGTATATTAATAGCAAATCGTTTGTTAGATAATATCACCCTAAAAGGAGCAACCACCACTTTTTAAGGGGTTCCATGTGTTGTATGCAAAAATATATAGCTTCTAATATCCCTAGTGTCTTTCATTTTTATTTCATGAATATTTGTAAATGTTCTGTTTGGGGGCTTTTCAGTCACAGTATAATTGGTTAAATACGAAGTCTTACATTCAGTACCTACATAATAAGTGTTCTTCACATGCAATAAAATAGAAGAAAATTATCTAGAGTCATGGGACTTGAGTCAAAATCCTGATTGTGCTACAATGTCTTTGTGACATTTTATGAACCCTTTAAGCTGTATAAGCTATCATTTCCTTACCTGTAAAATGACTAGTTTGGGCAAGATGTACTTCAGGACATAGCTGAATGAATGAATGAAAAAAATTAAATATTTATTTATGTAAAGCATTATATAGTAAATACTGGGGATACAAATAAAGAAGACATTTTCTGCTCCCAAGAAGCAGTAGAACACATAAGGAAGAGTTTATCCACATGTCAGATAGAAAGATCTGATGGTCCTTAGAGTATAAAGCAAGTCAAATGTTAATACCTCCTCTCTAATGACATTTCCAATGATGAAGTCATATTAATTTATTATCAAGGCTGTGTTTAGCTAGGGTGTTTCACACAGTTTTGCATTATAAATGAGCTTCTCATTTCATGATAGTAATTAGATACACAAGGTATTGGAAGAGCAAAAAAATGTGCGCTACACAGTGGACAGTGTCTCACTTCTGGATTTTGTCCATCTTCCATTAACCATGTAGAACATAAAGGAGTTTTTTGTCCACCTTTCCCCATGTTGAATATCCTGATCCAGTCCTGATACTCTTACTACTCACCTAAGTAAAAGCCCTTCTCTAAAGAAATTGTACTGAGTGCAGGATGAGAGTAAAATCCTGGAATGTTTACATTATGCACAAATTTTGCCAACTATGATAATGTGGATAATATATATATCATTTATGCATGATTGAAGGTGATATTGATCTGTTGGGGTCTGGGGTCCAGGTGAAGATTTATCTCTAAAATTATAATTGGAGGAAAAGGGATGCCTTCTTTGATGGTTTTGAGGATGAAAGGAAAACAAAGCAAAAAATTAATTAAAACACATAGGTACAAAGCAGCATTTCTCAACCTGTGGGTTGTGTTCAATTTGTAAAAATGAAAATAAGTCCTGCATATCAGATATTTACATTATGATTCATAACAGGAGCAAAATAATAGTTATGAAGTAACAATGAAAATATTTTTATGGTTGGGGGTCACTACAATATGAGGAACTGTATTAAAGGGTCACGGAATTAGAAAAGTTGAGAACCACTGGTATAGAGGATAGTAACCAATTCTAAATTGCGAGGAGGATGAACTTGGTTTGGTCTCTCAAGGGAGGATCAAAAAGACTTTAGTATATGCCTTGAGATTCTACAAAGGAGTGCTGACTCAATATCCATAAGACGTAGAGTAAATCTCCAAAAAGATAATATATTAGTGAGAAAAAAATGTTATCAATTTTATCAATGAAAAGTTACCAATATATTGATTTATTAAAGGGTAAATATATGTATAAGCATATATATTTATGTACATATATACATGCATACATTCATATATACCTATACATACATATATGTAAATATATGCATATATATGCCTGTGTGCATATGTATTCTATCTTGCAATAGATAGTTTACATACACTATTTGTGTGCGACCTGTTTCACAACATTCCAAGCAAGTATTGGTCTGATAAGCCACGGTCAGACACACTGTAACTTGACTCTAACATAATGATGGAATTTTTGTCCTCTTCAAGAATGAAGGAAAGCAACCATCACCATCTTGTAATATCAAATCAATAGCATTCCCCAAGTTTTGAAACTATAACACTTCCTCTTACATAAATTCCGGCAAGGAAACAGTGTTGTGCACATAATCATGGAATATCTTTGAGGATTCTCAACAACACATATCTTGATATCATCTTCCATGCCTGACTTTCAGAATTGATATTTTTAGGTCCCACTAGAAACTGATCCACTCAACTTTGGAACACCTATCCTGGGATAAGTAACTGAATATATTTACCTAGCCCACTTTATCCACCTCAATTCCTGCAATGTTAATGGGAGTTGAAGATCTTACCAGGCATCAATAGGCCTCACATGGAGCCCAACAAGAGAAGCTTGATTAGGGGAGGCTTGTTTTTCAGGAAGGCACATACCTTTTGTTACTTTGTAATTAGGCAATGGGTTAGAACAGCAGTTCTCAACCTGTGAGTCACAACCCCTTTGGGAGTCAAACAACATTGGAAAACACATATTTCCAATGGCCTTAGGAACTGAGACACTGTTCCTCTATCCATCTCCAGGCAGGTCTGCTCACATGCAGATATACCCACATATGAGTATTAAAGGGTCGCAGCATTAGAATGGTTGAGAACCACTGGATTAGAAGGTTGTGATGTCACCTGACCCTGAAGAAGTAATACATATACATATACATATACATATACATATACATATACATATACATATACATATACATATACATATACATATACACATACACATACACATACACATACACACACACACATACACATACACATACACATACACATACCTATATGTGCATATACATATACATACACATACACATACACATACATACATACATACATACACATACACTATACATATGCATATACGTATGAACAAAGCAAAAAGCTAACTTCAGAATATATGTGTGTGTAGACATAAAGATATATATGTCTTAGACACAGAGACAGAGACAGAGAGAGACAGACACAGAGACAGAAACAGAGACAGAGACAGAGACAGAGACAGACAGAGATAGAGATAGAGATAGAGATAGAGATAGAGACAGAGATATATACTCTGAAGTTCGCATTTTGCTTTAGGGCTTACTCATGGGGAGAGTGTTTGAGTGATGTAGCCAGATGTTACTCGGGGTAGCTGTTAAGAAGCTTCCCCCTCGCCCCCGCCTTTGAAAACCCAGATGTTCCTGCTTTTTTCTCTGGTAAACATGTATGTAATGGCCAGATAGTTGGACTGTTCATCTGAGACGTATGCATTTTTGGTCAGATGGTTAGATGACAGGTCTGTTGGTTCTTATGCTATTATTTCTGCTTGTAATTTATGTTTGTATTTTCACTGAAGTTCAGAGTAATTATTTTTCCCTGTAAATTAAGTATATATATATATATATATATATATATATATATATATATATATATATATATATATATATATATATATATATATATATATATATATATAGATAGATAGATAGATAGATAGATAGATGTAGATTTGACCCCTTTTAAGTTGCTTTTCTTTAAAAAAAGTGGATCAAAGAAGCTGTGCTAGTAGCCCTTCTGTGTGCTGGTATAATTGGTCTTACACCCCCACAGCAGCTGAAAGCATCATTGTTGCTACAACTCTAGATGGACAATATGCTTAAAAAGCACCTTTTCACCTTTCTTGCCATCTACTCTGCCACTGGTCACATCAGAACCACTATTCTCTTTCATTGTTTTTCTACATTTTGCAATAGAAACAATGATTAAAATAATACTATTATTGTTTCTGGAAAGAGCATGTTGATTGGTTAGTTCAATTCATATTACCCTTCCTTGGAATCTAGTAAGTGCTTAATAAATGCTTTTTAAAAATTTATTCATTGATTAATTCATTGATATTTAGAATAGCATGAAAAAAATATTTTATCAGTGTGAATGCTCCTTTTACCTGTCCAATGTTATGAACACTGCCAAATCTATTTTTATTTCCATAACTTCTAATTATTTAACTACCAATTTATTCCACTAGATAGTGCTAATGAGACTAATGCAATATAAATTTGTAAAAGGTAAGTATTCTTTGTATCTAGTAATCTTTGTTGACAGTAGTCAACAGAGTGCCTCATATATTGAAGCCTTAAATCAGTACAATAATCTGCTTTAGAAGTAAGTATTTAATGGGGACCATTTAGCACATGAACTACTGGGGAAATTCCTAGCCCTAGAAGAAATATAAAATGGAGATAATAATGACTCTTACCCCACTGGATTGTAACCATAAAATAGCATAGGGAGTAAAACATTGCAAATCTTAACATGCCCTTTTAACTACTGAAGAGAAAGAGCAGATAGAGTGTTAGACAGGTAATCAGGAAAACCATGGCTCCACTTCTGCTAAGACATTTATGTAGTGCGTGCTTCACATAAACCTCTCTCATGCCAGCATTCAAAGGTTTGTAGGCTGAGTCCTCAGAAGGTGATTATTTACAGAGTCACTCTGACAATCTGCACTCTTTAACAAATAGATCAACAACTTTCACTTGTGAGTTTATGTTAAATAATCAGCTCGCAAACAAGAATAGCTTAATAAAAAGACATTTTACTGAGATACCATAAAAGAACAGGTACAGAGAACCTGCCTCCATCACCAGCATCATAATTCTATGATGTATTACTCTGTATATATGTATGTATATGTATGTGTGTGTATATGTGTGTGTTGGTATATATGTATATATGGTTAATATAGCTCATATTTCTTTTAAAATTCTATTTAAATTTTAAATTATATTTATTTCATTATTTTTCCAATCACATTTAAAAAACTGACTTTTTTTTAATTTTTGAGTTCCAAATTATATTTCTCCATTCTGTCCCTCCCTACTATTGAGAAGGAAAGTAATATGATATATTTGCATATATAAAGTTATGAAAAATATAATTATACATTATATTAAAAAATAAAAGCAAGAAAAATAAAATTAAAATACTGTAATCTGCACTCAGAGTTCACCAGTTTCTTTCTCTCTCTCTCTCTCTCTCTCTCTCTCTCTCCCTCTCTCTCTCTCTATCTTTCTCTTTCTTTCTCTGTAGCATTTTTAATCAAGGGTCTTTTGAAATTGTCTTGAATCACTCTCTTGATCAGAGTTGGTCAAGTCTTTCACAGTAACTCATACTTCTGATACTCTAAGATCATGTCCTTTCTCTTCCCTATGTCTACTTTATAACTCAACTGCCATTGCTAGTTTTCTTTCAAATCCCCTATTGGTTTTCCTCTCTGTTACCAGAGGTCATATTTCTTGAAACCGCTTATTGATACAACTCTTTCTCTTTCTCTCATCCCTGCTGCATGTGCTATGTCCTATTTTATGATGTATCAGCTACAAGATTACCTGAATAATGAGAGTGAAAGAAAGAAATTCTATTGCCTTCTGATATAGTCACAGGCATCATGTTGCACAAACAGACTCTAAATGTACTTCAGCTCTCTGGGGGGCTGAAAAACTTGACTTTTAAAAGGCTACCAGTCATGTCTAATATTTTGGGAGCCAATACCAAATCCACCTTCTAGTTAAATTTGTGAGACCCATTTATTTTCTGAAAAGAGATAAAGTGCTTTTTTGTTCTTTGTTGTTGAGAAAGTCTAAATAGATTTATTTATTCATATTTACATTAAAACAGCACAATTTTGTTGCCTCTGTTTTCTGACTCCTTGCTTTCTGTAATTATATCACCTAGACAGGAAAAAACACATTAGTTGCATGAACTTCTGCAAATCAGTTAATTTATCTGAAGCTGGGTTTTCTCTTCTATAAGAGGGAAGAACAGTACTATTCCCTAAAATTATTCAGAGGATCAAATCAGATAATGTATATAGATCACTCTCTAAATCTTTATGTGATATATAAATGTGTTATAATTATTATTACAATCCTAAAAATAAATAAAATGAATAAAAATAATCAAATGAAAAAGATAGATCTTTACAAATTATAGTAATATACATGTCAAAAATTATCTTGAAAGGAAAATTAGAATGAAAAGGTATCTTTTTGATATGAACATATGAAGTTTCCAACAGAGAAAATAAAGAAAAATAATGATATTCCTTCTTCTCCCTATGGAAAAAACAACAACAACAGCCATTTATCTGTCATTCAGCTACAGGATCATCTGATAGCAATCATCTCCTCTGAGAAACCCTTCTCCTGATTGCCCTCACTCCAGGGGACTTCAACATACCTATGCCTGAAAACTAACCTCCTAGATTCTAAACTTACTAATTTCCCAATAAATACTTCTCTAGCTGACTTCAACTACACACAAAGATGATTATACTCTTGTTTTTCCTGTCTGTTCTAGTCTCATGTTTGTGAACTCTGAAATTCCCAAGTCTGACCATAACTTATCTCCCTCTACCTTGTGACCTCAAACCTTGTTCTTCATCTTCAACATAACTTCTAGTCCCTACACCCTTCAGTTCTTTCATATCTTGCCACTGGACCCAGATGACTCTGGAGGATAGAGTGAGGCAGCTGCCTTCGCAAAGCCCTCTCTTAATTAAATCCAATTCACTTGTAAGACATCATATTCCTGGTGTCATAGTCCTCTTTGAGAATGAAGCACAAACAACAATATACCTCAATGCTTTCCCAGGGATAGCTTACCCCACAGAAGGTAAAGATAAAAATATATTGCCTGTGTCCCCACTGTATAAGAGATACAAGAAATAAGATAGTGATTTCAGAAAGTCTTTTGTCATAAAGCCATTCTCATATGCACACTGGTGAGGTGTTCCTTCATATTCATATATGAAACTAGTTATCTCTGCAGTCAAAGTTGAATATCTTCTGTATTTTTATTTGGGCTGTGACTTTCAATCCTTTTACCCCTCAGTTCTTTCCTAGACCATTACCTTTGTCCTAGTTAGCTGTTCTCTCTTCCCATTCTATATTGACCCCTCGATGAACCAATATAACTCTACATTGTCCTTTTTCTCACAAGTTCATTGCTCCCTCAGTATTATGATGCTCTCACTCTGCCAGTCCTTAACTTGTACTGTTTCCACCATATTCTGCCTTTGTTCTTACTCCCATGCTGCTAAATGAATCTAAAGAAAATCAAGAAACCTTAGTGACTGGGTCAAGAACCTTTAACAAATTTATGTTAAGACATCTTAACCGGAACTTCATTGTGGCCAGGTAATATCTTTAACCTCTCCCCCCCAAAAAATCCTACCATTCACAGCCATTTGTCTAATTGTTCCTACACACACACACACATACACACACACATCTATATGTATGTATATGTTTGTATGCCTATATATATAATCTATCAATCTATCTATCTATCTGAATATGTATTTATCACTCCTCAAATATTCCACAACTCCCTCCTTTCTCCCTCTCTTTTCTCATCCATTCAGTGGAGGATGTTCTCTCATATTTCACTGAAAAAAAGTGAGAACATTCACCAGGAGTTCCTTCTTTTCCTTTTCTTTATCTATTTTCCTTTACTCCTGCCTCAAATGAATTGGTGGTCCTTCTTGCCAAGGAAATCCCCCTTATTCACAAATGTTACTGTGCCATCAACTCTTCTGCAGCAGATTACCCTCTCTATAATGCATATTATCTCACTCTTCTTGTACCTTTCTCAGTCTACTCTCCATATTATCTAAAATCCAACAATATGCCCAAAATTCCAAAAACACCCCACTCAAAAAAACCCCTCATTTGATCCATTTACTCCTGCCAGCTATGATTTCACATCTTTCTTTCCTTTTATGGCCAAACTCCTTGAGAAGGCTAGCTACTATGTAAATATATCTATAGTTTCTTTTTTGTCACTCTTTTAAAGCTATTTTAGTCTGGTTTATGATCTTGTAATTATGCTGAAATCACTCTCTCCAAAATGACTGATGATATCTCAGTTGTTAAATCTTGTATTTTGTCTGTCCTTTTGCATTTTGACCTCTCAGAAACCTATGACGCTGTTAATCATTTACTTCTGGAAACTCTTTCCTCTTTAAATTTGCATAATGTTAATTTCTCCTTATTCTCTTCTATCAACCTGAATATTCTTTCTTAGTGTCCTTTGCTAGATTTTCCACCAGTTCATAACCAAAACTTTGTGAGTCTTCCAAGTCTCTGTCCTAGGCACTCTTCTACAGTTTTGCTTGGTGATTCTATCAGCCCTTGTGGATTCAATTATCATCTTTATACAGGTTATCCTCCCATCTATTTATCTAGCCTTCACTTTTCTTCTGACCGACAGTTTCATGTATATCATGAATTGGATATCCCATAGACATCTTAAACATAGAATATCTCAAACTGCACTCATTATCTTTCTATCCAACTCTCACCTTTTTCCTAACTTTTCTCTCAGTGTTGAGGTCACTACCATCCTCCCACTTACCCAGACTCACAGCCAATGTTTTATTCTCGATTCTTTTTTCCTATTTTCCTACAAAATCCAATCTCTTAACTAGTACTGTCAATTTTACCTAAGTAACATTTCTTGTACAATCCCTTATCTTTCCTCCATCATGGCCAAAACTCTGCTGCAGGCCTTCCTCACTTAACACATAGATTACTGCTTTCTGATAGGCTGCATAAAGTATCTCCCCACTCCATTCCATCCCAATTAACTGTCAGAATGATCTTCCTGAAGTTTATGTCAGTCCTCCTTCCCTCTCCATCCTCCACTTCAATAAACTCCAGTTTCCTTCTTTGATCTCTATGATCAAACATAAAATTCTCCCTCATTCAATGCTTTTCACAAATTACCACCACCCCAACGTTTCCAAGTGTTTTAATTCTTACTCCCCACCCCCTGCTCTACCTATTCTGTAATTCAGTCACAGTGGCCTCTCTGTTCTGTTCTGAAAACAAGACAGTCCATCTCTTGTCATTTTTCCTAACATTCTATTTGTGAGAATCTCTAATTTATGATGTTGCTATTTTATTTGTACAGAGTTTTTCACATGTTGCCTTCTGTATTAGATTGTGACTTCACTGGGAGCAGGGCTTATTGTTTTCCCTTTTTTTCTAACTTTGGTATTTAGCACATTGACCATGCATAATAAGTGATTAGTATCCTCCCTCCTCAACCACATAGGCAAGGAGACCTGTAACTTGAAATGAATGAATGATTGAATGAATAAAATGAAATTAATAACAATTTGTAAAATTGAGGATGTATTTTTGTTTGTTTTTGCTTCCTCAATTGCTAGATAGGAGGGAGATAATTCAGAATTAAAAATAAAATAAAATTGATTTAAAGAAATAAATTAACAAGTTGGATTAGATGGCCATAAATGCTCCTTCTGACTCTGTTTCTGTGATCCTATGATCTTGTTTTTGACCTACCTTTGCACAGGTCATCAAATCATTCCTAGAATGTGTTCTAGTCTCATCTCTGTCCCTCAGAATCCTGAACTTCTTTCAAGAAAATGCTAGAGTTCTATTCCCCTAAAGATCTTTGCCATTCAATACTTTTCCCAGATAAGTGATAGTATCATAAACACAGAAGTAACAGGTACCTTAAGTTAATATAAATTACTTCACATCTACATTTTATTTATTGTAACAAGCTCTATTACCATGCTAACATAAGCTCTATGGAAGGGTGGGAGGGGGTGGGAAAGTTGGGGGTAGGGATGAGATTATTTGTATTCCAATTACTTTTAATATTTCTTTTTCCTTTTCATCCAGACCTGTGATTTCACTGGTGCATAGGGAAACTACTACTGGGGAAAATATCTCTACCAATGCAGATAATAATTGATATACAACATAAACTTTTATGGGTAACTGAAGCACTAATAAATACGCCTTGGCTAAATTCTTAAAAGGAATTTAATAAATTTATTTGATTTAGAGGAAACAAGTATTATGAAGAGTTACAACTCAATTATAGAAAAAAAAGGTGCAATTTAAGCCGTATTAACTTTGATCTAGGCACACAACAAGAACTGGCTGTTCTAGTTATGCAAAGGAACAAATGTTTCCTTTTTTACTTCTTGAAGGATGTTTTCTAGGTATTTTTTTATCATGGATTTCAGGTAGTTCAATAATTTTTAAATTGTTGCTCCTGGATCTATTTTCCAGGTCAGTGGTTTTTCAATGAGATATTTCACATTGCCTTCTATTTTTTCATTTGTTTCAATCTGCTTAATAGTATCTTGATTTCTCATAAAGTCATTTGCTTCCATTTGCTCTACTCTAATTCTGAAGGAATTATTGTCTTCAGTGAACTTTTGAGATTCTTTTTCCATCTGGCAAATTCTACTTTTTAAGGCATTCTTCTCCTCATTGACATTTTGGGCCTCTTTTGCTATTTGAGTTAGTCTATTTTTAAGCTATTATTTTCTTCAGTCAGGTTGTTGACTCTCTTTTCATGATTTTCTTGCATCATTCTCATTTCTCTCCCCAATTTTTCCTCCACTTCTCTTATTTGATTTTCAAAATCTTTCTTTATCTCCTCTATGGCTTATAACAAGTCTACATTTTTTTCTTGGAAGCTTTTGGTGTGGGAATTTTGACTGTGTTGTCTTCCTCCCATTCCATGCTTTGATCTTTTGTGTCCCCAAAAAAGGAGTCTAAAGTTGGATTGCTGACCTTGCTTTGCTTCCTTTGCCTGCTCATGTTGCCAGTCAGTTACTTGACTTTTGGGCTTAGTAGAACTCTGTTTTCAGAGGGGACACACTCTGTCCCAAATCACTGAGGTTTTCACAGTTGCCAGAACTAGTAGGTGGCCACAGTCTCTGCACCCTCCGCCATCTCTGGCTTACTAAAAACGCACCTCAGGACCAACACACAAGACCACAATCCCAATCCAGGCAGATCAAGGCAAGTGCACTTAGCCTTTGAATGATCGCTTGCTCCCCCTGCAATCTGCAGGCCACAAGATTTAAAGCAGTTATGTGGAGGTGGCTGCAGGGCCACCACTTCAGACTGCTTCTAGCTTGGGATGCAGTCAGCCAGACTCTCTTCCCCAAATTTAGCCAAGTTCCATTGACCTTTTCCCTTTGTCCTTTGCTCTTATGGGCTGATAATTCTGGAAACCAACACATCTGCTGGTCATCCACTCTCCTGAAAGCTACATCTGGGGCTTCTCCTGGACAGCCTGGGGCTATAACTGCATGGGGCTGGACTCTGCTCCCAGTGTGCTGTGATAAGACTTTCCATCTGTCTGCCTGCCAGGCTGCCTTCAGTGGGAGCCTTGTTTCTCTGTCATTTTATGAGTTCAGGAGCTCTAAAATTTGTTTAGAGTCATATTTTATAGGTATTTGAGGTGGCTATGGTGGGAGACAAGGAGTTGCCTGCTTCTATGCTACCATCTTGACCTATTTCCTTTTTTTTTTTTAATCCAGGACTTCCTTTTATCTTATATGTTTTGGCAACATTCCTGAGGTTATTACATTTTACAAATAATTTGCAAATTTATTTACAGAGTAGGTACTTAATTGTGAAATTTTTCATCTAAGTAATTTTTCCCCTGAATTATATTTCACTTTTGAGTTCACATAGTATTCAAAGAAACTGCAACTTCTAGAAATCATTAATGACTTGTTTGGTGGTCCATTTCAAAACAAAATTTATTTTTCTGACTAAACGTAATGGAAATAGCTTCTTTTTCTTAAAAATATATATGTACACAAATGAGGCATGAGTTAAAAAGGCAAAAATTCTTTTATCTTGCATATTCCATTTTGTTTTATGCAAACTGATATCATAGCACAGAATGAATGTTGCATCAATGGTCTTCAACCTTAAAATCCTGAAATTAATAAACCTTTTATCCCCTGACAAGATCATGTTACAGTCACATAAAGAATACCATATATATATATATATATATATATATATATATATATATATATATATATATATATATACACATTGGCTCTATCTGGAATTCTTTGATGGAATTTGCACAACATAAGTTATCAAGTAGGAAACCTAAAAAATTATGTCAATTCTGATGAGTATGGGAACACTTACCAATTATGTTAAGCTGATTTTTATGCTCATTTATAACATGTGCCAATCAACTAAAATGAATATCTCTTTTTACTTTTGGTTAAGCTCTTTTCTGTACAGGTAAGAAAAAAGACATTTGATTCAGCCAAATGTTCTCTTCCTTTGATCCCTGTATACTGTTTATAATTTGAATCAGGGCTCCTACTGATTAATAGGCAGTATACAGACACTCAATTTCTTTTCTTCCTGATTCAACTAAATCTCATCTTCTCCATAAAATCATCACTGACCTCTCAAGTCCAAAGTGATCTCTTCCTCCTTTGGATTTCATCTGACAGTGATAATATTCTATAAATGTTATGCTGTGCTTTTGGAAATATATCATGTATATCCCACAGCCTTTTGACTCATCCTTTATTCAGTTGTTGGATCACAGAGTCGTAGACAGAGAACCAGAAGAACCCTCCAAGTTATCTAGTCCACCATCCTTATTTCATAGATGTGATGCTGAGTCCCAAAATAAAATTCAGTTTTTCAGGTCCCATAGGGAGAGCCAGGATTCAAACTCCAACTCCACTTTTACATTCTTTCCACTTTTCTGCCTCCAGTTGTTTTGGTATTTAATATTTTATCATTAGCAAAGTAGCTGAATCAAAATATTTTATCTCCCTCTGTAGGTTATTAGTTTTTTGGTTACTCCACAGAAGTATTTTTATGGTTTCCTAAATACAGTCATATTTAAATATTTATTAATTTGGTTTAATTAGGATTCATGTCATATTTTTTTGAAATTATTAAAGTCTTCAAGATTTGTGTTATTTTAAGGTAAAATTGTTTGAAAAATGTAATGTTTGTTGTTTTTATTGCATTAGACATTATAAATTTTACAGAGAAAATGGAGTTTTCATTGATGCTGTCAGTTGAAGACAGCATAAAATGGTGTCGACATATATATAGAAACATAGCTATATGTATATATTTTTAGATGTGTACACTCATATGTGTGTATAGAAAGAAAATAGGTAATAGTAGTTAGACAGAGAGACAGATAGATAGGTAGATAGATAGATAGATAGACAGACAGACAGAGAAAATTTTAATGATGTAAAATTATATTTAACAGTGATACTTGTTTACATTTTTACTTTGGAGAACTGATAACTATTTATCAGCATATACTTGTTTAAATTTACATATATATCCATATAATTATCATATTTCATATCACATTCCCTCTTATGTATATATGTGTGTGTGTTCATATTTATTTATTTATCTGTCCATTCATTCATTTACTTATCTATCTATCTATTCATGTAGGTATGTATGTGTGATGAGTTGGATCTAGAATTCAAAGCAATGACATAAGATAGGAAATTCCAGAGATGGAGTGCCGAATTTAATCTATCTGCCTAGAGATTTGTGGATCCAGGGAGGTAGTGTGCTAAAAGAGATAGAACACTGTACTGATTCAGGAAGACTTGTGTATGGATTCTGATTCAGATATTTGCTAGCTCCATGATTTTGAGCAAAAGTCAGTTAATCTTCTTTGGCCCCAATTTCTTCATTTGTCAAACAGGATAAACAACAATTATCTCAGGTTTATTGGGAGGATCAAGTAAAAATATATATAAAGTATGAAACAAATCTGAGTAGCTAACACATATATGTATATAATTGTATATATGTATGTGTAGATATGTATGTATGTATGTATATATCTATATCTATCTATAGAGAGAGAGTTATAGTTACATTTATTTAAGTTCATTATTGTATGTAGAAGGTTTTAAACTAAAAATTGCATGGTGTAAGGCTAATTACCCCATTAGAAATGCTCAGTCAGTCTCCATAGAAAGTGGTAGATTTAAAGGAAGAATGACTGAAGAGACTGTCATTAGTTCAGAGGAGAAAATATTTGGGAAGAAGGGCGGCAAAATAACATATAGCTATGAATATGTATTCACCAACGCATAGCATGCGGATGATAAAGGATGTGGACTATCATTCTTAATATGAGATAATGAATTCAACATCCTTGATATAAATAAGCCTGGGATGCAATGTGCCTCATGTTTCCAACATGCCAATGGAAGATCATGCCCCATTCAAAAATGATTGCATAAAAAGGATGACGGAATATCATCGTGTATTTAAAAAAATATCATCAAAATATGCAAACGTGAGAGGAGAAAATTAAAATATGAGGTGAGGGTGAGGATCAAAAGAGAATGAATCAAATATACTACTATCATAGTCATTTGAGTGCCTGGCTAGAAGGGGAGAAATGTTAATGAGATCCTGAAACATTTCAAAACTGACATAGAAATAAAAATGCTATCGTTTTGATGGGAAAATTAAAGCCTCTGTTCATCTGCCTGACATCTATTGAACATCTAAATGTCTCAATCTATGTATCTACTTATCCATCTATATTTGTATCCATCTATGTATGTATGTATGTAAGCATGTATGTATGTATGCATCTATCTATCATCTGCCTATCATCTATCTATCTATCTATCCATCCTATTCTATTCTATTTTTGCTCTGTCCATCTGATTGAAAAAAAGACACATGAAGAAAGGGAAATAAAGTGAGGTAAAGCCTTGCAATATGTTGTCAACGATGCTAAAGCATAGGTGAAACTGTGGTTTGCTACAAATACAAAATAAAAAAAATATGGCGGTGGGATCATTGGAATAAGAATAAATAGGCATGAAATAAAAGAAAGAACCACTTAACTCATGCTTCACTTCTATTTTCTCCAGTAAGGAAAATGGTGTGGTGTCCAGTTGGGGGATATTAGAACATAAAAAGGAATTGAATCTCAGTGGAAATTAAATATTAAGAGAGTATTCAGCTGTTCTCAATGGCTTTAAGTCAGTTGGCACAAATGAGCTGTATTTCCCAGGGTACAGAAAGGTCTTGTAAATGTGATTGCTAAACTATAGTCAATGAACTCTGAAGGATACTAAAGAAAAGGAGAAGTGCCACTGGATAAGAAATGTGCAAATATTGACCCAAATTGCAAAACAGAGGAAAAAATATAATTATAAATAATGCTCTGTTGAACTTAATCTTGATCCCTACCAAACTTCAAGAATATGCCATTAAAGGAGCAGCTTGTTAACTGGGAAACATGATAGTGATTAAGAAGTAATTGCTGGATAGCCTTACACTTTTTTCTTAATGTGGTTAGTCTGTCTTTAGCTTAGAAAAATCTTGGAAACATAGTATAATGTACTCATCATAAGTCATTGATAAGACACTCATATGTCCACAAAAATACGGATTATTAGGTAGATTCAAAAGTGGTTAAAGAACTAAAAACCAAGTAGTGATGAATAATGTATAGAAATTAAAATTGGGGAGAGATATCTGGTATGTGTGTATGTATACATATATGTATGTATACATACTTTTATTAGCTTTAGGGTAATAAAAAACAGAGTTAGATAGATATACATACATGTATGTGTGTGTATATGTGCACCATACACACATAGAATGTGTGTGTGTGTTTGCATTTATATAGAGTCTCTTTAGTGGAAAGAATTGTGCTTATCATTTTAAAAAATATCTCAATAAGATGCTGTTATTGTCATACTCATTTTATGGATCAGGAAATTGAGGCAAAGAGTGGTTAAGTAACTTGGCCTTCACACAGCTAATAAAAGCTTGAGACCATGTTCTTAGGGTTCTGTTCTTGACTTTGTTTTGTTTGATTAAAAATGAATGAATGGCTCCATTTTTCTTATATAATCTATCCATTTTAAATAAGGTTTAGTCTTCATATCCTTCAACATCTGAATGATACTTTTGTAACATAACCATGGCCATACTTGCCCAGATAGGATGTCTCCTCCCCTTCTACTCTCCCCACTTCTATTTAGGAACAAATATGCTATGATTCCTCTTTGTCAAGACAGGAATTACCTTTTAATTGACTACTGAGCTGGAACTATATGGAAGTAGTAAGCCTCATAAGCCTGCTCCTTCCATGGGTTGAGGAATTGTAGGGAAAAATCTGAGTTCTGGAGGAGAAAAGTAGTTCATGGACTTCTGGAGAAACATGTGTCTAAGAGGGGTCAACCACCTGCAATTACCAATACATATTATCTTCTATCATTTGATATTGGACCATGTGTGATCTCAAAATACCCTTGTTAACATTTCCATTTCCTATGCACTCTAGCAGTAATTACTTCATAAACAGTGGAAATCATAGAACCAGTGGTAGGGGCAGACAGTCTGAGAAAGGAAGAATAAACAACACAGAAGGAAAATAAATCATATATACAGAGAGAGAGAGAGAGAGAGAGAGAGAGAGAGAGAGAGAGAGAGAGAGAGAGAGAGAGAGAGAGAGATTGGACTCTATTCAACGTAGATGAAATGTAAAATGGCTAATGAGTATCCCTGAAAGGTTTCAAAACAAATTGGGTATTAGCCTCATAATTGATTGTAATCACTCTAAGATACATCAATGCTTAGTGTTTCCTTTCCATGTGGGAATACAACTGCTTTATCCATCCCTGATTTGTCTTTGTGGACTAGAGACTTTTCTTTATTTCCTTTCCTTCCTTTATCCTCACTTAGAAGACTCCTTAGATTATAAGTTATGAACCTGTGGTATATATGTGTATTATCCCCTTAATACATGTGTAATTTTCCCATTGATAACTATACTTCCAAATAAATTATTTCCTTTGTATTCTGGCATATTTTAGTTTGGGCATTTAGAAACATTATTCTGAGAAAGGTCCCACAGATATCACAGGATTAACCTAAATTTGAAGACCCCTTTTTGTTATGTCAAATAAGCAGGTGCTTAGTCCTCAGTAACTAATCAAACCTTTGTGGCTAAGAGGCAGAGGGTGTGAACTCTGTCTCCTGTTGCTGATATAACATGAAGGGTTAGGCTGAAACAGGAAGCCAATGCTTTGTGTGTATATAAGAAGAGGCCCAGAGAGAGATAGTCAGAATTAGAATTTTTCTCCTGGTGGGCTCCTGGTGGAGGAGAAAGAGAGTTTCTCTCAGTAAGTATCTGGAAGATGAATGAAAACTGAGAGAGGATTTCCTTGAGACCAGACTTCATCTCTCTCTCTCTTCCACCATTAGCCCACCAGGAGAAAAAGTCTAATTCTGAGTGTCTCTCTCTGGGGTTCTTCTTTCTACACATAACGCATTGGCTTCCTGTTTCAGCCACACCTTTCCAGTTACGTACGCAACAGGAGACAGGGTTCATACTCTCTGCCTCTTAGCCACAAAGGTTTGATTAGTTACTAAGGGCTAAGTACCTGCTTACTTGACATAACAAAAAAGGGTCTTCAAATTTAAATTAATTAACATTACAACAGATAACAAAGGAATACAACACACACACACATATGCACATGCACACACACACACACACACACACACACACAAGGAAAGAGAGAGAGAGAGGGAGGGAGTTAAATAACCTTGTCTTAGACCAGTAGTTCTCAACCTTCCTAATGTCAGGACCTTTTAATACAGTTCCTCATGTTGTGATGAATCCCAATCACAAAATTAGTTTTGTTGCTACTTCATAACTGTAATTTTGCTACTGTTATGAGTCTATCTATTATGCAGGATATATTTTCATTGTTTCAAATTCTACATAACCAACAGGTTAGCCAATAGTTCCTTCTATTTTCCTTTTGGAATAACCTTTGATTCCAAGATGAATAACCAGAAATAATTTAGTTGTCATTGACTTTCTTTTTTAAAAATTATATTCAGGGAGTCAAAGTACTTCCACCCACTCCCCTTTGGTGTCCAGCGTCCTCCTAATGACTAAGGTCCCATTTTCTGTGGAATTTCTCCCACCACCAGGCCTACCCTATGTGTGCCCCAGCTGGCTGCAGCTCCCAGTCCCCAGCCTGGTCCAGGAGCCCTTTGCTGGGACCTTGGCCCTCCCACCTCTGTGGCCTCTGTCTTTTCCCCCCAGATCCTGCAAAGTGTCCCCTCTTGCCATCCCATCTGTGCTGGCCTGTCTGCTGAGCGGTTGTTCAGACCAGGCTTCCTTCCTGAAGGCATTGTGACACTGAAGGCTCACCCCACCTTGGGGGATGCCATTGCCCCTGAGAAAGAGGAGAGACAAGGAACAGGACAACCCCCTCCAGGTGACAAAAAGTTTAAGACCCTGGAGAAAATTCCTCTTTCCTCTGGCGTCTTGCCCCCCAGAGGGCCTCCAAATATGAACTTGATGTATATATTTGCAAATTTTTGTCCAAATATATTATGTACAAAAAGAATTATTTATGGAAATATTAAAAGAATAGTCGTGTTTTTTAAAAAAAATGAATTCAGAATTTCTTATCTTATTATACTTTCTAAATACGCCATTTTTTTGTTATACAGGAAGGTAATCTCTGTAAAAAGGTTAAAAAAAAATAAAACAGAAGCAATTCATTAAAACTAACCATAGTATCAAAAATAACAAAAGGTATATACAATATTGCAATAAAACCCAACTTTTGCAAGTAAGGGAAAGATATGGGAGAAAGTCTACTTAGTTATAGAGGATGAAAGAAGAATAGAGTTGAAAATAAATTTGACATAAAAACAAAAGATATCAATAAAATTTTCACAAGATAAAAAATAAAATTAATAACCAATAAATCATATCTAGCAAATCAGTTGGGGCATAAAGGGAAATCTCCAAAGGAAACTGATAAGAGGGCAATCATTAATTAATGGGAAACTTTATAGAAAAGGGACAGTAATAAAATATATAACCTAATATGTCTATATAAAAATTGTGAATAATAAATAAGTTGAATTAGAGATTTAACACAATGGATTACATTCAACAACATTGATGTCACTCAGACCTGATGTAAAGCCAAGCACAAGCAGATTCCCAAAAGAATGCTACTATGGGGAGCCAAGATGGCAGCGTAGAAGCAGCAAGGTCCCACAGCTCCCACACCAACACCCTAAACACCCATAAAATACGAGCCCAGACAAAGTCTAGGAAAGTCTAGGACTCTCAGACTCACAAAAATCCAGAGAACACAGCTCTCGCTGAAGGCAGCTTGGCAGCAGGGACTCAGCACGGCCGCCAGAGCAGAGGCTGGAACAGCCGGAAGCCGAGACCTTGGCCAGGCCCGGGAAGGTGGGAAGGAGCTGAGAGCCCCGCAGCCAGCCTGCAGCAGTTCTACAGCCTCCAGCACCCACACATCTGCCAAGGCGTGAAGAACAGGAAGGAGAGGTGCAGCTTGCATGGCAGAAGAGCAGAGTTCCGGCCAGCCCAAAACCGTGGCCAGGCAAGGCCCCAGGGCGGCCACGGGGAGCAGCGGAGCCTCCCAAGCCGCAGAGTGAGTCTACTTCAAAGAAAAATCTAAAGCACCGGCCTGAGGGGAGCTTCGGTCAGAGACAGTTAGTGAAAGCTGAAACTTTGAAACTTAATTGGGGGGGTAAAGCAGTTCGGCCATTCTACCCCCGGGGCAAGGAAGCAGTGGGGGAGGGGAACTAC
>CM053598.1:181429378-181449531 GCA_028646575.1 Pseudocheirus occidentalis
CCAGGGGGGGAATTCTATATTTAACACTAGGTTACTAGGATCAACTTAACATCTGATCAAACAAATTAATTACCATTATAAGAAGCCACAGAGTTTTCCTCCTTCTAAACTGACATCTCTGAGACCACCCTTATATTCATCCTTGAATGACTTCTGTGACAAACTACTTTTCTTCAATGGTATAACCCCACTGAACTTAGTAGGCTGGTCTTAAGATGATGTAGTTACTCGGTAGTAAGTATCACATTCAATATTTGAGGTATTTAGGAGCAGCTAGGTTGTACAATAAATAAAGCACCAGCCCTGTAGTCAGGAGGATCTGAGCTCAAACCAGGCCACAGACACTTGACACACTTACTAGATATGTGACTTTGGGCAAATCACTTAATCCCAATTTCCCTGCTTTCCCCCTCTGTAATAGTAATCAGTATGTCAGATACTTAGCACTTAATAGTCTAGGGCTAAGTAGCACCTGGTTACTTAGGGCTAAGTATAGAAGGTGTGAACTCTGATGATTGTTGAAAAGGTGTGAACTCCCCTGTTGACTTGGAAGAAGGCTATTGACTGAGACAGGAGGCCAGTGCTGTATATAAAGAAGAATTTTAGAGAGAGAGGAGAGAATATGTAATTGGCTGCTCAGTGAAGGAAGATTCACAGAGGCTGAAGTCAGCTGAGAAAGAGAGGGATAGAGAGAGAGTATGTTCCTCTCCCAGTATCTGGAAGGTGACTGAAAGCATGAACAGGATGGGACTTTTTTTTGGTGGCCTGGCTGATCCTTGAGTACCAGGCAAGAGAAGTGGAGAATGGTTTGAGGTGTGCTGAACCCTGTGAACTTCAGTGTGTTCTGGGGATTGCCCTGAGGACTGGACAAGGACCTGGGTGCTGTTTATATCTGAGGACTGGATAAAAGCCTGGCAGCTGTCTGCTCTTGAATCCAGGTGATAGTTTGGCAGATTCAAGAGGGAGTTGGGACCAGGGAAGAGGTTCCAGGGAATCAAAGAGACCACCCAGAGTCAAAATGAAGAAAGGGCATACCCTTTGACTAAACTGAAGTTTGTTGGAAATCAAGGGATGGAGAGTTTGTGTGGTGTTCTAGGGACTTTATTGGAGACTAAAGTCAATGATTGCCCCATGAGTGGAAGATCAGTACATTGTGAACTGTTGATTGAATCTTTAAGTGTTAAGCTGATTTTCCCCTTAGGGAAACCAGGTGATTCTTCTTTTTTTTTTCTTGTTCTAAATATTGTGACTTTCTGTAATAAGAAATATTGTGACTTTTTGTAATAAGATATTATACCATGAATAATGTACTGAATCTTGATTTGTAGTGGAATAAGCAGAGTGTTCACTACTACTGTGTAATTCGATTCTTAAAGGCTGTTCACGGTAGCATTCTTTTGGAAATCTACTGTTGCTTGGCTTTACACCCTCCCAAAAGACCAAAAAAATATTTGAGACATTTATACTATTGTAGGAAAAGTCAGTTATTTTCAATAGGTAATATTCTTGAATCCCAGATCACCTGTACTCTATGATAAGAAACTTAAACAAGACCTTATTGGAGGGTTGAATACATATTGGATAGCTTTTACTTGTTTTTGCTTTCTATCTCCTCTAATATAATATTGAATACATTTCATTTTTTTTCAGCAGAACATGTATGGTTCTTCAGGGTCATTATTATGAGTCTAAATTGTGATATTGGACCCTTAAATGTCAATTAATCTAGCATTCATATATACAAATATGTGTATATCTATCTCTCTCTATATATATACACACACACACAAATGTGTGTACATTCTTATATGTTAATTTATATTGTAATATAGTAAGTTATTTTAAATTTAAATATTTGCAAAATAATTGGACTGGGTGTACACAAAATTGTCCTATATCCATTTGAACCTAAGTTGAATAACTTTCACAGAACAATCAATCCTTTTGCTAGAATCTTTTGGTACCACTTGAATCTCTCTCTCTCTCTCTCTTTCTCTCTTTCTATAGTGGTAATTATTTTAAATTTGAAGACCCCTTTTTGTTATGACAAGTAAGCAGTTGCTTAGCCCTTAGTAACCAATAAAACCTTTGTGGCTAAGAGGTAGAGGGTGTGAACTCTGCCTCCTGTTGCTGACATAACAAGGAAGGTTTGGCTATAACAGGAAGCCAATGTTTTATGTGTATATAAGAAGATCTCCAGAGAGAGACAGTCAGAATAATAATTTTTCTCCTGGTGGGCTCCTGTTGGAGAACAGAGAGTTTCTCTCAGTGAGCATGTGGAAGCTGACTGAGAACTGAGAGAGGATTTTCTTGAGACCAGAATTTGGTGAAGGCTGAAGCTGCTCCTGAGAAGGCTGCCTGGAAGGCTGAAGTTGTTGCTGCCACCTGGAAGGCTGAAATTTCTTCTGGGTCCTAAGGCCAGCCAAACTGCTAGAAGACTGAAGAAGCATGACTGGGATGCTAACACTTTGATTGTGGCTTCATTGATCCTTGAATTCCTGGGAACAGAAGATGTGAAGGTTTTGAAATGTACTGGATCCTGTGAACTTCAGTGTGTAGCAGGAACTGCCTAGAGGACTGGACAAGCACCTGGAAGCTGTCTGCCTCTGAATCCAGTTGACTGTTTGGTGGATTCAGGTAGGAGCTGGGACCATGAAAGGAAATCCAGGGAATCTAAGAGACCACCCTGAAGAAAAGGCCTCTAGTTGGATATCCAATGGTGTGATAAAATTGAAGTTTACTAGATACCTAGGGGTGGAGAGTTTGTATAATTTTCTAATGATTGTATTTAGTGACTAAATATACTTAGTTAGCTTGGTAGATAAGTGACTGACTAAGTTAACCTATGATTGCCCCATGAGTGTAAGATGGACTCTGATATTTTTTAGATAACTAAATAACTGAGTAAACAAGCAAACCTCCTTAGAGATACTAGATGATTCTTCTTTTGTTCTTTGTTCTAAATACTGTGACCATTTTGGTGAAAATTATGTGGCCATTTTAATGTTAAGCTGCTGTGAACATTATATTGTGATTTTCTGTGATATGATGTAATGTTGTGAATACTGTATTGAGACTTGTTGAGAATTTTTTTCCTTTGATTTGTTCTTGAATAAATAGAGTGTTGACTACTGTGTAATCAGGACCTTAAAAACAGTTCACAGTAGCATTCTTTTGGGGAGCTGCTTGTGCATGGCTTTACACCCTCAACCTCTCCCTCTGTCTCTTTCTCCACATTTTATTCCATATATACGTATATGTCTATACACACATATCTATTCATATATATATTTACACATGAGTGCATGTGTGTATATATGTGTACATGTGTCTACATATATGTACTCACATACACACATTTAAATATAAAGAAATGAATGGAAAACAGAACATCAGTGGTGACTCAAATAAAAATGATCATCAGGTTAAAGATATGGATTTCTTTGGGTGTTCAGAGCTTGAAGCTTGGCAATACAATCCATCTGTGCATTGATAATGATGATTTAATGTTCATGAACTTTTCTGGAAGTAGTCCGAGTTCAGTATGGTATCTGTATGTTTTTTGAGGAAGAATGATTGGTAACGTGAGGGTATCTTTAGTTCAGTGGCTTTTCATAGTAAAGCTTCTGATTCACTCTCTGGTACCTGTATGCTCCAGGCTAAGCCATCTGCAGCATAGAAGTTAATAACTCATACTCTCACATTATTGGCTGTAAAATATTGCCCAGTGTGAAGCCTGCTTGCCAATTTTCCAAAACTGGTTATTTGATGCTACTATTCAATTACATATTTTCTTTTCAAATTTAACAAGTATTTATTTTCTTTCCCTCCTATTTCCTCCACCCACTAAAAAGAGAAAGAATTAAAAACCCTGAATCGAATATTTTATAGGTTCCCAAATCAAGTTTAAAGCCTCATGAGTTGTACTATTCTCCTCCTCCTCCCTCTCCAGTCAATTCTAATTGTTTCAGAGCTAAAGCACAATTAAATCCAGCCATTAGGATGACTCTTATTTGGTGTGTGTGTATATATGTATGTGTATGTATGCATACATATATGCATACACATACATACAGATATATACACATATAGATATACACATATTATGGCACCAAATCTATCACTAATCTATCACTACCACGTTAAGGTCTTGCATCTTAGGTCAGTGGTAGGGTGAGTTAACTTTTGTTTTAAATTCAATAGTCTTCCCTGGCTCTTCCCTAAAAGGAGTGAGTGTGAATGAGAAAGACCAGGCCCCACTGACTGATTTTTTTAGTGTTCATTCTTGGACTGAAGTCATTAGAAGCAGGTTGTTGTTAGAGTTTGGGTGAAATTGGCAAGGAGACCTCTTGCCAGTCAGTGCACTCTAGGAAGTCCAACCACAGCCATGGGAAAACAGGATCATTTCCAAGGATCACAGGCTTTGAATTAAGAAAACCGAAAGAAAAATATTTAGTGGTGTGAAAGCTATGAACTGAAGTGGCTCCAGCTGCCACATTTGAATGGTGTAAGTCAGTCTGATTAGGCCAGTCATTTCACACACAAAGAGCTTTTCCTCCTGCTAACAAATGCACAATCATTTTGCTTTCTAACATCCTTCTCTTCTTTACCAATTGCGTGAAAAGCAAAATAGAGTGGAAAAAAAAGTGATGGGTAACAAATGGCCAAACAATATTCACCTTGAAAGCAAGATTAATGATACTAATATTGATACAAACTCCCTTTTAAAACTTTCATTGTTACTGTATATTTGACCTCACATATTACAGTTTTTCCATTAAAAAAATACCTTCTATGTGAATGTACAATTATCATGGGTTAGAGACTGAATGATAGAATTTCCAATTTAAAAAGCAAGAAATAAATTAAGCTCCCAAGCTAGCTCACCTCTACCCTCCTCCATCTCTGATCACCTCCTTCCTTATTTTCATTGCCTACTTGTACTTGACAGCACAAATTAAAGAGAGAACAGTTTTTATCCAAAAGCAACACTCCACACTGAAGCTACTTCAACACCTTCCATTTTTACCTCTTCAAGCTGAAAGGTTTCATAAATGGTGATTAATACAAATAATAAAGAGCCTATTCATAAAAAAGGATTCCTTATGCACTCAGGCAACATTTGCTTAAACATTTTTCTTTTTCCTTGGAGCAGAACCATGGAGAATGCTTGACTTCACAGAAATTTCACCTATTTACACAGGTGTGTTACAGGGAAATATTTTTATACACATTTCACTTTCTTTATAAACATATAATATAAAAAGCTCAACATGGGTGAAAACCCTGGAAAGTAAATCTTTTCATCTTCTAAAATTATAATGCAGAAGCAACTTCATCAGTTTCCCTAGGACTGTGCTGTTTGGCCACAAAACAAAATTCAATGTTACCATTCTAGTGAGAAGATCTGTGCTCTTGGCCTTTTTTGCTTGAAGACTATTGCTGAGATGATTAGAGAATTTAATATAGGTGGCTAGTTAATGATATTAATGTTCTCTAGCAATATCAATTATGAGATTACATTCAAACTCAAAATTTCAATCAAAAAGTTATACTTTCTTCATTTTCATTCGGTGAATACTACTTAAAGATCTCTTCAACAGCTGTTAAAATATAAACTTAGGGACACTATATATACATATTTTTCTGTTCTATGTATGTTATAATGACATAAAAGTTTCAAAATTTGAATTATATAGCAGAAAATTTATAGGATATGAATATATAAGACCTAACCCTGATGCCGGTCAGCAGGAAGCAGACATAACCAACATGTCTCTAGTATAACAGAAAACTGTCTTTGGCTAATTTTCATGAGTTAAACAATTTCCTCCCTTCAGTCCAACACTTTTTTTTGAACCATATGACTTTGTGCTGACATTAGGTTTTTGCTAAAAATGACATTTCTTGCCTCCTGTCTTGACCTTGTCTTTGGTTACTCATTGGCCTGTGACTTGAATCAGTGTGGCTTTCAATTCACTTTCTAATAGTACCTCTTGGAGCACAGCTTGCTTTCCTCAGGGGGAGGAGTGTCTTTCTTAGGCTCTGTTAATTGTCACAATCTCTAAGATATATTCATAGCCTCCCTAAGATTTGGGGATTTGACAAGGAGTCAAGTTTCTTCTACTTAATGCAATCTTGAGTAAATATTTTGTTTTTTTCTTTGAGTCTCAGTTCCCTCATATTTAAAATAGGGATAATATTTTCACTAAGTATTTCATACATTTGATTTTGAGACTCAGATGAAATCATAGAACTTGAGACTATCAGACTAAAAGAGAATTAAGAAATGATCTCAGGTCCATCCCTATACCAATGAGGAAACTGAGATCCAGAGGTTAATTCACTTGCCTATGGTTATATAGCTGGGAGCAGGATTTGATTCCAGAGTCAATGAAATCTCTTTAGATTGTGTGATGCTCCTTGTTTAATGCCCTTTGTCCTTATTATTTTTTCTCCCTTTTCCTACAATGTTAATGAGCAGAATATTAATAGCAACTATAATAAGACATGACACATCCTTTTTTAAAAAGATTTCCTCAGCACTTTGAATGTTTTGTTAAATCCTCAGTAGAGCCAGCCCTATATTATTGTATACCAGCGTTATAACTATCACTATTTTACAAGTGAGGAGACTGAAGCCTGAAGCCCTAAAGCACCATGGTCATGGACACAAAGGTCATTTTTTGAAGAGATGGGATTCAAATCCACATTCAAGTCTAGGAATTTGGTATTATACAATGTTCACATTGGGTTTGCAATCTCATTAGGAAAACTTACTTTATCCACGTAGAAAGGAATAGGGACTAGACCTGTAATTTAATTAGCATATAGAATTCCCATTTGTAGAAACCTCCCAACCCCAACCCTAATAATGAAAACTGTTGCTCTTGCCATACTTTAAAGAGCCTTAGAGAGTTGGCGTGAGAGGTGTGATGCTCCCAGGTCACCCAGCTAGCAATTGTTAAAGGTGGGATTTCATCCTAGTTCTAGTAGTTTCTAGAATTGCCTTCAATCTTTTATGTCATGCTACATCTCTAATAGCTTTAAAAAGCATTATGTTAATTAAATATATCATCAGCATCATAAGTGAAAAACAACTGCCTTTTCTCTACTACACACTATAGTAGCTGAGTTTCTTCATGAAGTTGACTAAATATTTCATGTTATGGACATATAGCCAGTAAATCTCCACATTTCATATTGGAAAGCTAGCCTAACATACTTCCACAAATCTAATAATATAGAAGAAGAAAGAACAAGAGATTAACAAAAAAGATGGACATCATTTTGTCTCTACCAAGGTATTACTTAAAACAGAGAGGACAGGTATTTTCCTTGTGGAATTCTCATTAATCCAAAAGAATTAGCAGGCATTTAAAAGTAGAATTTATATACCAGTACCCAAGAAAGTGCAGTGGATTAAAACAAAAAGTAAAGAGCATTACATTCCCTTTTAGGGGTTAGTGAAATTTTTACTGCGGATACTACAACCATAAAACTAAGGCTGTCTCATTTTTAAACTAATAGTTCATTCTTTAGATGGGTCTGCTTTGTTAGTTTTTCAGTTACTTTGTTTTTATTTTGTTTTATATAAATCCCTTTTACCACCTGTTCTTTCTGTGCTCCAGGCTCTTTCGTCTTTGAACACAGAGAGAAAAATGTCTGTGCCAATTATATGCCATAGCATGTGGCCTTTATTCTCTTGGGTAGAGGTCTAATGTAAATGTGTGGTTTTCATTTTGTTTAAATCTAATTGCGAATTAGATCAGAAAGATGTTAACCCTTTAATAATTCCAGGTACAGATTCACGAATTGAATATTTCTCTTTTTTTTCTATTTACTGCTATCCTTTGTCTCTTAACTTAAAATAAAAGTATGTAACACAGGCAAAGACAGATATTTAACCTTTTTGCTCTGTTCCACAAGGTATACAAAGAACTTCAGTACTAGAGAATGTGATTTTCAATTATTTAGTTTGTAACTCTTATGCCATCATTTAGATAGGAGTGTGCAATTTTTTTTAACACAATACCTACTAAGCAACAATGTGTGTGTGTATGTATGTATGTATGGGGTGGATTGGGGGTGTGTGAATGGGACTATGCATGGGTGTTGGTGTTTTATATTTATACACACATATTATTTATATGTGTGTATACACATTTGTTTTTATACACACACACACACACGTACTGTTTTAAAATCCACATCAGACTTACTCCGTAGAAAATTGCGAGCCTATATCTGTCATCTAGTCAGTCAATAAACACTTAATAAGTGCCTACTATATGCCAGCCATTGTGCTAAGATTTGGAGATACAAATAATAAGCAGAAAGATAATTCTTTTCCTCAAGAAGCTTACAGTATAATGGAGGAAGACAAGATATAAAAGAAAATTGAAAAGGAGGAGGGTGTGGGAAAAGAAAGAAAAGATATTCCAGGGCATGATCAAAAAGGCCAAAGAAGTACATCCAGGTACAAATGAAGACTTGACTGGATTAGGCACTCTCCTTAAATGGACGTGTAGCAAGGAGTTCTCTGATCTGCCTTCCAGTCAGAGAAGTCAGAGAGGCACAGTATACCTTATGAGACTTATGAGTCTCACATTTGATAAGATGTTAAAGGGTGATAAAGTTTCTGGTGATATGGTAAAGAAAACTACCGGAGTGTGGGCAGGTGGGAAAACACAGAAGCATAGAGTAAAATAGAAATTTGTTTATTTTATGTTTAATTTCCTCCATGAAGAGGTTTAATCAATTTAATTCAACAAATGTGTGTTAAATGCCAACTGTGTGCAAGGTAGTATACTATGCTCCAGACATTCAGAGAAAAATAAAACTCTCATTGGCCACAAGGAGTTTACAAGATACTGGAGGGATTTAGTTCGAACACAGATAAGTAATTTTGTGATATTGGACATTTTCAAAGCATACTACACTAATTGGACATATCTTAGAAGTCCTTATGTGGGAGATAGAATCTGTGTTGTCTTTTGAAGGGAAGGAAAAATTTTATGAAACAGAAGTTAGAGGTGGAGGTGGATCATGGAGGAGTTCTTATACAAAGTAATGGAAATAGGAGATGAAATGATCTGTATATCAAAGAGCTCTTAGAACAGTTTGACTAAAATGGAAATTACATAGAGGAGGTAAATAAGGGATATACTGCAGCTACTTCATCTCACTAGTTTGAAAATTAAAAAGACTACAGTTTCATCAGTATACGTCATTATTATTTCATCAGTATTTCTTCAGTTGACCTTTTTATGAGTTGATTGGACTAAAATATTTGTTACTTAGTGGTCAACCTTCTGATGGTGATATTTGCATTTGAGATAGTTTTATGCTCAAAAGATAAACATAGGTCTGTTTTCAGGTTCATCCTTTAAGCCAGTGGTTCTCAACCTTCCTAATCCTGGAACCCTTTAATACTCTATGTGGGCATATCTGCATGTGGGTGGACCCACCTGGAGATGGACAGAGGAGCAGCATCTTGGTTCCTAATACCATTCGAAATATGTGTTTTCTGATGGCCTTAGGTGACCCCTGTGAAAGGGTTGTTCGACCTCCCAAAGGGGATGTGACCCACAAGTTGAGAGCTGTTCATGTAAGCCCTCCTATCTTTATAGATATCCTCCAATGACATAACTTCGAAGACTCATACTCTCCTATATGTCACAATGAGTTACCAGAGTAGAATTTTAGAGTAATTAACAATATGTAGTCAGACTTATGCACTGGACCTCGGAAGACCTGGTTTTGAATATCCCTTCAGACCCATATGGACTGTGTGACCTTGGACAAGCCATTTAACTTTTCTTACCCTCACTTTCATCTGTAAAATGAGAGGGTTGGACTTGATTATTTCCAAAATCCCTTCTAGCTCTAAATCTAAGTGATGTAATGAACAGAACACTATACATGGAATTAGTAGGAACTGAGTTGAAATGTAGCCTTGGAAATTTACTAGCTTTATGAACTCAAGTCCTTTTCTGCCTTGGTTTCTTCATCTGTAATATGAAGATATTAATATTGCTTGCCCTTAAGGGTTGTTATGAAAATAAAATGAGATAATATTTGAAAAATGCAAACTTTATAGTGCTAGATAAATGCTAATTATCATTACTATTATCATTATTATTAATTATACAAATCTGATTCTCCTTCTAGGTACAATGCTCTTTCGATTCTGCTCTATCATCAAACAGAAAATTTTAAAATACATTAGTTAAGGTACAAAAGAAGATGCCCACGGTGAGGAAAGATTTAAATCAGTATATTGAAGCTTGAATCCTAGTCCTGATGCTGACTAGCAATGAGGACATGGCAAGTCACTTCATATTTGTCTCAATTTCCTTATTTGTCTGGTAGAAGATAATGAGATTTATAATACCTACTACACAAGTTTGCCATAAAAAAATTTGACTCTAAATTATTGAATCAAATAGTATGCAAATTGATTAACAGTTGTGTCCTTTTAATTTCGTTCCATTTCAACATTCTTCAGGAGAACTGGGTGAATTTCCCTTCTTCCCCTTTCTCACTGCCTCTACATTCTTCACAAGTAGCCAATTAAAGTCACCTTTCTCATTCTTACTTAGGAGAGGAGTTGGATTTTCATGTGGTATGAAATTGGTGGCTGTATTTAACTCCCTAAATAATCCTGGTATTTACCAAAATGGAGAATTCAATTTCACATTTCTCTAGTTTTTGAGATTTTGATTGGACTGTAGCTCACAAAGGGAGCTAAGAATTATCAACAATTTTGGTCACAATGTAAATTTTTTTGTTTATAGATTATCATTTACAAATTACTCCAATATTATATTTTGCTTATGTCTCTTAGTGAACTAGTTATCTATTTAATAAGAATCTAATGTGTAGGATAATATGCTAATTTCTGGGAATACAAAGAGCAATATGAAAAACAGCCTCAAGAAGCTTAAATTCTACAAGGAGTTTCAGTATATAAACAGATAGGTAAATAAAAGGTAGATGGGCAGGTAAGGCTTTACATAGAAAATTAAATTTAAAGGAAGCTAAAGGTTGCAAGAATTATGTCAGAGGTGTGGATTAGAAAAAGGATGCACATTAAAGATACAGGGAATTATGCGTTGGAAGTCATTGATGAGGGAGATGCAATGCTGAGTTTGAGGAACAACAGCTTTCTGTTTTGGTTTGAGTAGACAAAATTGTGAAACTGATACATAGAGAGATACAAAAGATGGAAATATAGACTTTAATTGAATTCTACTTATTTATTAACTACCAATTATTTACTATAAATTGCAATAAGTCCTTGGAGACAAAAAAAGAAAAAGTAATTGGGCCTTGTCCTTGGGAAGTTTACGTATTCCCAAAGGATTAATTTTCAAGTTATTTGCATGGAAGTGATAGTTGTACCTATGGATAAAATTATCCAGGAAGAGAATATTAAGGAAAAAAGAGAGATGTAAAAATATTACTTTGGGAAATGCCTAAAGATTACATAAATCTGGAAAAGAAGTAGGATGAATGAAATAAATGGAGAAACTTCAGTACTAAAGGGAGCAGAGGAATCAAAGGTGGAAAATGTCAGAAAAAGAAAGGGAAAAGATATTTCAAGAAAAAAAAAGAATAAGAATTTCATGTTATCCCAAGAGGTCATAATGAATGAAAATTAAAGAAAAATAATTAGATTTGGCAATTAAGAATTCACTGGTATCCCTTGATGGAGTTGAATCAATGTGGTGATATCAGACTAACTATATAATCCTTTATTCAAATAACTCCAGCTATATCCCTGATAACTTTAACATAAAAAGTAAACTACATTTGTCATTAAACACTTATCAAAATGTGGTCTCATCCTTATTTTGTGTCTGATTAAATGTTACTTCAATCCATATTCAATTTAAAGTTCAACTATACTAACCTTCTTGTCACAAGCCTTCTTGCTATTCCACATAGAATGTTACACCTCAAATTTCCAGGCCTTTGCATTGGCTTCCCCCTTATTCCTGGAATGCTTGCTTTCTTAACTGCTGCTTCATCCAATCCTTTGCTTCCTTTAAGAGAGAGTGTCTTATTCATAAGGCTATTCCCCTCACTCAATACCTGCTAGTGACTTTTACCCAAAATTATCTTTAAAAAAATCTATCTAATTATATTGGATTTCTATTATACTTATTATTTATTTCTAGTTATGCAATTAATTTATTTTATAGCTAATATTTCCATTGCAAGAAACAAAGCACAATTCCTAATGCATAATAGGAACTTAAATAAATCCTTATTTATTTGTTGATTACATTTTGAGAGAGATGGTGTAATGGTAATGGAATTTGGAGATGCCCTTGAATTGACTTGGCTTTTGGGTTGAGTGTTAAGACCCAGAGCTTGTGAATCCCACTTGTGGGACGCACTTGTTAATGTGAAGAGAGAGGGCTGAAGTGGGAGGAGCCACGAATAGAAAGGAAGGCAACCCCAGAGAAGGCCAGAAGAAGTACTTTTGGGGAAAGCAGTATCCAATGTCCTTGAGCCAGAGCTGCTGAGAGATACGGCTAAGAGCCCATTGGAGCTACCCAGGCCTTTTAAGGACTGCCACCTGGAGCTGCTGAGAGCTGAAGAGGCATGGCTTTGAGGCTAGCATTTTGTCTATATGTTTTTATGTTGTTTTTCCAGATTCACCTGATGGTGAACAGTTCTGCTGTTGTAGAGGTCCTGGGACTTCGCTGTTGGTTCAGAAGCCCTGAAGAAGGACTTTTTTGTTGTATGATCACAGAAATCCTGGAAGGGGGGCTTGCTGATAATTTCAGGGTTTCTGGGACTGTTCTACAGGCAGAGAGTTACTTGATGAAGACACTGGTTATGGCTGTGTTGAGCCTTGTCTCTCCAGGAACTGAGATTGCTGAGGGCTTGCCTCCAGTGAAGATGAAAGAAAAGTCTTTCCTTGGCCTTTCTATGCTGAGATGTTATCTTGACCTTTTTATGGCTTAAGGGTAGATGGCCTTTTGTGCCTTCCTGCTCCATTTTGAGAAAGTGCTTGGTGTTAATGAATGGTATTGTAATTACTTTGAGTCTAGGATTGGGAAACCTTGGGCCTTTTTGTGATGACTGGAAACTGACCTCCATTTGAGAAGAACTCTCTCCATTTGAGAAGAGACTTAAATGAATGCACCTTCTAGGGAAGGAGTAGTCTGATCTCCATTTGAGAAGAGACTTTGACTAAAAGCATGTACCATCTAGGGGTGGAATAGTACCTGGACTGAATGAAGAACTTACTTGTGAAATGTATGAGTTATACTGTATTTTGACTTTCTCTGTTCTGTGAATATTTGCTTAATAAATGGGGTTTGCTATGCTGGTAATCCAAACCTTGGAAGTTGCCTTTGCTTGGCATTACAGATAGAAGGAAAAAGGGAAAGATCAATGAAGCAAAGTCATAAAAGAGGTAGAGCGATGATTAAATTCATTTTTACAAGTAGAAGAGACATACCTTCCAAGACAGGAGTAAAAAACAAGTTTAAATGAAGATACAGAGAAATAGGTATAGAACAAACTAAGTAAATCTTCTGTCTTTGAACTAAAGCAGAAGATAAGGCCATGTGCTGAAAATATAGGGGTAGGTATTACGGGAACCTTGTGGAGGCTGGAAGAGATTTAGAACAACGAATGTCTAAAAAGTGTCCAGTATCATTTGCTATTTGATTATGTGGGACATTTTTCCAATTAATCTATATTTCTGTACATTGCATTGAGTGTACATTGCACACCAATATGCACAAAAAAAAGATAAAGATATCTAGTCCAACCCTATCCCAAGTGTGAAAGCTAAGGCCTAGAGACACTTAGTGCATTCCCCTAAACCATCCAGAAAAGTTGTATCAAAGCCAAAGACAGAAACTAGGTGACCTGGATTCCCAGGACTTTATTCTTTCTACCATACTATTTTGTCCTCATTAGTTGGCAGTTTTAAAAGTGCAGAAAACTCCTTGTACAATACTGGAATTGAAGAATAAGGCTACTGTCCATGCTGTTGGTTTTCCACTCTATAGTTAGAGAGTTTCAGGATATATCACTGTATACAACAGGGGGCATTGTTTGATCCAAAAGATAAGCAAAAAAGATGAACTCAAACTGCTGTCTTCCAAGGATTTCCTGCATTCAATCACAGAACTTTACATATACTATTTCTGCAAACAGAAAGGTAAGTAACCATTTGTTTGCAGGAATCACATAAGCAGGTATAATAATGCCAAACACATGGGCAGTTAAGCCCCTTGTACCCACTATCTGCCAAACTCATGAAACAAGTTTCAAAATCTGTTTGGTCATATGACTTATGTTTGCTGTTGGGAACTTTTGTGTATGACTATTACGATAAAAGGCGGTAACTGATTTTGGAGGTATTCAAACCAAATTGGGTTTCAAAGCTTAGGAATCATGTACCTATGATTCCCTGCAATGTGATGGGACTTTTAATGAGGACAGAGATTGGCGCCAGCATTCCTTTCCCTTCATTAGTATTCCACATGCCAGACAGCCCTTGGGTATGTTACTGTTTTCTTGTTTCTCATGTTGGCTACTTACTGGGTTGTTTAGGAAGCTTTGAACCAGGCCTCATATTATTTATGAGCATATGAAGGTTTCCAGAAACTCTGACATGGCTGTTTTCTAACATCCCCCCCTTCCCATTACTACTTCTGAGACAAAGATTAAATAAATGTTTTCATATATCTCCACGAATTAAACTCGTGCATGTTAACATTTGTTTCTTTCTCTCTGCTCTAGAGTCCCAATTTGCTAAACTTCTTTTAGACCCTTCTGAATTAATTCTTACATGTACACATGCTTTGGACACCCTCCTGACAGAATTTTTTCCTTTTAATCAATGAGTTGAAAGTCAAGAGACAACTCTTAGGACTTTATTATTCTGATTCCAAGATGTTTTAATAAGAGACCATGTGGGCACAGGGAGTGCAATGTGGGGACAGGGAGGTGGGGGGTTGCAAATATTTCTTGACTTCAAAGTTCAGAAAAAATAATCAATTAATCATTCTAAAACCATTTGGATGCATACTTCTATTGCCTTTTTAAAATGTCTAGTCAGACCAAAATATACATGAAGGAGAGTACTAGGAAGGTTGTTACATTTTTTCCTTTCCCACCAAAACTATCCTGAAATTCACTATGAGAACAGACATTGTCGACAGTGAATGCCCTTTTAACAAGGAATTTTCTACATTGGGGATATAAAGAGAATGACACTGGATCATTTTTTTTTCTATCTATGACTGTAGGAAATGTAAACATACAGTTTAAAAATACATAATATTTAACTATTTTCATGATTTTAATAGACAATGGAAAGTCATCCTTAATTTTACCTGATATATACACACACACACACACATATGTGCATGTATGTATTGATGTGGGCATATATATGTGTGGTTATATCCACACATACATATATGTGTGTTTGTGTGTATGTATATGTATGTATCTTTTTCTACCATCTTTTCATTCCTAGACTTGTATTTTGCTTTTTGTTATTTTTATTGATTTCTTGATTTTTTTCCCTTTGTACAACAATGGTGATAACAATTCATCATAAAAAATATTACCTCCTTTTTTGGAGTTTTTCTCCAAAGTGCTTATTACCGGATCTTACCTTATCACTCCTTAGGAGGCAGCTAAAAGGTTCAGTGGATAGATGCTAGACCTGATCCTGAATTCATATATAACCTCAGGCAGTTAGTACCTGTGTGACCTTGGAAAAGTCACTTAACTTTTGTTTGCTTCAGTTTCTTCAACTCAAAAATCGAAATAATAAAACACTCAATTTCCAAGGCTATTTTTAGGATTAAATGAAATATGTATAAAGTGCTTGACACAGTGCCTACCACATTTTAAACACTTAATAAATATTTATTTTCTTTCTTCCTCAGAAATTACCCCTGAATTACTAGATTCAGGGGCCTTTTCAGTTTTCATCTTTCTTGCTCCTTCTGCAGATTTTGAAACTTTTAACATGTTCTTTATACATACTCTTGCATCCTTTTGCTTCTGTAAAACTGTTTCCAACTGTTTAGGCTCCTATCTTACCACTCCCACTTTAGACTCCTTCATTGGTTGTTTTCCCAGACCCATTAATGCAAATGTCCATTAAATTTCATCCTCACCACCCTAATCTTCTCCCTCCTAACTCTCTTACTGATCACATTAGCTCCCATGTTTGACTAGCATCTTGATGCAGATAACTCCTAATTTTCATCTTCTCCTCTTCCTGATGATGACGATGATGATGATGATGATGATGATTTTTATTTTTATTTCTACACCCACCAAGCACATTGGTTCCTTCTCACCTCCTCAGCTCTTCACAGCACAGCTGTGTCTGGCCTTCCTTGTTAGCAGAGGTTCCCTCCATCTTCCAGGACTCAAAGGACTCTCACTATTCAAGGTGTTGGGGGTGGGGGTTAAAGTTCATGAGGCTGAGGCAGCCTCTCAAACCAACTAACTCCAGGACTTGCCACTTGTTGTTTAAGGACTTTCAGCTTGTTGTTAAAATGGAACCTATCTTGGAGTTGTTTACTCTTCACAGGGACAAACCCCTGTCCTGTTATTAGTCTTCAAATCTTCTCAAATTGTCCTAGGAAGACCCTGCTTGTGGCCCTATTCTTATTTATCCACCCACACTTTGTTCACCCTAAGGCGCTATTTTAACTCTTTTGTAGGGGAAAATCTTGAGAACTTGGAAGATTCTGACATACTCTGCTATCTTCCCAGAATCCTTTCCAACTCCCATTTTTTGAAATTCAATCCTAATATATTTTTTCATGACTAGAGTTCCAAATTTTCAATGGTATTTTGGATATATCCTGTTGTAATATCAAATTCAGGATTTATAATCCAAATATATCACCTCTAGTCCTAAATCTGTCCTTCCTCAAAAATTTTCTATTTCAGCAGTTGATATCCTTCCAGTAACACAGGCTTGGATTCCTGATCACATACTAGACCATCTGTCTTCTTATTCACCCCATATTCAATCCGTTGTTAAGTCTTATTGATTTTACCTCCGTGGAAATTCTGACATCCATCTCCTTCTCTCTACCGTAATGACCTCTACTCTACATTTGGCCCTCATTATTCATCATTTATACTATTTCAATAGCCTTCTAACCAGTTTCTCTTCTTGTGGTCTTTTCTGTCTTTATTCTGTCTTCCATAGCCATATAACTTCTAAAACAATAACAAAAACATTTCCTTAGGTACAGGTATAATCTTTTTGTTTTTATCTCCGTTCTAAGATAAATATGACCTCCATAATATTCTCCTCATCTCTATCTCCCACAAGGGGTTGGCAAATATCATAACTCCTCTATGAAATCTTTCCTGATACCTATCTTCCCTACAACACTCACCCGTGGCAAGTGGTAGCACTCACTCCTTCCTCAAATTGTCTTATGTGAACTTGGCTGTGGACATATTGCTTTGCAGAACAGATATTAATCTTATTGAATACAGAGACATTTATTTTTTTGCTTTTGTGTTGCTTGTGCCTTCTACATAATGGGGGCTTAATAAATATTTGAAGTCATATATTTGTTGTTGAATTGAGAACTCTGTAGCAAAGAGAAAAGTTGCCATATAAACCATCCTTGTCTCATATCCTATTGGGTTTTTGTTCTGTGAAGAATATTTAAAAAATCACAATATGTGGGCTGAATTTGATTTTTTAAAAATCTGGGCTTTACTTGTTTTCTCCATGACCCATGCTGAGTTTGCTATGCCTAAAAATTCTTTAGCTGGAAATAGTGATCTAGGTCAAAGGAGGGAGGAAAGGAAAACATTGTAGCAGTAACATTCTGTTGGATTTTTATTGAATGACTCCGAAAATGTTTTGTGACAACAGAATTCATTCTCTGCATTCACCAGAAAGGTTAAAGCCAAAGTTTGGTAGATAGTATTAGACATATCAATGTATATGTTATAGGTTGATTCATAGAAATAGAAGGGTTGAGTACATATAACTTGTTCTGGCATGTTTGTTATTAGAGAATTTTAGAAGACATGCAGTAGTTATAGAAAATAGGCACACTTATACATTGTTGGTGGAGCTATAAATTGGTCCAAGTATTTTGGAAAACAATTCACAGTTATGCTAATAAAATGAACAAAATGTCCACATAGTTTGATACAGAGATTTTGTTGTCAGATAAATGCACCACAGAGGTCAAAGAAAAAAGGTTCCCTTTGCCATCAACACATTCATAAAAGCAGTTTGGGGATTTTAAAAAAAGGAAATAAACTAGATGCAGATCAAATGGAGAATGACTAAAAAAATTATGATATTCACATGATATAACATAATAAACAAAAATAGGAAGAATACGAAGAAGCATTCTGAAGTGATGCAAAGTAGCACATACAGTGTCAAGTTAACAATATACACAATAATTATAATAGGTTAAATGGAAAGAAAAAAACACATGTAAATACTATGGGATTAAAATGACCAAGCTTTTGACCAAATAATAATGTCTTACAGTGTACCAGGTGTAATAGTAATTAGTTTATCAGATACTTAGCACTTAGTAACTTAGGGTTAAGTAGCACCTAGTAACTTAAGGGCTAAGTATGGAAAGTGTGAACCCTGTCCACTAATAAGAAGGCATGAACTCCCCTGTTGATGTGGAAGGAGGCTATTGGCTGAGACAGGAGGCCATTGTTGTATTCTATAGACAGAGAGAGAGAAATGGAATTAATTGGAATTTGTTCCTGAAGGAAGATTCATGGAGATTGAAGCCAGCTGAGAGAGAGAGAGAGAGAGAGAGAGAGAGAGAGAGAGAGAGAGGGAGAGAGAGAGTGTTTATTTCCCAGTATCTGGAAGCTGACTGAGAACTAAATTGGAATTTTCCTGAGACCAGAATCTGGTGAAGGCCAATATTCCTTTTGGGTCCTAGAGCCAGCTGAACTGCTGGAAGACTGAAGAAGCATGGCCAGGACATGTCTTTGTTTATTCATTGCCTGGCTGATCCTTGAGTTCCAAGCAAGAGAAGTAGTGAAGGGTTTGAGATGTGCTGAACCCTGTGAACTTCAGTGTGTTCCGGGGACTGTCCCAAGGATGGGACAAGGACCTGTGAGCTGTCTACCTCTGAGGACTACATGAGAACTGGGTAGCTGTCTGCTTCTGAATCCAGGTGATTGTTTGGCAGATTCAGGAGGGAGTTGGAAACATGGAAGGGGATCCAGGGAATCAGAGAGACCTCCCAGAGTCAAGATGAAGAAAAGGCCTCCCCTTGGACAAAACTGAGGTTTGCTGGACACCAAGGGGTGGAACGTTTGTATGGTTTTCTAATGACTGTATTAGTGACTAATGGTATTTAGTAATTGGGAATCTAGCTTAGTGACTGACTGCTAGATGAGTGACTAAGTTAACTATTGCCCCATGAGTGGAAGATTGGTATATTGTGAATTGATTGATTGAATATTTAAGTGAAAAGGTTTTGCCCTTTAGGGAAACCAGGTGATTCCTCTTTTGTTCCTTGTTCTAAATATTACGACCACTGTAGTCAAAACTGTGTAGGCATTCTAATGTTAAGCTGTTATGAACACTATATTGTGACTTTCTCTAATAAGATGAAATATTGAGAATATTATATTATGAATATTGTGCTGAATCTTGATTTGTAATGGAATAAACAGAGTTTCAATATTACTGTGTAACCTGAATCTTAAAAGCTGTTCATAGTAGCATTCTTTTTTTATTTTTTATTTTTTATTTTTTTTAATTTAGTTTTTATTTGTTTTCTTGTTTACATTATTCATTTTCATTACATTTTTTGAATTACACATTTTCTCCCCGTCTTGCTCCTGCCTGAACCCCATAACAGCAATCCCACTGTAAAGCCCCTCCCCTGCTCTGCTCTTCTATTTTCTGGTAGGGCAGGAGGGGTCTCCCTATCCCAGCCCCTGTATATCTTAATTCCTAGTTGCAGGTATTGCAGAACTTTAAATTCTAGATTCTGTCTATTCCTCCCTTGTCACCCACCCCTACTAGAAGAACACTCAGTTCAATACAGGCTATGGATGTGTAATTATACAGGACATCTTCATAGTGGACAGATTGTGACAGTGATCGTCTGTCTCTCCTTCCTATC
>CM053598.1:181450031-181483887 GCA_028646575.1 Pseudocheirus occidentalis
CTAATTCTGAAGGAATTATTCTCTTCAGAATGCTTTTGACATTCTTTTTCCATCTGGGAGATTCGAATTTTTAAGGCATTCCTCTCCTCATTGGCTTTCTGGGCCTCTTTTGCCATTTGAGATAATCTATTCTTTAAGGTGTTGTTTTCTTCAGTCAGATTGTTGACTCTCTTTTCATGATTTTCTCGCATCATTCTCATTTCTCTTCCCAATTTTTCCTCCACTTCTCTTATTTGGTTTTCAAAGTCCTTTTTCAGTTGATGTATAGCTTCTAGGAATTCTTCAATTGCCTTGTAACCATTTGGTGTGGGAGTTCTGAGTTCTGGGCTCTCTTCCTCCCTCCCCTGTTCCATTCTTTGACCCTTTTTGTCCCCAAAAAAGAATTCTAGAGTTTTATTGTTTTTATTTTGTGTCCTTTTCCTCATGTAGGCCAGTCAATTAATTGGTTGTTTTTTTTAGTTCTGTGAAAATCTGCTTCCAAGGGGGGAAGCTCTGTTCCGAATCGCTGGGGTTTTTCCAACTGCCAGCGCTATTAGGGGGGCGTTGCAAGTTCCCCCAGCTTTGGCTTGCTGAAAGTGCACACCAGGACCACCACCCAAGACCACGATCTGGATCCAGGCCACTCAATGCAAGAGCACTCAGCCCTGATCAATCGATTCAGCCCCCCTGCTCAGTGTGCAGGCCGGGGGCTCTGAAGCAGCCTGGTGGGGGCCACTGGTGGATCCAGCAGATCCCTTCCCCCACTGCTTCTTTGCCCCGGGGGCAGAATGGCCGAACTGCTTTGCCTTCCAAATTAATTTTCAAAGATTCACTTTCACTAACCGTGTCTGAAGATTTAAAGATCCCCTTAGGCTTGTGCTTTAGATTTTCTTTGAAGTAGACTCAAGCTGGTGTTTGGGAGGCTCCGCTGCTTCTTGTGGCTGCCCTGAGGTCTTGCCTGGCGGTGGCAGCAGTTTTGGGCTGGCCGGGTCTCTGCTCTGCTGTGGTGGGAGATGCCTCTCTCCCGGTCCAAGCTGCCTCTCTCCCTTCCTGCTCCTCACGCCTTGGCAGATGTGGAGGTGCTGGAGGCTGTAGAACCTCTGCAGGCTAGCTGCGGGGCTCGGCTCAGCTCCTTCCCACCGCCTGGGCCTGGCCGGGTCTTGGCTTCCGGCTGTTCCAGCCTTCACTCCGGCCGCCACGCTGAGTCCCTGCTTCCGAGCTGCCTTCAGTGAGAGCTGTGTTCTCTGTATGTTTGTGAGTCTGAGAGTCATAGACTTTCCTAGACTTTGTCTGGGCTCATATATTATGGGTGTTTAGGGTGGTGGTGTGGCAGCTGCGGGACCTTGCTGCTTCTATGCCGCCATCTTGGCTCCGCCCCGTTACCCTTAAATCTCTATTTTAAAGCAGCTGTCCTCAAAACTGCCTGATACTGGCTAAGGAATAGAGGTGTAGATCAAAGGAATAGAATGGGTACAAAAGATTCAGTAGTCAATGACTATAGTAGCATACTATTTGATAAGCCTAAAGATCCCAGTTTCTGAGTTAAGAATTCACTATTTGACAAAAAATGCTAGGAAAATTTGGAATATATTATGGCAGAAATTGGGCAGAGACCATTATCTAATGCCATACACCAAAGTCAATTCTAAATTTGTTTTGTTTCTTTTAGTTTTTCCCCATTATTCACTCCATTGGTTACAATGCTTCTATACAACCAAACTATTGTACAATGTGAAAGTGTTTGCCAATCCCATGCATGATTGTATACCACCATGGGGCGGAGGGCAGGGAAAAAATATGAAACTCAAGTGATTCTGAAACTTAATCCTGTAAACTAAAAGCAAATAAACAAGTCAACAAATTTTAAAAAATGGACAGAGCAAAGTAGAAAATAGAACAAGATGGGGGATAGAATGGAGGGAAATATAGTCAATCTTTCACAACATATCTAATATGGAAATGTTTTGCTTAACTGCACATGCATGACATATATTGAGTTTCTTATCTTCCCAGTAAGCCTAGGTAAAGAGGGAGGAAGAGAAAGAATCTGGAAATCAAATTTATAAAATTAAATGTTTACAAATAATAATAATAATTATTATTTGTTTACATGCAACTTGGAAGTAAGATATACAGGTACTGGGGTGGCTAGGTGGTACAGTGAATAGAGCACCAGCCCTGGAGTCAGGAGCACCTGAGTTCAAATCTGGCCTCAGACACTTGACACACTTACTAGCCATGTGACTTTGGGCAACTCACTTAACCCCAATTTCCCTTAAAAAAAAGCAAAAAAAAGATATACAGGCACTGCAGTATGGAAATCTATCTTGCTCTACTGCAAAGTGGGAGGAGGAATGAGGGAGTATATAGGAGAAAGTAGATTGGGGGAAGGAGTGTAAAATGGGGTCACTGTTTTGTGGTGGTGGGTAGGGGAAAGATGACGAGCAAAATTGTAATTCAAAATCTTGTGGAAATGAATGGTGTAAACTAAGAATAATTATAAAATTTATTTAAAAAAGAATGACTATTATGAGGTTGCTAGGTGATGAAGTGAACAGAACACCAGCCCTGGAGTCAGGAAGACCTGAGTTTAAATCCACCCTCAGACACATAATAATTATTAGCTGTGTGACCTTGGGCAAGTCCTTTAACCCCAACTACCTTGTCTTCCCATCTCTAGAAAAGAAAAACAAAATGACTATCAAATATTTTGGAGAAAATGCGGGAAAGTTAGAGTACTAATTCATTGTCAGTGGTTGTGTGAGCTGATCCAACCATTCTGAAGAGCAACTTTGAACTATGCCCAAAGGTCTATAAAACATCCATATACTATGATTCAACAATACCACTTCTAGGTCTGTATCCCAAAGAGATCATTAAAATGGCAAAAGGATCAACATGTGAAAAATATTTATAGTAGCTCTTTTTGTGGTAGCCAAGAACTGAAAATAGAGGGGATGCCCATCAATTGGGGAATGACTAAACAAGTTGTGGTATGTGAATGGAAAGGAATACTATTGTGATATAAGAAATGATGAACAGGTGGACTTCAGAGAAATCAGGAAAACCTAGAAAGACTTATATGAACTGACACTGAGTGAGGGGAGCAGAGACAAGAGAACAGTGGGCACAGAAATAGTCACAGTGTGTGAGGAATGATTTTGACAAATTTAGACCTTCTCAGCAAATTCAAGGACCTAAAACAATTCCAAAGGACAAATGATGGAAAAGCCAGCCACATCCAGAGAAATAACTATGGAGTTGGAATGCTGGATGAAGCCGACTATTTTCTTTTTTGTTTTATTTTGCTATTTTTTTCTTTTTCATGGTTTTTCATGTAAGTTATAATTCTTCTATGCAACATGATTAATGTGTAAATATGTTTAATAGGAATGTATGTGTAGAAACCATACCAGATTCCAAGCAGTCTTGGTGAGGGAGGGGTAGAAAATTTCAAACTTACGAAAGTGAAAGTTGAAAACTAAAACTAAATAATTTAATTAAAAAAGAATGACTGTCAAGTCACAGAGGGTTTCTCAATTTCCAGTAAAAACCCTGAACATATATGTGTGTAGCTATGTATGTATGTATGTATGCATGTATGTCTCTATAGATACAAGTATACACATATATATTTATATCATGGATCCTTGAAGTATCAAAGAATACTAAATATACAAATGTTTCTATTACCTCTTCCCTGTTAGTAATAATAACTATAGCAAAACACTTGAAATTTATTAAATTCCTTAGGCTTGCCAAAGAATTTTATATGACAGAAGTCACACATATGTACTCTATCCTTCTAAAAAGCTTTGAGAATGAAGCAATTATGTCATATACAGTTGTTTTCTCTACCTGCACAGTTCTCTGAACTTAATCACCGCTTGACAAATATTTAATTACTTTGTAGGGTCATTTTTGATAACAGTAAATAAAGAACTTACATGCAAATTTGAATTTTTTACAGATCTTGCTCCTATGGCTAACCCAAACTTAATTATTCCTATTATGTTGGCAAGCTTATAGAAACCCCTCTGTTTGCCTACATATAATGGAGAGTGAATTGGAAGAGATTGATGACTATGCTAGGGAAAAGTCAGACACTTATTTTCTAGTACTGTAATTATTAATAATATAAACTGTCCTATATTCTTACTTTTAATGTTTCCAAGGTGCTCCCTGTCTAGTGGAAGACTTAATTTTGTTTTGTTTTGTTTTTAAATCAAATTCTCCTGGTGATGTATGTTTGCAAATCCTAGAACACTAAGATCTCTGAAGAATCAAATTAGAGTTACCAAAAGATCAATGGAGAAACATAGCATATTTCCATATAAAGACCTAAATACCTGAAGGAGCAAAAGCAGCATAACTTGAGGAAATGCGTGGTTGGAAGAGAAGATACATTGGTCATAGCTTGACAACATCCTCTTCCCAACCCTAAAAAAAATCCAGGACGTTTCAAGTATGTGAGCTACATTGTACATTAAAGACACACAGGAATATATATGCCAGGCCTGTACACAATGAGAAGACATGTGTTTGTTATTTATCACTGATCTATTCAATCACTGCCATTGTAGCTGTTATTTTAAAGATAGTCAAATTGGTTTCTAACAGTCCTCTCACCCAGGAAGCCCAGAAACTAATAACATATGATAATGTACCAATAATTTAATTTTAAACTAATTGATAAATGCAATCCATGTAGGAATTCCTTAAGGTAGTTTAAACACGTTTCTTAGTTGGATTAGAAACGTATCTTGAGTTTTGAAGTGTGAACAAGTTCCTTGATGAAGGTGAACAGAAAGAGCCCGGCATCTGGCCAAGAAATCAGTGCCCATTTTCTTGGATATTCTTAGAAAAATAGCAATTCAAGAGCCAGTTAGTTCAAGTTTGTCCCCAACAAGTAGGAGGCTTTGTGGATGTGACTCTACTTCTATGTCCAAGAAAAGCAGCGGAAGGAGAAAGGAATGTCTCCTTTTATTTCCCAACCCTCATCATACTTTGTATTCTGTAGTGTGGCCATTTACTTTGTAGTACATACCCCACTCAGAAGTTCAAATAGCTGCTCAGGTTGAGAGAATATGAAGTTCAGTTGAGGAAGTAAAAACACATTCTCCAAAAAGATAGAAATTGAGAGAGATAGCTGATGGTCTTTGGACTCAGTTTTGAGGAACATGATCTTTAACGGCGGAGAAGAGAGACCGTTGCTTCAAAGGTGAATTACATATAACATATAGTAACTGTTCTCTCAAGAGGAATAAAGCTGAGAAATCTAACTGAAAAATTCACCCAACGGAGTCGTTGCTCCTAGGAGAGAGTATTAGGATTTCACAGTTGAGGATATTGCTATTAGAGACCTGTGGTATATATGTGTAATCCCTAAGCATGGGCCTAATTCCTTCAGGCTTTTGCCTACTCTAATATTCTTATGGGAATGTGTTCCCTAGGTTTATGGGGGAAATATTTTTTAGCTATTGTTCTCATTTAATCATTTTAGCAAATGCCTTTCCTTTGTGCTAATTGTGCCTACTTAGTGGCTGTTAATTGGAAGCATATTGGTGAAGTCCCATGAGCTATAGTATGGCATGTACAGACCCTTCTGAGCACTCATCCTGATAATCTGAGTGTTAAGGTAGGAAAATAATCAAGACAGGGCGTTCCACTTCTTGGCTACTCAATATCTTAAAAGAAAGTGAAGCTATCATACACTCTTTCATAGTATGACATATATAATCCTTTAGGCAGTGAACAATGAAAAATCCCAATATATCTTCATTATCCATACACAGTCATTGATATAACGACTAAACCAACTGAAAAAAAATTTTAAAAGGATGTTTTTTTTGTCAGCCTTGTCTTGTTTTTCAAAAAAAAAACAAAAACAAATAAAAAAAGAAAAAAGTTTAATACAATATTTAATGAGGAGTCACATATATGTATATAATCTGTGTGTAAATATATTACATATACCTATATATAATATTTATATAAAATATATACACATGCATATGTCTGTATATGTGTATATCAGCAGTTTATTTGAAAGTTAAGAATTCTTTTTCTTTCCTGAAATCCCCAAAATTATATATGTGTGTATGCATACATACATACATGTATACACACATACATACACACACACATATATATGAAAGATATCTTGGAATGGGTGTTTATTAGTAAGAACTCAAGGATAAAATATGTAGTAGAATTATATACTTATAGACACTTCCCTAACTGACATCAGTGTTTCAGTGAAACAATAACTGACACTTTAACCTGATGGGGGAAACTGTCTTTTTGTTCAGAGTGCAAAAAAAGGAACCTTGTCCTTTTAGTGAAGCAAACAATGTGGTAGCTTTTTCCTAGAGCAAAAAACTTTGGCAAGGGGAATACTAGGAATTTGATTCAATCTCACTTTCCTATACCTATTTACTACTGCTTGGGATTGAAAACAGTTTCAGGAATATTCCCTCTATCCTCCATACACAAAAGTACACACACACACACACACACACACACTCACTCACTCACACAGAGATACACTGTTAAATTGCTCTAGGGGACTAAAACACAAACATAAGATCCTGGAGAAAAGGGAAAACAGATGGAAAGGGAAGAGGAGGGAGGCAGTAGGAGATGGAAGGGAGTAGGCTAACACCTGTTTTCTACCACAATGATCATTAACATTATCCCATGCTATGCCTTAAAGCTTTATTTTAAACACCCTTGTCTGCTACCTTCTGGGTTAAATGGATAGCTTTGAATATGCATTTCATTCTAATTAATTTGCACCAGAGTCAATGACTGCAATTAGAGTTGCTGAGCAAGGTTTACTTGCCAGTGAAAAGATTTGGCAGGTGGGTCTGGGGAACTTAGGAGGGACCAGAATAAAGAACAACCTCAGTCACTGGCGTCTTTTATATACTTAAGAACTTTGTATTTGCATGATTAAAATTGGACTCAATGCCATCTGGTTATAATATTATTTTGTGAAACTATCTATGACTGCCTAAATAGAAGAAGTACCAAGGAGGGAAATTGATTATTTGGGGTGGGATGGGGTCAAGGACATAAGGAATTCATTAATGAAAATAGGGAAAAATTCTTTATTTTTAAATGGAAGTTGCTCTTTTTAATTTTTTTAACTGGCATCATAAGAACTATAAGTGACGTGGTATGGAATAGTGACAAGAATCCTAACTGAAGGCAGAGGATTTGACGTCAAATCCTACTGATGTTTACTATTCATGTGACTTTAGATAAGTTAGTCAATCACAAACCTGGGTCTCAGTTTCTTTATCTGATGCGTACGTGTGTGGAAGTGGTGTTGGACTAGATAGCTTCTGTAGTTCCTTTGTTTTTTTTTTACTCATGATCCTAAGTATAGATAAAGATAAATTATATATATATATATATGTGTGTGTGTGTGTGTGTGTGTATGTATGTATAAATTCACACACATGTTATGTTGTGTGTATATACGTATATATATGCATACATAAACACCCACACATATTTATATATATATATATTTCTGTAATTTTCTTCCATAGTCCTAAAATCTCTATATGGTTTACAGAGATTTTCTAAGGCCTCTGCCCATAAGCAATAAGGAAATTGTATATTGCACCTATCCTGATACTTCTTAACCAATAGTCTCATTGACTAACTAATGGCTTCTGTCTTTATAAGGGAATATTAGTACAACATAATGATGGGATAGACCAATTTCCCTAAAGAATGTGAATACAGAAATTCCAAATAAAATACTAGCAAGGAGACTGCAGCAATATTCACCAGCAATATGTAACAGGTGTGATTTAAACAAAGCATTTGTGCACACACACATACGTGCACATTAAATCAGTCTTATAACTACCTATATGTATGTATACTTCTGTATAAATTATCAATATGATTGATCACATCAACAACAAAACAACAAATAGAATATGTTATCTCAACACCAAAAAACCCTTCAAACCTTTGACAAAATATAGCACCCATTCCAACTTAAATCACTAGAAATCATAGGAATCAATGGAAGCTTTCTTAAAACAATAACTAGCATCTAAAAACAAAAGCAAGCATTATCTCTAATGAGATGCAGTTAAATCTTTCCTCATAAAATTGGGCATCTATTATCACCAACATTATTCAATATTTTCTTTTAAATTCAATAAGACAAGAAATTGAAGCAACAAAAACTCGGCTACGGAGGAAGCAACACTATCAGTCTATGCTGATGATATGATAGTATAAGTATACTAACTTTTTAGTTGAAAAAATGATCAACTTTAACAAAGTTGTAGGACAAATAATAAATCCATAGATATCATTAACAATTTTATATAGAGTACTACCAACAAAACTCAGAAGAAAGTGATAGAAAGAGCAATTTCATTAAAAATAACTACAGACAATATAAAATATTTGGGACTTAACTGACAAAGATAGAATGAGGGACTATATTTTCACTCAAACAAAGACATATCTAAACAATTTGAGAAATATTGATTTCTCAAGGGAAGGCTGAGCCAAAACAACAAAAATAGCAATCATATTTGTTTATTTATTAAGTGTCATAGCAATCAAACTATTTAAGAATTATTTGATGGAAGTAGAAAAATATGGTTACAAAAGATCAAGAAAAGCAAGCAAACTAAAAAAAAATATGAAGGAAGGTGACCTAGCAGTACCAGTTTCAAAACTATACTACAAAGCAGTAAACTCCAAAAGAACCTGATACTGGCCAATAAATGGAGTGGTGGATCTGATTAGTATAAAATACACAGTAATAAATAACCATAGTAATCTGTGTTTTTTAAACCCAAAGATTCAAGCTTTGTGGGTAAGATCTCACCTTTTGACAAAAGTTGCTGCGAAAACTAGGGAGTGGTTTGATAAGAAGGAGGCATAAACCCACATCTCACACTGTATATCAAGATAAGGTCAAAATGGATAAATTATTTAGCCATAAAGGTTGATATCATAAGTAAAAAAGGAGACTATGGAATAAATGTACCTGTCAGATCTGTGGATGAGGTAAGAAATTATAATCAAACAAGAGATAGAGAGGAACAGAGGAAATAAATAGATAATTTTGATTACAAGAAATTAAAAAACAAAACTTTTTGCACAAATATGACTGACTAATCCTGACAAAATTAAAATGAAAACAGTAAAATGTTCCAGCCAGTTTTCATGACAAAAGCCTCATTTCTCAAAAATATAGAAAATAATATTAAAATTTCTGAAAATAAGTGCTATTCCCAAATAATAAAGTCAGACATTATTAATAGGTCATTTTAGAAGAAGAAATCAGAGCTATCAATAATCATAAAAATTCTCAAAATCACTACTTATTAAGAACATAAAAAAATTAAAAGAACTCTGAGATACAACCTCACAACTATCAGACTGGCTGACATCATAGAAAAGGACAATGAGAAATGGTGGAGGGTATTTGGAAAAATTCAGACATTAATGTACTGTTGGTGGAATTATGAACTAGTCAAGCATTTTGTAGAATCCTTTGTAACTATACTAATGTGGCTGTCACCACATGAGCATACACAGGATGGCTGCTAGCATAGGTACTTAGAGCTGCTTTACTAGGAAAGACAGCTATTTAAGGCATAAATAATCATTTTCAATTACATTCATTACTTCATTTGAAAAGAAGGCACCCTGACCTTCAGAGAAAATACAAACAGACTATGCAGGGACACTACAAGAAGAGAAATAAAGACCAGCAGACAGGACTTCCAACTGTTTGAGAAATCAGTACAAATCAACAAACAGACCCAACTGTCTGACCAAGGTAATATATACATAGTTACTAAAGAAAGAAGCACCAACATCTAGGTATTACAAAGATTGGGGCTACTTAACAACTATCTAGAATCTTAAATAACAAGTACGCTCTTCCAATAAGTAAGCACCAATGCAAAATGCTAACTGGAGAGTACAGTGTGTGTGTGTGTGTGTGTATCCTTTTTAGAGACAGTGGGGATCACAACCCTCCTGAATCAGTGCCTAATTAGAAATTAACTAAAAGGTATGAAAGCCTTCCTACAAGCAAACCTCCCCTAAGTTAACATCCCTTAATAGGCTCCACCTGAGACCTATTATTTGGTGGGAGGAGTCCCATATCCCACTAACATTCCAGCCAGTAAGGCTATAACAATGTACATGGCCTTTGACCCAGTGATACTACTAATATATCTGTACATCAAAAAGTTCAAAGAAAAGGAAAGAGGACCTCTTTGTACAAAAATATTGATTACTGGCCACCTAATATCACCAGGAGCTGCAGAAATACCAGCAATTTGGGAAAGAGCTTTCTCCTCTGGAAGCAAAGATCCACAGAGCTAGAAAGTCAAGTAACTGACTGGCAACATGAGCAGGCAAAGGAAGCAAAGCAAGCCCAGCAATACAACTTTAGATTTCTTTTTTGGGGACAAAAAGGATGAAAGCATGGAATGGGAGAAAGACAACACAATCAGAACTCTGACACCAAAGCTTCCAAGAAACATGAAGACTGTTTACAAGCCATAAAGTGGATTAAGAAGGATTTTAAAAACAAAATGAGTGGAGTGGAGGAAAAATTGGTCAGAGAAATGAGAATGATGCAAGAAAATCATGAAAAGAGAGTCAACACCTGACTGAAGAAAATAACACCTTAAAAATAGATTAATTCGAATGGTAAAAGAGGCCCAAAAGCCAATGAGGAGAAGAATGCCTTGAAAAGTCAAATTTGACACATGGAAAAAGAATCTTAAAAGCTTTCTGAAGAGAATAATTCCTTCAGAATAAGAGTGGAGCAAATGGAAGCAACTTACGTTATGAGAAACCAAGATACTATTAAACAGATAAAAACAAATGGAAAAAAATGGAAAGCAATGTGAAATATTTCCTTGAAAAAAAAACACTGACCTAGAAAAAAGATCCAGTAAAGACAATTTGAAAATTATTGGTCTACGTGAAAGACATGATAAAAAAAAACAATTTGGAAAGAATCCTTCAAGAAATTCTCAAGGAGAATTGCCCTGATGTTTTAGATTCAGAGGCCAAAATATAACTTGAAAGAATTCACCAAACACCTCTTGAAAAAGATCCCCAAAAGAAAACTCCTAAAAATGTTATTGCCAGGTTCCAGAATCCCCAGTTAAAGGAGAAAATATTACAGGCTGCCAAGAGAAAAAATTTCAATGCTGTTTAAACACAATAAAGATAACCCAGGATCTGGCAGCTTCTACACTGAGGAATAAAAGGGCCTGGAATATGATATTATGAAGATCAAGAGAGATGGGATTAAAACCAAGAATCAACTACCCAGAAAAATTGAGTATTATAGTCTGGTGAAAATATGGTCATTCAATGAGGTGGAGGACTTTCAAGCATTCTTGCTTAAAAAAACAAGAACTGAACAGAAAAGTTGACAATCAAATACAAGAAGCATGATAAGGTAAACATGGGAAAGAAACCATAAGGAACTTATCAAAGTTGAACTATTTGCATGCCAATATGGAAAAACAATAATAGACACTTATGAAACTTTTCTTAGTATGATTATAGGTGTTGGGAATCTAAATGTATACGTATATGTATATGTATATATATATGTGTGTGTGTGTGTATGTGTGTGTATATGTATACCTACACATATGTGTATATAGGAGATTATATATGTGTATGAATACATATCTGAGCATGTGTGTATATGTGTACATAGGGATTATAGGATCAATTGAATATGAAGGGATGATACCTTAAAATGTGAAATTCTGAGGTGGGAGAGGACTTGAATGAGAGGAGACAGGGAGAGACAAAATGGGGTTAATCATCCCATAAAAAAGAGGCAAGGGATAACTGTTACAACTTTACTTTCAATTACTCTCATTGAATTTGGCTTAGGGAAGAAATGGCATAAACTCTAAACTGGGCATCATGCCACACCGGAGAGTAGGGGGCATGGGGATGAGAGGCAGGATGACACAGGGTAGGACAGGTTCTAGTGGAGGGTTGCAGGAAACACGCACTTCAGTAAAGGGACAGGGACAGGATAGAGAAGAGAACAAGGGGGATCAAGATAGGAAGGAGGGACGATTGATCAGACTGTCACAATATGTCCACTGTGAAGATGTCCTGTGTAATTACACATTTGGAGAATGTATTGAATTGCTTGTCCTTCCAGTGGGGGCAGGTGACAAGGGAGGAACCTAAAGAATCTAGAATATAAAGCTCTGCAATGCATGCAACTAGGAGTTAAGATATGCAGGGACTGTGGTAGGGAGACCCTCCCTGCCCTACCAGAAAGTTAGAGGGGTGTTGGAGGAGGGCATGAAAGAGAGCAGATTGGGGGAGGGGCTTTACAATGGGATTGATGTTTTGGGGTTGGGGGTAGGGGAAAGATGGGGAGAAAATTTGTTAATCAAAAATCTCATGGAAATGAATGATATAAACAAGAAAACAAATAAAAAATTTATATTAAAAAAAAGAAATTCACAAGGAAAATTGCCCTGATATTTTAGAACCAGAGGGCAAAATAGAACTTGAAATAATTCACCAAACACCTCTTGAAAAAAATCCCCCAAAGTAGACTCCTAGGAATGTTATAGTCTGGTTCCACAGTTCATAGATAGAGCAAAAAATATTACAATTTGCCAAGTAGAAACAATTTTAACACTGTGGAAACACAATTAGGATAACCTAGGATCTAGCAGCTTCTACACTAAGGAATTGAAGGACCTGGAATATGATATTCCAGAGGTCAAGGGAACTAGGATTAAATCCAAGAATCACCTACTCAGCAAAATTTGGTATCCAGGGGAAAATATGATCATTTAGTGAGGTAGAGGACTTTCAAGCATTCTTTCTTAAAAAAAAAAACAGAACTCAATAGAAAATTTGACACTCAAATACAAGAAGCACGTGAAAGTAAACATGGAAAAGATATCTTAAGGAACTTATTAAAGTTGAACTATTTACATGCCAACATGGAAAACTAATAATTGTAACTTATGAAACTTTTCTCATTATGAGGACAGGTGAAGGGAATACAAATGTGAGTGTGTGTGTGTGTATAGATAGATACACACATAGATATACATATAGATATACACACACATTCACACATATGAGTATATCTAGATGTGCGTATATAAATGTATGTATGTGTATGTCTACATACACATATGTCTATATAGGAGGGTATTTATATTCATATCACTACATATTGGAGTATGTGTATATATGTGTACATAGAGGGTACAGAATCAATTGAATAGGAAGGGATGATACTTTAAAAGGTGAAATTGTGAGGTGGGAGAACAATAGAATGAGAGGTGATGGGGAGAGATAGAATGAATTTAATCATCTTATATAGAAGAGGCAAGGGATAACTGTTACAGTGGGGTGGGGGGAAGAACAGGAAGGCAAAAGGGCAAGGGCCAACCTTACTCTCATTGAATTTGGCTTAGGAAAGGGATGACATAAACTCTAGACTGTGTGTCTTGCCACACAAGAAATTAGGGTTGGTGAGGAAGGAGGGCTGATGATAGATGGGAGGGGAGGGTGGGTGGGAGGGTTTCTGGAAGCACACACTTCCATAAAGGGAAAGGGACAGTGTGGAGAATAGAACAAAGGGAGGGAGGGATAAGAAGGAGGAACATATAATAATTCTCTCACAATATGTCCATTGTGGAATTGTTCTGTGTAAATGGGCATGTATAGACTGTATTGAATTGCTTGTCTTTCCAGTGGGACTGGGTGATGAAGGAGGAAGGGAAACAATCTAAAATTTCAAGTTGTATAATCAAATGTTAAAAAATCTATATAAGTATGTATACACACATTATTATCATTATTATTTACTTCATGTAACTGGGAATTGAGAAATACTGGCACTGAGGTAGAGAGATCCGTCTTGCCCTACCAGAAAGTCAGAACAGCCATGGGGGAGGACATAGGAGAGAGTAGATTTTGGGAGGGGTAATACAGTGTGATGTCTATTTTTGGGTCGTGGGTGGGGGAAAGATGGGGAGAAAATTTTAACTCACACTCTTGTGGAAATGAATGATGTCAGCAAGAAAAAAATAAAGTAAAAATATTGAGAGCACGTCTTTTGTGGTGGTAAAGCATTGAAAACTAACGGGATTGCCATCAATCAGGAAATGGCTGAACAAGTTGTGGAATATGATTGTTATTTGATTGATTGAATCTTAAAGTGTGAAGCTGGTTTCTCCCTTAGGGAAACCAGCTGATTCTTCTCTTGTTCCTTGTTCCTTTCTGTAATAAGATATAATATTGAGACTTTCCTTGTTCTGAAGATTGTATATAATATTGTGAACTGTTGAAACTGTGAACATTGTACTGAATCTGATCTTGTAATGGAATAAACAGAGTGTTAACTAATACTGTGTAATCCGAATCTTAAAAGCTGTTCACAGTAGCATTCTCTCAGAAATCTACTGCTGATTGGCTTTACAATATGGAGAATCAAATATCCACCGGGAAGGCAACTGATTTTCTCTCACTGAAGATTTTTATCATATAGATAACAAACAGAATAGTTTGTCTATGTCAAGGAGCACAATATGTATGTATTTAAGTCATTGTAATGCTTCTTATTTCAGGTATTCAGGTGCCTTTGAGCCTCAACTTTGAGTGTGTCAAGTCTTTGTTGTAAACAGTATATATTTCTTTTTTTCCTTAATAGACCTAAAGGAGTTTGGAGACCTACTCTGCCCTTAACAAGTCTCATATCATCATATAGAGCTCATGGTGGGAGAAGCTTACTGAAAGAACAGAACTGGAAGGGCATAACAGGAAAGAGCAGGCCAGATTAAAGTTCTGTCACAAACTGTGACTGAGTAGAACTGAGAGGGAGAATGCTTGTGGTATCAGCATTCTATCTATTCTGTCTGTGTTAATATTACTTTGACTGACAGAAGCCCTCTGTCTGTTGATTAGTGTTAGTGTTACTTTGTCAGACAGAAGCACTCTGTTGATTTGTGTTGATTTCTCAGACAAAAATTGAATTGAGATGATAGTGCTGGCAATGTGTGTGACTATTGCTTTAGCCCTTTGTTTTCCTAGAAATAGAAATTGTGAAGAGCTTGTAGTGGAGTAATCCCCATGAGCTGCAATATGGAACAGGAGTAGAGAGCTGCCTACCCATGAATCCAGGCAGCAGTCAGGTGAATTCAGGCAAGAATTGGGAACAGCCAGCCCATAGAGGAGGAACTGAGGAGTTTGGAAGCCAGACTTGAGTCAAGGTGAAAGATTACTTGGATACTCAGTAGTGACTGATGATATTGTAACTTACTATGACCTAGAACAGAAGGCCTTTTTATTCTCCACTATCCCTTAAAGATGATTGGCTTAAGGATGATTAACCCCTTAAGGATGTTTGGCTTAAGGAAGACAGCCTTTAGTTAAGACAAAAGAAGACTTTAGATCACTGGTTCTCAACCCTCCTAATGCTGTGACCCTTTAATACAGTTCCACATGTTGTGGTGACCCTAACCATAAAATTATTTTCGTTGCTTCTCCATAACTGTAATTTTGCTACTGTTAGGAATCATAATGTAAATATCTGATATGCAGGATATATTTTCATTGTTACAATTGAACATACTTAAAGCATAGTGATTAATCACAAAACAATATGTAATTTTATTTGTGAAATATTTGAAATTATAAATAAATGAAATTTTATCTTGAAATATGGTGGAGCATGATAACAATCTTAATATAACAACAGTAAACTACATTGCTACATTTTCAACACTCTGGCTAAACAGCCAATGTCAGTGTGAAGGTTGAGATTGCTCCTTTCTCACCAGAGCAGAAATTCATGGGACAGTCTTTGCAAGAGCACAATGAAGATCATCTTCTACAACAAGTCTACTTCTGTATTTAGACTTGATAACCATCAAGCAGGAAAACCCTGTTTCACAAAGCTATGTTATTGGAAATGGAAGAAAAAGGCACAACACTGTCTCAGACAGAACAAGATATGACTGCAAACACTTGATCCAGAATTTTGTAACTGGCATTGTAGAGAAAGCAGTTCTTGATGCATTGCTGTTAATAAGCTCAATGAACTCTTCTTCTGCTGTTCCAGTAACATCTTCAACTTTGACTGTGAATGGGCTTCTGGCAAGTGCAAATGGGGTGTCAGGTAGATTTGGAAAGTACAATGAAATTTCATCTGCAAGCATGTGCAAGTATTCTTTCACAGAAATTCTCATTGTAATCCTTTTGTCTGGTACAATGTCATGTTCCTCAAAGAAAGCAGATAAGGTAGGCAACATGTAAATTTTATTTTCATCCTTTTTTCTTTGCCAAAGCTAAAATTTCATTTGGGATGATTGGATCTTTTCAGACAAATCAAGACATGTTACATTTGGTCCTTTCAGTGATTAATTTAACTCATTCAAGATGGCAAAGATGTCAACCAAGTAAGCTATTTTCTTCAGTTAACTTTTATCGCTGAAAAGTTCTTTGAACTGTGGTCTTGATTTCTGATTAAAAAACGTTTTGAGTTCATCACAAAGCTCAAAAACACATTTTAAAACTTTTCTTCTCAACAACCATCTCACTTAATTATAAAATAGCAGGTCATTGTTGAGCTCATCCAACTTGCTGCACATTTGTGAAAGCAGTCGACTGTTTAAAGTGCTTGCCTTTACTAAATTGACAGAACTTGTGATGATTTTCATTGCTTCTTGTAAATCTTGTGGCAGTGTCTTTGTTGCTAATATTTGCACGTGAATCATACAGTGAATTCTGATGACTTTTAATGACTCATTCAGCACCAAATGTTGCAAGCCAGATCGACATCCTATCATAGCTGGAACACCATCTGTGCAAACACCACAAACCTTTTTCTCAAGAGATCTTATGCTCTTTCAGAAATGAATCAACTGTGTCAAATACATCACATGCAGTAGTTGTTGTTTCAAGAGGTTTGCAAAAAAGAAATTCATATTAAAGTTGCCATCATTAACATATCTCACATAAACCAGTCACTGTGAAGTTGCAATGTTTGTAGATTTATCAAGCTGGATACTAAATATTGGAAGAGGAGCAGATTTAATTTCCTGGATTACCTGATGAAGAATATCAGCAGACATGTCATCTATTCTTCTGCAGAAAGTGCCAGTAGAAAAGGAAATTACACTCAATTTCATAACAAATTCATCTCTGATTATAACTTGAACAACGTCTTTGGTCATTGGAAACAGACAATCCTTGGCAGTGGTGTGAGTTTTCATAGATCTGGTAGTTCTGAGTGACACCAAATATGAAGTTTCCATGACTGCTATGTTTTGTTTGTGGTACTTGCCACCAGTGTGAAGTCTGGCTTTCTTGAGTCCATCTGCTTTGCTTCTAAAATAGTCGGTATAATTGCAGAAAAAGCTTGGGTGCTTGCTAACAAAATGGCATTTCAGTTTGTTCAGCTTCATAGATTCAGCTGATAGAACTTCCCAATAAATAACACATTGTGGTTTCTCAATTCCTGCTGTAATTATTGAGGTAAAACCATACTGCAAAAAATTCTTACTATATTTACTTTTCTCAATGTTTTTCTCCACCCAATCCATTGTCATGGGATGGTTTGCTAATAAAAATAATATAGAACAATAGCCTTAACAATACAAAAGATAATACACGGAATAGTTCAGTAAATACAGTTAATTAAATTTCCTACAATTTACCATTCTCTGTGTTGTTGTTGTTGTTGTTGTTGTTTTTCTACATACCTGTTACAATCACAAGGGAGCAGTATTTACATCAACCACAGATGAATATAAAAAGACCAAATCAGAATCCATATTAGGCTCCCAAGGTACAGATATTTTTTTTCAATAGTTGATGATTTTACAGTACATGATTTTACATTTAACCAATAATTAGAATTCACAAAGTGTCATTTTACCTCCAATACTGCTGCTTTCAACACAGTAGCTTCTTTTAACAGAGGAGCTGCTTTCAACACAACAGCTACTCTCTACACAGTAGCTGATCTCTACACATGTGTGATTGGTCTACATAAGTACATTATGACACCAACCCTGTCACATACACCTGTATTTGTACAGAGTGTATATGATGGGGTTGGCATGCTGATGTCATCACATTGGATTCTTGTATGTGAGTGTATCTGCATGTGGGTGGACCCACCTGGAGATGGATAAAGGAGCCGTGTCTCAGTTCTTCAGACCACTGAAAATATGTGTTATGTTGTAGTGAATGTAGTTCTTCAGTTTCTTGAATATTTTGCTTTAGTTTATTGCTGAATAAATGGAGTTCGCGATACGATTTGATTAGATCTTTAGAGTTATTCACAGTAGCAGTCCTCAGGAGAGCTGCTTGTTATTAACTTTATAATCATAGATACATAAATATAGCCCTTATGGCTCTGCAGATGATATCTTGTCTGTTTGCAAGCCAAAAAAAGGCTGCAATTTAATAAAATACCTCAACTAGCTATTATAAGCATGAAATAAGTTTAAATAGGTAAAGTAATTACAAACCTTAAAGCTTAAATACAGCTTTATTATTATTATTATTATTAATTATTTCATTTATTGTCTTGTTTACATCATTCATTTCCACAGGATTTTGAGGTACAAATCTTCTCCCCATCTTTCCCCTACCCACAATCCCAAAACAGTGATCCCACTGTAAAGCCCCTCCCCCAATCTCCTCTCTCCTATGTTCTCTTCCATCGCCCCTCTAGCTTTCTGGTAGGTCAGGACGTGCCTCCCTACACCAGTGCCTGTATATCTTAATTCCCAGGTGCATGCAGTTAATAATAATAATAATAATAATAATAACATAAAATTATATATATATATATACATATATATATATATATATATATATATATATATATATACACATTTGATTGTAGAACTTTAAATTCTAGATTCTTTTGGTTCCTCCCTCATCACCCACCCCCACTAGAAGGACTAGTAAGTCCGTACAGGCTGTACATGTGTAATTACGCAGACATCTCTACAGTGGACAAATTGTGAGAGACTGATAATATGTCCCTCCTTCCTATCCTGTCCCCCCCTCCTTGTTCTATTCTCTATCCTATCCCTGTCCCTTTATTGAAATGTGTGCTTCCAGTTGGCCTCCTCCCCCCGCCCTCCCCTCCATCATCCCACCTTTCATCCCTATACCCCCTACTCTCTGGTGAGGCAAGATACCCAGTTTAGAGTTTTTGTCATTTGTTCCCTAAGCCAAATTAAATGAGAGTAAAGTTGACCCTTTCCCTTTTGCCTTCCTGTTATTCCCCTCCATTGTAACATTTATCCACTGCCTGTTCTATATGGGATAATTAAACCCATTCTGTCTCTCCCTGTCTCCTCTGATTCTAATCATCGTCCACCCCAGAATTTAAAGTATCATCGCTTCCTATTCTATTGATCCTGTGCCCTCTATATACACATATACTCAGATATGTATTAATATGCATATATACCCTTCTATGTAGACATATGTGTTGGAATATGCATTTATACTTTTGTATTCCCTTCATCTATCCTCATACTGAGAAAAATTTCATAAGTAACTCTTATCATTTTTTTCATATTAGCATGTAAATAGTTCAAGTTTGATAAGTTCCTTACGATTTTTTCCCATGTTTACCTACTCATGCTTCTTGTGTTTTGATGTCAAATTTTCTCTTCAGTTCTGTTTTTTTCAGCAAGAATGCTTGAAAGTCCTCCACCTCACTGAATGAACACATTTTCCACTGAGACATTATACTCAGTTTTGCTCGGTAGGGTAGTTGATTCTTGGTTTTAATCCTAGCTCCCTTGATCTCCGAAATATCATATTCCAGGGGCTTTGATCCCTCAGTTTAGAAGCTTCCGGATCCTGGATTATCCTAATCATGTTTCCACAGTGTTCAAATTGCTTACTCTTGGCAGCCTGTAATATTTTCTCCTTTCTCTGGGGACTCCAGAACCTGGCTATCACATTTCTAGGTGTTTTCTTTTGGGAAGCTTTTTCAAGAGATGATTGGTGAATTCTTTCAAGTTCTATTTTGCCCTCTGGTTCTAAAACATCAGGGCAAATTTCCTTGAGAATGTCTTGAAGGATGCTTTCTAAGTTCTTTTTTTTATCATAGCTTTCAGATAGTCCAATAATTTTAAATTGTCTCTCCAGGATTTATTTTCCAGGACAGTTTTTTTTAGAGATATATCACTTTGCCTTCTATTTTTTTCATTTGTTTGTATCTGTTTAATAGTATCTTGATTTCTCATAAAGTCATTTGCTTCCATTTGCTCCACTCTAATTCTGAAGGAATTATTCTTTTCAGAAAGCTTTTGAGATTCTTTTTCCATCTGGCAAATTTGAGTTTTTAAGGCATTCTTCTCCTCATAGATTTTTTGCTCCTCTTTTGCTGCTTGAGTCAATCTGTTTTTTAAAGTGTTATTTGATTTAGTCAGGTTGTTGACTCTATTTTCATGATTTTTCTGCATCATTCTCATTTCTCTTCCAAATTTTTCCTCCACTTCTCTTATTTGGTTTTTGAAGTCCTTTTTAAGTTGATCTATAGCTTAGTCAATCTTAATGTTTTTTGGAAGCATTTGCTGTGGGAGTTCTGACTTTGTTGTATTCCTCCCTTTCCATGCTTTGATCCTTTTCGTCCCCAAAAAAGGATTCTAGAGTTTTGTTATTTTTCTTACTTTGCTTCCTTTTCCTACTCATCTTGGCCAGTCAATTAATTGCCTGATTTTTAACTTTGTGGAACTCTACTTCTGGGAGTGGAGGGTGGGGAGATTTATTATTAGTTTTTTGCTATCATTATCGTGATGATGATGATGATGATCATCATCATCATTAAAAGTATCCACAAATAATATAATTGTCTTCTCAGTATTTGAGGACTTATTTAATCAGTGTTGATATTGCATACATTGATAAATTTCACAATCACTTAGCAGATAGTCCAAGAAATCATCTATGGCCACAATTACCATCATCTCGTGATCAACCTGTTGATAAGCCTCATAGATAAAAGCTAGGTTGATCTTTATTAATGGACACATCATGTATTGCAAAGTCAACAATTAAAATCCCCAGCTTGCCTTGAATTGTCAGTTTGTTTTAGCTGAAATGGTCTTTGGTCATGGATGGTCACCTCTATGCCATGATAAAAAATCACAGGAGTTCATGGAAGTTTATACCCTACTGTAGCAGAAGGAAAAAAAAAACATACCATTTGTTTAATTTGAGATTTCGTTCTCAAGTAAAATGTACATTTGTCAATAAAGCCTAGAGATTTTCAGTTATATTGCAGAAGAAAAACTATATTATTAAGAAGGATGGTATGTGTAAATCATATGATATTCAGAGGCAATTGGAGGAACATTTTTGCTAGGAACTGGTCTATTCTCATTAGTACATGTTACTGAAGCCAATGAAAGGCTATTCGTAGAAAATGATGCTTTGTCAGTCTAATTTGCATGAAGCAAATTAATGCCTTCAAAGTGAAAGGTTATAATCCGATAGTGCATCCAGGGACTTGTAGTTATTTGATATATTATAATAGTTGTGCAGCCATAATTATTTATTAATGAATGGAAGATACTGAAAGTGTGGCTGTTTTTTTTATATTTCTTTTTACAACAGGTCATATACCTACTGTCACTTGGGAGAAAGCAAATCAGTTTTTAATGGATAATTAGCAAACAATATTGCCGTTTTACACTGATTTTTATGAATCTCAAGAATAAGTGAGCAAGTATGTCCATAATGCATAAAAGCATAGGCACTCTTATATACTTCAAACTACTTGACATGTGGCAAAAAGGATAGTAAATTTTAGGAGTTGTGGAAGAAGATGCTGGAAATATAGGCAAGAGAACAAAATATTGAAACAGTAGATTTAATTCATAAGAATTCTGTATGGTAATCCTTAATGGTGATATAAATATTTGCATTTGAATAAGACTGAATTTATGCTCTATAAATGGTGAGCCCTTCTTTCCCCCTCTAAAAAATAGTGCTCGCTCTCCAAAAATTTCTCATACATACCAATGGGAAGGTGGCAATTATGAAACTGGTATAACCTATCCCAGAAAGAGGTTTTGCAGAATATTCAAATTAAAAAGAACAACATGAAAACTCTTAAGAAAATTTTGTGGGTCCCCAAATATCTAGAAAGTTAGAAATGTTCCAAATGCTTCATCAAATCATACACAGTTTGAAATCTTATGGAAACAATGAAAAAGTTTAACTCTTAGTCATTAAAATGTCAAGATGCAAAGCACTATGTAAAAAGGACATAATGACCATGAAAGTTTGGGTAATTTTATCCTAAAAGTTATTGAGACTGATTTTAATATTTAAATGGTTTGGGGATCCAAGAATCTTACTGTAGACATAACTTTCTTGTCGCCTAAGTACAATAAATAAATAAATAAATAAACAAATAAATAAATAAATGAATGAATGAATAAATAAATAAATAAAAACGCAGAATGTGAAGGTCTTGGAAATACCCTAGCCTTTAGGTTACAAACTACATGAACAAGATGCGAAAGGAAACATTGAGAGTTGATGTTTCTGGTCATTCTAGTTACAAAATATCTGAGCGATTCCATGGTGCTTTTTAAATTCTTCTCAATTTTCTCCAAATATATGGCTTCAAATAAAAAAAGCTTAACTCCAAAGCTTAGTGATATTAATATTCTTTCGTTATATACAAGACATAAACAGACAGTGTAGACTCAGCCAAACTCCTGACAATTTAAAGGTACATAAGAACTTGTTACTTTTCTAGCTACTGTTTGGCCAACTTAATCTGTATCTGCATGGTACCAAGCATGTTAACTATTCTGTGGATTACTAATTTCTCATTTGGTTTCAGTTTCAGATGTAAATATCCAAGACAATTACCTGAGTTAGGTCTAGTCGTCATATTGTTTCTTACACAACTGTCTGTGATATTTAAGTCTCCATTTTCCTACTTCAATTGAATTTGTAAAATTTTTGTAGCTTTACTCATCCCTGATCATTGCTACATTGGCAAAATGGTTATTAAATCTGTCAGCTGAGCATGAGAAAACAGCTGTATGGTATAACTAGTGTTTTTTTCCTTCTTCCTGTGTTTTGTAAGTGTTGTTTTGTAAATTTAGTCCAAAATTGAATATACAATGACTCTGCACTTGTTTCATCCTGTCCTTTCTTTAGAAGCAAGTCATTTGATATATCTCCTAATTTTGGCGTGTCTCACTTCATTAAGAGAAATCTCTCTTTTTTCATTGTTTTATCTCTCAAGAAGCTTATATTTTAATGCAGAAGACAATGTGTAACACATAACATACCTGATATTAACAAAATATATTGAAGACACTTTGAAAGGGATTGTATTATCTGCCCTTTAAACACATCTTTTTTCCAATGGGTATGCACTTTGTGCCAGTTGTCCTCATAGCACCCAACTGGGTTCAAATATGAATTACAGAATATTGCTGTTAGAAGGGAATTTCAAGGCTGTCCATTGCAATGTGTTTTCCCCTTTACGGGCCCCAGGAAGTGACCATCTAGCCTCTGCATGAAGATGTCCGAGGATGAGGATGAAGACCACTCTTTTTATGAGTCTCCCACCTTATTTCATATGATCATAATTGCTGCTTCTTTTGGACATCCTCAAAAATCCCTTCCTAAATGATTCTGCATTCAATGTAATGAAAACTTATTTGTGCATTGTTTTCAAAGCTAAAATACTACCCATGGAAAATGTTGTACAGACCTTGTACCCAAAATCTGCTACATCCATTTATTTGTTCCTATTGCTGATACTCTAATTGTAAAGTATTCTAAATCTCTGAACGTGTCATGCTTGACATTATTACAAGGCATACTCCTGTAACAATGAATGTAATTAATTCATGGCTCCTCTGAGGAGGGTATGACAATTAAAGAAAGTCCTTTTAGTCAGACTGGGGTAAATTTAATTATTGGGGTTGACATGGCAATTTGCATACTTTACCCACCATTCACTATACCATGTTTTCTCTTAAAAGAGCCATGACCTATAGAAGTGTCATTTCCTTCTTGTGGTACTATTGAATAAAATGACAGGCATACCAAGAGAGTACTGCAATTACTGTTTCAGTTTTATAATGATGAATATATAAATTTGAAGATAGGATGGAGAATGAGGAGATTGCAGCAATCTGTTCAGGACAATTTTTCCCCCCTCAATATTTCAGTGACAGTAATAACATTGATACAATCTCTGAGCTGCTTATCTACCATGACTTACAAATTTGAAACTTAAACTAACTTTCCTTTTCTAAATGCATCTCATATTTCCAAGAACAGTAGCCTAGTAAACAGGGATACACTCTTAAATGGGTGGATAGTTCATTGTCACAAACATCACTAAAAGACAGGAATGTGTCTAACTAAACTCAAAGCTTTATTATTACAGAAGGGAATTAAAAATAAAAAATGCACTGCATTTGATATCATGGTATGCCTAGAATGAGAAAAATCACTTTATATAGACTTTAATTAATGATACACTCTAGAGGTTAATTGAACTCAATTTTGGCCTAACTTCTCTAAAGGCCAATTATAAAGTGAATTTTACTCAATCTACAGACTTGTAAAATTGTTATTTTAGTTCACTGTTTCTGGTTTTAGATAGGAGATTTTGGTCTGGTAGTTACCTGTTGGAAACATATAAAACAACACTTTTTAAAAGGAATAAAGGAAAAAAAAGGTCCTCTTTAAAAATTCTTGCCATCATTTACCCTATTAATAATTTGCTGTTTTGCATATTATGTATCTATACTATTTCCCCCATTTTTATTTTGCTGGAGAACAATGAATGGGTATATCATACCCATCCAACAACTCTTCATCACCGAAGTCAGTAGAGACAATACTGCATATCCCCTTTCATATTCCTTCTGCCCTTATTTCTGTCTGACCTAGAAGAGAATTAGTACTCCAGTGCCAATTTATATTCCTGAGAAGCTTGAAGGGAAGTGTGAATTGAGATAGAGTAGGCAATTTCTCCACAAGAAAATTTACTCTGGACAAGCCACTTAACCATTTTAAAACTCACTTTTTAATAGATAAAATGGGGAGAATAGTACCTATCATACAACTGTAGGTAATTAAACAAGCTAATATACAGTATTTAAAACACTTTCTTTGGTTTTAGAGCATTATTTATATTATTATTGATAGTAGTAGTAATGATAGTAGTAATAGAAGTAGAAGTAGGGGAAGAGCCAAGATGGCAGCATAGAAGCAGCAAGATTTTTCAGCTTCCACATAGCCCCCTTCAAATACCCATAAAATATGACTCTAAAAAAATGTTAGGGCTCTGAAATTCACAAAAATACAGAAAATACATCTCTTGCTGGAAGCAGCTCGGCAGGTGGGGTTCATCATAGCAGGCTGTGAGAAAAAAAACAGCCCAGCATGAAACCATGGCCTGGCCCCAGGTTGGTCAGGAGAACCCACAGCAGGAGTCTTCAGGAGAGAGGATCAGTGGCAGCTGGGGCAGTTTCCAGATTTATGAAGCCAGAATAAATAAGGACTAAATGAAATGTTAAAGGAATTTAGCTAAATTTGGGGGAGAAAGGCAATCCAGTCAAAGAGCTGCAAGGGCAAGGTAGCAGCACAAGTAGCCCCAGCTCCACCCTGCTGCTTCAGAGCTCCTGGCCTGCAGACTACAGGGTGGCCAATCAATTATTCAGAAGCCAAGAGCTGTTGTGTTGAGCGGCCTAGATGTGGGAGCATTGTCTTGGGTGGTGGTCCTGGGATGGGTTTTCAGTGATCCAAAGCTGGTGGGCATGGCAGCAGCTCCCTAATATCTCTGGCAGGTGTAAAAACCCTAGCAATTTGGGACAGAGCTTTCCCCTCTGGAAGCATATTTGCACAGAACTAAAAATACAAATAATTTGCTGGCAAAATGAATAGGAAAAGGAAGCAAAGTAAGAACAGTAACCAAACTCTAGAATACTTTTTTCGGAACAAAAATGATCAAAGAATGGAACAGGAGGAAGACAATACAGTCAGAAATCCGACACCAAATACTTCCAAGAAATATGAAGATTGTCTACAAGCCATAGATCAACTTACAAAGGACTTTGAAAACCAAATAAGAGAAGTGGAGGAAAAATTTAGAAGAGAAATGAGAATGATACAAAAAATCATGAAAAGAGAGTCAACAACCTGATTGAAGAAAATAACACCTTAAAAAGAGATTAACTTAAATGGCAAAAGAGGACCAAAAAGCCAATGAGGAGAAGAATGCCTTAAAAAGTTAAATTTGCTGGATGGAAAAGGAATCTCAAAAGCATTCTGAAGAGAATATTTCCTTAAAAACTAGAGTGGAGCAAATGGAAGCATTTGCTTTATGAGAAACTAACATATTATTAAACAGTTATAAACAAATGAAAAAATAGAAAACAATGTGTAATATCTCCTTGAAAAAAACCACTGACCTGGAAAATACATCCAGGAGAAACAATTTGAAAATTATTGGACTTCCTGAAAGCTATGATCACAAGAAGAATTTAGAAACTATCCTTCAAGAAATTCTCAAGGAAAATTACCCCGATATTTTGCAACCAGAGGGCAAAACAGAACTTGAAAGAATTTACCAATCACATCTTGAAAAATATCCCCAAAAGAAAACTCCTAGAAATGTTATAGCCAGGTTCTGGAGTCCCCAGATCAAGGAGAAAATATAACAGGCTGCTAAGAGAAAGCAATTTGAGCACTGTGGAAGCACAATTAGAATAACACAGGATCTGGCAGCTTCTGCACTAAGGGATTGAAGGGCCTGGAATATGATATTCCAGAGTTCAAGGGAGCTGGGATTGAAAACAAGAATCACCCACCTATCAAAATTGAGTATAATGTTCCAGTGGAAAATATGGTCATTCAGTGAGGTGGAGGACTTTCAAGCATTTTTACAGAAAAAAACAGAACTGAACAGAAAATTTGAGAATCAAACACAAGAAGAATTAGAAGGCAAACATGGGAAAGAAATCATAAGGAATATATCAAAGTAGAACTATTTACTTGTCAATATGGAAAAAAATGATAATAGCAACTTATGAAACTTTTCATATAAATATATATATATATACATATGTGTGTATACATATATACACACATATATATGCATGTATATATGTATACACACATACATACACACATATATACACATATATGTATTTATTGTATACATACACATATATACATGTATATATGGTATATGTGTGTATATGTACACATATGTCTATATAGGAAGGTATATATGTATATGAATACGTATCACAGCATGTGTGTATATGAGTTCACAGAGGGCACAGGATCAATTGAATTGTAAGGGATGATACTTTAAAAGTTGAAATTCTGAGGTGGGAGAGGATTAAAATGAGAGCAGACAAGGAGAGACTGAATGGGGTTAATCATCCCATATAGTAGAGCAAGGGATAACTGTTACAATGGAGGGGAAGAACAGGAAGGCAAAAGGGAAAGGGTCAACCTTACTCTCATTGAATTTGGCTTAGGGAAGGAATGACATAAACTCTGAACTGGATATCTTACCACACTGGAGAGTAGGGGAGATGGGGATGAAAGGTGGGATGATAGAAGGGAGGGTACGGGTCAAGGGCTGCTAGAAGCACACACTTCTGTAAAGGAACAGGGACAGGGTAGAAAATAGAACAAGGTGGGGGGGACAGGATAGGAAGGAAGGACATATAATCTGTCTCTTACAATATGTCCACTGTGGAGGTATTCTGCAAAATTACACATGTATAGCCCGTAAGGAAGTGCTCCTTCATGCAGTGGGGGTGGGTGAAGAGGGAGGAATTAAAAGAATCTGGAATTTAAAGTTTTACAATCAAATGTTTATATATATGTATATACTTATTTTTATTATCATTAACTACACACAACTGGGGATTAAGATATACAGGCACTGGGGTAGGGAGACCCATCCTGTCCAGCCAGAAAGTTAGAAGAGCAATGGAGGAGGATATAGGAGAGAGCAGATTTGGGGAGGGGCTTTACAGTAGGATTGCTGTTTTGGGGTGATGGGTAGGGAAAAGACTGGGACATATTTGTAACTCAAAATCTCATAGAAATGAATGAAGTAAACAAGAAAATAAATTTTTAAAAAATAAGAAAAAACTAATCAAAAGGAAAAAAATTGTAATAAAAAAAGATATTCCTTTGTGGGAATAACAAATGGGATGGAACACCCTCAAATAATTATGCCTGTGAATAAAAGTCAATTAGAGGTAAAAAAACATAGTAGTAGAAATAGTAATTATAGTAGTCATAGCAGTATGTTATTATTTTTTCCGTTACTACTATGTCCCTAAAGAGGTATCAATATCTGCATTAAAAATCCAATATTGATTTGTGAGGTGGTTGCAGCTGCTACTGATCATAACCCTAATAATAAGCCTAAAAAGGTAGATCAAAATAACATGGGAATAGAAAAATACACCTCTTATCCCTGTTAATGCTATTTCCTATTGGAGTTGTAATGAGGATATTTTCTAGAGCATATATAAAATTAGCTTATAACTTAGTACTTTTATTAAATTATGAAATAACTTATTTTAAGCCCCCATGGTTGTTGTGGAGATCAGATGAAATAATAATTACAAAACTCATACCACAGTGTCTGTCACATAGTAGGAACTACACAAATATTAGCTGCTGATGTTGCTTTGAAGTATTATTGAAGATTTCATAATGCTACACCTCCTTTGACAATTTGAATAATACTACCCTTATTGATTGTGACCAATTTTGGCTATGTTTGTTTGGGTGTGATTCTGCTTCTGAAACATCACATATTTGTATTCTTTTAGCTTTTTTTCTTTAAGTTCTTGAACCATTGAAAGATTGTTCCTCCTCTTACATTACTTCCCAGTACATGGGTGATAATATTTTACTGGATTTGGTGGTCCTTCAACCAAAGAGAAAAAAAGGAAATGCAATCCATAACTTCAATACAAATGAATATATACCAAAACAGACTGATCTGAATAATTCAATTGTTTTTTTTTTCATTTGTTTGCTTGTTTGGTTGTTTGGTTGGTTTTTAGATGATAGATGATAAGAATTGAGTGAGCAGGATTGAGAATAGACCTTTTTAAAAAATCACCCTTAGCTTTTGTTATTATTTTGTTTTCTGTCTTCCTATGGGACCAAACATTATTAGCTTCTTTTCCCTATACATGAAAGATAGATGAAAGCTAGAAAGATAAGATGTGACCCTGGTCTCATGCTATTGCTTGCTTCCCTACATTTTTAAATTCTAAACTCTTCATAGACTGTCTCTCACATATATAGGCTTGTGAGGACCAAATTCAAATGCTCTGAAATGTCTGCCATTGGCTCTTTGAATTTTGCTTCTTCCATATTCTAATTCATTAAACTTAAACTCTATGTGGTTTTTAATGTTTCCAGTTAAGGAGAGACTGTGTCGGTATATGAAGTAAGGGCATCTAAATCCTTCAAAGCTTCTATTCATAGAAATTTCAGTGGATTTGAGAGCTGCCTTTTGTTCTTTCTGAAATAAAACAGTATAAATAATTCTGCCATGATAATGGGCAGTTGATGCAGTATATATCTATCCATGAAAAACAGTTTTTCCCATCATCCTCAATATTAGGTTTTATTTTTAGGTTTCATTCAATTTAATAGCATGGAGAATAAACCTTCTTGCTGTAGCACCCACCTGGAATGGATGTGCATAGAGAAGACGTTCATAGGATACTCAAGTTGTTCCTGTATGGTGAGTTGAAAGGAGTTAATTGCAGAAGGCATGTTTTCAAGCGCCAGGAAAGCACAGTTTTGAATGTTGCCACATACTTACAAACTGCTAGGAATTATCTATCATAGAACCATGACATAGGAAGTGGCTCATTATGAGTAAAGGCATTCAAAATAAAGAGGTAGATTTGCAAACCTTTCTGTATGGTCTGTGTAGAAAGTCTGTGGCTCCTTTCCAAAAGACTTTTATTTTCAAGTGGCATTGTGCAAAATGCATTATTGGTTATATGCCCAGCCTTTTGTTCTTCAATATATTTGTAAGGATTCCTAATTTTACCTTTGTAGTAAAATATGTGAACATTTCATCAAGTAATTTGATTCACTCTGATTCAGTTGGTCTTAGTTCAATTCCATAAATATAAATTCCTTTTTAGGTCAGCTAAGTGGCACAGGAGATAGAATATTAGTCCTGGAGTCAAACAGACTCATCTTTCTGAGTTCAAATATGGCCTCCAACATTTACTAGCTGTGTGATCTTGGGCAAATCACTTTATCCCATTTGTCTGTTTTCTCTTTTGTGAAAAGAGCTGAAGAGGGAAATGGCAAACCATTCCAGTATCTTTGCCAAGAAAATCTTGAATAGGGTCACAAAGATAATGACTGGACAACAGCAAAGACGTTTAAGCTCGTATTGAGTTCAGAATACTGTGCTATGTCCTGGGGTGAAGGCCTTGAATTGAAGTTAAAATAAGACACAGTTCCTATCTTCCTGGGGATTACTATCTAGTGGAGTAATGACATGTACAAAAATAAATACTCAGCAAAGTAATCTTTAGATGTACAAGAGAGGCTAAGCTAAATTTTAAGTAAGATCTGAGGGGGAGAAATAGTGCTAAAGTGTGGCATATGTAAATCATGGCATTAGTCAAAGCCAAGTGTAATAAATGATACGGAACTCTGGGGACAGGTCTCACTTGTGAAAAGCACTGAGAAGACTGTATGATCTAAAAAAAAATTGTGAATCTGAAGACCTGGCTGGCTGTCACCTGGGGGATGATTTTTTTTGCTAGAGAGTTTGTTCTGTACAATAAGAAGGCCTCAAGAACTACACATGGCTGGAGCTACCCTATAACTACTCGTGCCAGTTGAGTACTGGAGTGGAAGCGCCCAAGTTTGCATGCCAGCTTCTGCTACTTACTCCCTATATGACTTTTGCTAAGTCACTTAACTCACTCTGGGCCTAAAGTTTTGTTGTAGTTGTTTTGTTTTGTTTTTGTTTGTTTATCTTTTGATTTTGGATTTGCTTGCTTGATTGTTTTGTTTGACTTTGTTCCATTTGCAAAGAGAAGGTAATTACATGATGATTATGACTACTTCTATTTAAAACTCTATCATCTTAGGCCAGTACCCCTTACATTATCAAAAAGAGCAAGAAGAGAGATAGAAATACTCAAAATGTAGGTGGAAGTTAACTCCCGGAACTAGTTCTAGAAGTGATATTCAGATATATTCAGTAAATCCTAATTCATGCAGGCTCTTCCCCTACAGATGCTTTCATATTACTGAAGAGTAGCCACCATTTCCCTAATGAAGTTCCTTGAATCAGCCCCAGTAGGAAGGTAGAATGTCATGATTTGGGCCCATCTCAATCTCTCCTCTCACAAAGCAAACAACTTAATATAAACCATCATTATCTCTCACCTGGAATATTCAAATAGATACCTTATTTGTGTCCTGGAACCCAGAACCTACCCTTAACAGTCTATCCTCTATATAGGTATCAAAGTGTCATTCATAAAGATCAGGTCTCACTATGTCATTCCTTGACTCAAGAATCTTATGGGGGGAGAGGAGGGTGGCAGTTAGGTGGCACAATGAATAGAGCACTGGTGCAGGAGTCAGGATGACCTGAGTTCAAATCCAGGCTCAGACACTTAACACAAAAACTAGCTGTGTGACCTTGCTTCAGAAAGTCACTTAACCTCAACTGCCCCACCTTCCCTTCTCCAAAAAAGCAAAATCAATAATAATAATAATAATAATAATAATAATAATAATAGTAATAATAATAATGATGATAATAATAATAAATTTTATGCAACTTCCCATTGTCTTTCGGATAAAACAAAACAAATGATAAAAACATCAACCAATCAACAAAACCAGCAAATTCTCCATAATTAGTTTTTTTCTGTCTTTGACATTAAAAAACCCTTCCTAATATCCCATTTCATAGTAGATGCTCTCACAAACTTTAGACTAGACACATGATCCTACTTGCTACTGACATGACAGTTATCTCCTACCTCTGTGTTTTCCATGGGCTGTTTTAGAGTACCTTCAATATTCTTTCTTCAACTCTGCCTTGTAGGAACCTTACATACATATGTAGACCTTTCTATCTCTCTCTCTCTGTCTCTGTCTCTGTCTCTGTCTCTGTCTCTCTCTCTCTCTCTCTGTCTCTCTCTGTCTCTCTCTCTCTCTCTGTACTTCTCTTGTCTTTCTCTTTCATTCTCCTTTCCTCCTCCTCTCCCTCTCTCTCCTTCTCTTCCTCTTCCTCTCTCCACACAGACGTATATATGCACACATATGCATAAAGCTTGTACATGCCTATATATGTATATATACATATATATGCACAAACATAGGTGTGTACATATGTGCATACACATACATACACATGTATGTGTTGTGTGTGCATATATAATGCATGCATACACCTGTAAGCATCTATATTTGCATATAAATTTATCACATATAATACCTTTATATAAATAATGAATTATATGTGTGTATATGGGTGATACTTGGTGATAATCTGTTATTATAGTTAATATAATATAGTTAATAATAATTTATTATTAATAGTTTGAAAGTACACTTTCTATTTTATAATTTTGATATCTGCAATAGAATTGCTAACTTCTCATAAGCATGACATCTAAATCTATTGAACAATGAGGGGCTTGGACTGGTTGGCTTCTAAAGTCCTGTTTTTAGTTGGGGATAATGTCTCTAGAAGTCACAATGAGAGGCTTTAGAAATGATGGCTTAACTCGCTGTCCTACAGACATTTGTGAAAGAAAAGAAGGAAGGGGTGATTTGCTGAGGATTGAATACTTAAACTTTGTTTGCAAATCATCATAATTAACTGCAAAATAAAGGAAACAAGTTTCATTCCATTAATTATTTCATTATTTCTCATAAATTTATGTTCCCTTCAAGAATTTTTGCCAATCACAAAAGTCTTTTGCGCATAATACATTCTAGTTGAGGCCTGCCTATCTTTTTTTCAGAGTGACACCAGCATCCGACATTTTCAGTAAAGGAATCAGCCAAGACACTAATTATGAAGAAAATGAAAGTATGCTAAATTTGGCTAGAGAACAAAAGCAAATGACTCTTCTTTTAAAAATTGATTTCTTACATTTGATCTTCTTAATAATCTATATTGTTTACAATCACTCTGGAAAATGGCCCTACCTAAAGAATTAGTAAACATTTCTAGGGAGATAATTGGCTCTAGTATAATGAGATAACATTTAGCAAAGGAAGCCATTTCCCTCTTCTCTACCCTCCTCCCGCTCCACAATGACACTCCTCAATGCCAAGACCCACATAACCCTGCAACTCTGTCAGAATTCTGACAGAAGGGAGACTCATGGTCTCCAGAGCATGCACATATATAATTTTCAATTTCTAACAGTGTTCTAACTGCAAAATCAAAGTATAGCCAATTTATACCAACAAGCTTTTATGATGTACCCACTAAGTTCTAGGCACCATGCTAAGTGTTGTGGCCACACACACACACACACACACACACACAACCTAATTAGTTAAAATTATGAAGGAGCTCAGAGTTTAGTGGGGAAAGGTAAGGTATAAACACTTGTACAAAGGAGGGGGGGAAGAGAGGAGGAGAGTGAGGAATGTATCAATAATGAGATATTCACAACACCCATGATGGTTATGAATATGCTGATATAGTTTTGGATCACAAAATGTAGCAAACTCTCCACATGGAAGGCAAAACCAAGGTCTTTATTCAGAAACCATAACACTG
>CM053598.1:181484387-181498324 GCA_028646575.1 Pseudocheirus occidentalis
GCCAAAGTCATTATAGTGGTCACAAAGTTAATACACATAGTTAACACAGTGGACACCCACATTCCCAAGCCTTCACAAATAGAACAGGCTCCCTCAAGCAGGGATCCCTCTCAGACTCATGACAGTTTCTCAGCCTGGTCCTTAGAAGTTCTTAGTAGAAGCTGTAGAAGGAGGATCTCAGGAAAAGGTGTAATCTCCAGGTGGTGACTGGGAAAAGAGCTCAAGGTCCTCCTGGTTCTCTCCTTATATATAATATAGCTCCTCCCTGATCAGCCCCTTCCTGTCAAGGTGTGAACTACTCCCAAGGAGTTAACTGGAAGTAAGGAGCTAAGCCTTTACTAGGTGCTAAGTGCCTTTACTAGGTGCCAATAGAAAGGGGCATGGAAGATCTTCTGATTTCATTAACATTACAAGGAAGAAGAAAGATATTGACATGTATGTATATATGAATGTATGTAAATATGATAAATTAGAGATAATCTCTGAGGGAAAACTTTAAGATTAGGAGGATTATGAAAAACCTTCTTGTAAAAGGTGAGACCTTAACTAAGAATTGAAGGAAGCCAGGAGGCATAGATGAGGGAGAACAGAGTTTGAGTCATGGAGGACAACCAGTTAAAAATACTTGGAGTTTGGATAGTATCTTGTGTGAGGAAGAGAAAGCAGACCACTATCACTGAATCGTGGGATATGTGAAGCAGAACAAAATAAAAGACTAGGAAGGGGTAGTGGGCAGGTTTGAAGGACTTTAAAGTCAAACAGAATATTTCCTATTTGATTCTGGAGTTATTAGGTAACATTAGAATTTATTGAATATTGAGTGACGTCATATCCATCTGTTGCAGTTTAAACCCTGGGATGCCAAAAACTGTTGAGGTGGGGGCTCTGCCCACCCTAAAATTGATGGGGTTTCATGATATGTTGTGGTAGAACCATCTCAAAAAATTTACAGTCAGACCACCTCTAATCCAAGTATAGGTATTTATTGAGATTGACACCTCTCATGAAGCAGGCTACATTTGAACAGGAACCAGAAACTTTAGAGAAAGCAAGATGGATTTTTATAGGGTAAAGATGCAATTACATAACAGAAATTTACACAGAATAGAGGAATATCATAAACGTTAAAAAGGCAAGATAAGTTTCTTAAGGGATTAGGTAATAATGGAGGAGGTGTCCCATCTATAGTTCTATGGTTCAATATTCTGGTCATTCTGCCCTCCAACTAGTTATCTATTGTGGCCCTGTCTGATTAAGACATACAGTTACCTATTGTGGTTCTGTCTTATCCTAGATGGATGACATGATTGTGATTGAACACACCTGTTTCTGTAGGAATGGGTCTGGTGCCAGTAACCAGGAAGAGGCAGTAGGTAGTTTCCCATCACAAGGACGCATCCACTGTTTCTGTGGAAACTATAATTTCAGTGACAAACCTGTTGTTCCAGTGAACAGTGAGGAATATATTAAGTTAGGATATTGGCAGGGGGTTAGGTAGATACAGTGGGCCTGCTGTTCATTGGGGTCAGGCCTATAATGAAGTTAGAATATTGGGGATGGGGGCAGCTTTATTAGGATTCCATCACTACCTTTAAGATCAGTCTGGCAACTGATTGAAGGATAAATAAACTGGGGAGAGATCTGAGATAGGTTGATCAATAAGCAGGCTATTATTATAACAATACAGGCATGAAATGATTAAGATTTGGACAAAGGTGATAGCAGTGTAAGAGAAGAGAAAGAGGAATAGAGAAGAGCTATCTATAAAAGTAGAAATACCAGAACTTACCAAGTGATTAGATATTAGGAATGGGATGGAAAAAGGAATAAAGAGCCTCTTGAGTCTGTAATATCATTTCTAGGTCTGTATCACAAGGAGATCATAAAAAATAAGAAAAGTACTTCCATGCACCGTCAAGCACCTCCATATTTAGAGCAAATTTTCTTGTGTTGGCAAAGAAATAGAAATTGAGAGGATGCCAATCAGTTGGGGAGTGGCAGAACAACATGTGGTATATGAATGTAGTGGAATACTCTTGTGATAGAAGAAATGATGAGGAGGCAGCCTTCAGAAAAACCTGGAAAGACTTGAATTAACTGATTCTGCATGAAGTGAGTAGAACCAAGAGAACATTGTACATAATAACAATCACAATGTGTAGTGACTACCTGTGATAGACTTAGCTCTTCTTAGTAATACAAGTATCCAAGTGAACTCCAAAGCATTGATGATAGAAAACGCTGTCCACATCTGGAAAAGGGAACAGATTGAATGCAGATTGAAACATATTATCTGTTCTCTTTTTTCTTAATTTTTCTTGTTCATGGTTTTTTCTCATTAGTTCTAATTCTTCTTTACAATATGGTTAATGTGAATAGGGGTTCTATATGAATGTGTATGTAGAACCTATATCAACTTACATGCAACCTTGAGGTGGAGGGAGGGGACAGATGGGGAGAAAATTTTGAACTCAAAATCTTAAAAAGTATATGTTGAAAATTAAAAATAAATAAATATGAAAAATAAAGTATATTAAAATAAAAAAGAATGAAAAGTTGAAGTTGACACCTTAGCTGTAAGCTTAGTTGATTGTGAGGATGGTAGTAATTTTACAGTCATGGGAAAGTTAGGAAGATAAAGTAATTTGCTGATAAATGTCTAACAGTCATTGGTAGGAAGGAGGGAGACATACCCTCCTTACACATTTTTAGGCTTAATATGTGTTAATAACATTTCTTCCTTTACTTTCTTAAGTCTATAAATTAACAAAAAAAGTAACCTCTAATTTGTAGAATTTGTCTATATGCATATAACATAGGCATGATGAATATTTTTTCTTTTTTTCCAATTTATTTAATTTTAGTTTTCAACATTCATTTCCACAAGATTTTGAGTTACAAATTTTTCTTCCCATCTTTCCGTTAGCCCAAAATGCCAAGCCTACTAAATATCCCTTCCCCTGGTCTGTTCTCTCTTATATCTTCCCCCATTTCCCCCACCCCTAACTTTCTAGTAGGGCAAGATGGATTTCTATACCCCAGTACCTGTATATTTATTTCCCAGTTGCATGTGAAAAGTAAAAATTAAACAGTTGTTTTTAAAACTTTGAGTTCCAGATTTTTTCCCCTTCTTACTTCCTCACCCACCCCCACTGTGAAAATAAGCAATTCAAAATGGGTTGTACATGAGTAATTATACAAAACATTTCCATGGCAGTTACATTGCAAAAGATGAAGTATAACTTGCTCCACCCTATGCCATCCTTCGCTTCTTCTGTTTTCTACTTTGACCCCATCCTTTTTCAAAAATGTGTGCTTCTAAATACTCTCTCCCATAATCTGTCCTCCCTTCTATCATACCCGGTCTTAACCCCTTCCCCCCTATTTCCCTGTAGGATAGGATACAAAATTGAGTGTCTATTCCCTCCTTAAGACAAATTCAAATGGAGTAAGGTTGACCCCTTCCCTTTCACCTTCATGGTCTTCCTCTCTATTGTGATAGTTTTCTCTTGTCTCTATTATATGAGATAATTTGCCATAATATATGTTTCCTTTTCTCCTCCAATATATTCCTCTCTCACCACTTAATGTTTTTTTAAATATCATCCCTCCACAATAAACTCATGCTGTGTCATCTATGTATATATGAACATATATATGCACACATTCACACATATATGTAAATGCACATATACCCTCCTATACATACTCATATATGGATGTACATATATAATATATATGTGTGTGTGTGTATATATACATACATGCAAACATAAATTCACCTCTACTATCCTCACACTGAGAAAAGTCTTATGAGTTATTACTATTTTTTCATGTAGGAATGTAAATAATTTAGCTTTAATAAGTTCCTTATGATTTCTCTTTCCTGTTTACTTTTTAATGCTTCTCTTGCTTCTTCTATTTGAAAGTCAATTTTTCCGTTTTTTTTTCATCAAGAATGCATGAAAATGCTCTGTTTCATTGAATGACCATATTTTTCCCAGAAGCATTATACTCACTTTGCCTGGGTATGTGATTCTTGGTTTTAATCCTATCTCCTTTGACCACTGAAATATCATATTCCAAGCCCTTTGATGCCTTAAGGTAGAAACTGCTAGGTCTTATGCTATCCTGTTTGTGTTTCCACAACACTCAAATACTTTCTTCTTGACTACTTGCAGTATTTTCTTCTTGACCTGGGAACTCTGGATTTGGCCATAATATTCCTAGGAGTTTTCTTTTTGGGATCTTTTCAAGAGGTGATAGATAAATTATTTCAATTTCTATTTTGTCCTCTGGTTTTAGAATATCAGGGCAATTTTGCTTGATAATTTCTTAAAAGATAATGTCTAGGCTCTTTTTTATCATGGTTTCAGATAGTCCAATAATTTTAATATTACCTCTCCTGGATCTATTTTCCAGGTCAGTGGTTTTACCAATGAGATATTTCACATTGCCTTCTATTTTTCATTAGTTTGCATCTGTTTTATAGTATCTTGATTTCTCATAAAGTCATTATCTTCCATTTGCTTCTATCTAATTTTGAAAGAATTATTCTCTTAAGTGAATTTTTGAAATTCCCTTTCCATCTGGGCAATTTAGCTTTTTAAGGCATTCTTCTCATTGGATTTTTGAGGCCTCTTTTGCTATTTGAGTTAGTCCATTTTTATGTTGATATTTTCTTCAGTCAGGGTGTTGACTTGCTTTTTTGATTTTCTTACATCATTCTCCTTTCTGTACCCAATTTTTCCTCCACTTCTCTTACTTGACTTTCAGAATCCTTCCTGAGCTCCTCCAAGGTCTGAAAACAGTTCATATTTTTTTCTTGGGATCTTTTGATGCAAGAGTTCTGATTTCATTGTCTTCCTTCCATTCTGAGCCTGATCCTTTTTGTCCCCCAAAAAGGAATCTATGGTAGGATTGCATTTCCTCTACTTGCTCATGTTGCCAGTCAGTTACTTGACTTTTGAGCTCTTTGCCATGGTAGACCTCTGCTTTCAGAATGGAGAGGTCTGTGTCCCAAATTGCTGGGGTTTTTACAGATATCAGATCTATTAGGAGGGCACCCTTTTCTGCAGCCCCCACAGGCTCTGGCACACTGGCCAAAAACCCCAGGACCACCAACCAAGACCAAGAACTATATCCAAGCAGATGAAAAGAAGAGAATTTACCCCCTGAATGGTCACTTGGTCCCTCTATGATCTGCAGGCCAGGAGCTCTGACAGCAGCCACATGGCAGTAGCTGGAGCCACTGCCACTTCTTGCCCCAGTGGCAGGGGATGGGCCACTCTCTTCCTTCCCCCTCTTTAAACAGAGTTCCCAACTGATCTTTTACTTTGGGGTTTATAGGTTGAAAATTCCTGAAACCACCACAGCTGCTGGTACTTCACTCTCCTAAAGTCTGCTCCAGCTGCTGCTAGTCATGGACACCCTGTAGGACTGTGATTGACTCCCAGTTCAATGCATTAGACCCTTCCTGCCAGCCTGCCAGGCTGCCTTCAGCAGGAGATTTGTTTCTCTCTGTCACTTTGCAGGTTCTGTAGCTCTAAAATTTGTTTAGAGTCATTTTTTTTTACATTTTTTGGAGGTGGTGGCATCTGGAGGTGTTCCAAAGTCCTGTTCCTACTCTGTCATCTTGGCTCCTAGTGAATATTTGACCCTGGAGAAAATTGACTAAGAAATTTAACTGAGAATATTGGATTTGAGAGCCAGTTCCAGCTAGTTCCAGAAAAACTCTGAGAAGTTAAGGATTGAGTCGAAAGATAATGAGTTCAATTCTGTTCAGATTCAGTTGAAAATTTCTATGAGATATCCACTTTGACTCACCACATAGACAGTCAGAAATGCTAGAATCCTTGTCAGAATGGCTGGACAAGTAGATATGGGAATCATCTGTATTGAGATCATAATTGAATCCATGGTAACTGGTAAGATCACTAAGGATGGGAATAGACAACTTGTTCACTCAGCTCCACTTTCAAATGAAGAAGAGAGGAAAGGAGAGGAGAGGGGTGAAGAAAAGAGAGAAGAGGACAGCTTAAGCACAGTATATTTCCTAAGCATTGGGATATGTCAGACCCAAATATCATCAAACTACCCTTGCTGCAATACCTATCATATTTACTCTTTAACTATAACAAATATTAGAAAAAGAACCCTCAGTGTTGGTTCCCAAACTCCATCAAAGTCTTAGATTAAGTTGGCATAGTCAGTATGACTTCAAGGTGTGTAAATGCATTTGTTGAAAAGAAAATATGTACACAAGACATATCAATTTTCATTTTTGCCAGATGATTCTAAAATTTGAGGTTCTATAAAATATTCCAGGGAAAAGATTTTCTTTCTTTTCATTCTCTGAAATTATTTAGTGGCTAAATCACAGTTTCCTTGAGATTAATGAATGTTCCAGTCCAGCTAGTTTTGATTATTCCATATAAATGATATTAAATTCTTTTCTCAATGATCCTATTTAAGAAACTGTCGCTTGAGTCATCTTTTGATAATCGTCAAACTGAGTTTTACGGATATAGTAATGTTTTAATATGATTTCTTTGAAATAAAGAAGCATGGCAGGTGTAATAGTATGAAAAAATTCTATTTTTTGGTACTTATTTACTGAGAAGCAGTAATAAAGATAGAAATGACACTTAAATGAAGAAACAAACTATAAGCTATGAAAGACACATTCACACCTGTTAACAGCTGTATGGGTTTGGCACACCAGGTATGCTTTGTAAATGGGCCCCTGCCCAAATTTATCAGGTGTTTAAAGCTATCAAAATGTATCATACAGTTTCTCCCCCTTGGCAGTTATCCCAGATGAAAAGGGTGTGCCATTCATCAGGGAACTCATTTAAGTAAATTCTCCAGCATTGTGTAAATCAGGGATTACATCAAATTGACCCACCCCCCCACCCATAATCCTGGATGTATATCAAAAATTCAATTAAAATTACTTAATATTTGTAAATATGATGTCTATGCATATATATGTATAGTATGTCTGTATGTGTGTTCATGTATATATCTATATCTACATGTATGTCTATATAGAGACATATATGATGTGTGTTTCGAGAGAGAGAGGTAGACCTATAGAGTCAGTGACAGACTGAGATGGAAAGATAGTAACCAAAGAGAGGCTAGATTCTGTATGTCTGTAAAGAGCTTTGCAGTCACATAAAGAAGATACTCAAGTTCAAACATGGTATCAGAAACCTTACTAGTTTTGTGGACAAGTTACTTAATCTCCCTCTGTCTTAGATTTCTTATCTGTGAAATAGGGACAATAATAGAACCTAATTCCAAGGGTTGTTGTGAGGTTAAAATGAGATAGTTATAAAGTGCTTTAAAAATCATAAAGCACTATGTAAATGCTAGCCTTTTTTCTCTGAGTGTCAGTATTGAGTACTGTAATGGGAATCTGAAGCTCTTTCCTGCCCCTAGCCACTTTGCGTAAGTGGCTCTGAGAATGTTCCCTGATTTGGTGGTCATGTGGAGCCCGTGGGGAGAAGCTTGTTTTTTGGGGGGAAATGGCCACACCTTGTTGCTTTGTAATTGGACAGTGGGTCAAGAGGGCTGACCCAGGAGAAGTCTATATATAAGCCCTGATGTGAGCCTTTGCTTTGGGGCTCACTTTGAGAAGAGTTGTGTGATTTTACCAGATGAGACTCTGGGAAGCCGTTGAGCCCCCCAGCTTTGAAAAACCCAGATGGTGATGCTTTCCTCTCTGGTAACTTGAATGGGTAATAGATGTGTTGGTCATATGGTTGGAAGCCCATCTGCTGATCTATTTCTTGGTCTGTTTGTAACTTGCATTTGTAACTTGTTCTTATAACTTGGGTTTGTATTCTCTGGAGCTCAGGGTGCTGACTTATCCCCCTGAACTAGGTAAATGATATGTTTGTTTGATTAAAGAAAAATTGTTAACCCATTTTGACTTGCTTTGCTTTAGTAAAGCTGATCGAAAAACCTGTGCTACCAGCTGCCCTGGGTATGCTGGGGTGCTTGCTGATACAAGTACTAGACCTTGAGTTTGTTAGATGATCTGCTAGACCAGCAGAATACCAGTTTTAGAGAGTCAATATTAAATTTTCATTGTGAGATTTTATATTTTGTAAATTGGCAACTGCTACAAATGAGATATTGAATAGTTATTCCATTGATTATCTAGGCTGAAGAAAATAATAGATAAAATGTTAAGCATGCAAATTTAACATGAAAATTGTATCTTGCTTTTTGGAAAGTCAATTGTTAAACACATCTTACCTAAATGATCACAGAAGCTTTGAAGAATTGTTGGGAACCTTGAAATTCTAGACAATTTGGTATAGTGATTCTACTGATTGAGTTAGCAAATGTGTCAATGTGATGTGACTGCTCCTAAGAATAAAAGAAAGAGATGATACCACATAGTGTGCCATGCTTGTCCTTCTCAAAAATATCATGATTTTTCCCTGACAGAGAGAATAGTGAAGCAAGTAGCATTCATTCACATGTTAGAAAGTGAGAAAGAAAGAGAAAATAAAGGAAGAAAGGATGGAAAGAAGGAAGGAAGGAAGGAAGGAAGGAAGGAAGGGAGTCACCAATCACAAGGAGTTTATAAGGAGGTAAGTAAGATATGAATATATGTGTGTGTGCACATGTGCATATGCACACATTCTATATTATATATTTGTGTTATCTTTGTATATTTCAAATAGAACGTATATGGGTAATATTAATATTCCACAGTTATCTCACTTGAAAGAATGTATAAACCCTTTGAGAACAAGAATTTATTTTTCTCATGTTACATAGTGCTTGGAGTAGAGCAGGAACTTAGCTACACACACATACACAGACATATAAATACATGAAACATGGATAACTAGAATTTCACAGGGAGCCCTAAAGTTTGCAAAGCACATAATGTGTTATTTCATTTAGTCCCCACAATAATACTGTGATGTTTTGTTATTATTATTATCTCCATCTGACAGATGAGGAAACTAAGAAACCTGATATGGAGAGAGTAGGTAATTTTTCTAGGGTCTATCTAGAGTTACAAAACTAGTAACTTTACAAGGCAGATTCAAAGTAAAAGGCAGGGAGAGAGATCATTATACATGAAGATTGTATATTTTATATGATATTTTATCTATATCTATATATGTAAATGTATGCACACAGAATAAATAGAAAAAATATGATATTATTAAATGTAACATACTTGGTAGGGAATAAACATAGTACCTGGGAAGGCTAGTTTGTGAAAGCTATTGCCATTGCTGCATCTGAAGGAAAGAGAAAAATATTATGAGGTAGAGGTGATCAAGAAATATATAGCAATCATTAGTACTACCAGAAGAAACACTCAGAGATGCAAAATATAATGTCATGTATGAGGAAGTGAGAGAAGGCCAATGTAGGTAAATCACAGAAATGAGGAAGGGGAATATTTCATAATGATCATAGAAAGACAGTTATGGAGGAAGAGGAAATGAATTTTTATTTTATACTCCAAACAGGGCACTGCTGACATTTACTGAGTATGGGAATGCTACTTTCAGGTCTATGATTAAAGAAAATCACCTTTGCTGCTTTGTATCTAAAGTATTTGAGAGGAGAGAAACTTGAGTTAGGTAGGACAGTTACAAAACAATTGCCAAAACCAAGGTAAGAATTCAAATCAAGCATTTGTTAAGTGTTTATTATACACAAACTATGATGCTAAGTGCTGATGGCAGAAATGGAAAAATAAAGCAGTCCCTACTTTCAAGGAGGTCATACTCTGATGGGGAAAATAACAAATATGGCCAACTTCACCTATATATTAAATGGAATAATCCAATGGTGCTTAGTGTGAAGCAGCAAAACAGATGTTAGTGTTTCATTTCAACTTGGGAAAAATGTTATCAGTTTCACATGATGTATCTGACAATGCTAAGGGTGTTGGAGACAAGAACTTTGTTTTCTCAGTCTTCAGTAGATATACCTACATGTGACAAGTCTAGGAGCAATTTTTAAGGTGCATCACCACTACAGCTGCTTCCCAGGATTCTGGATGAAGGAACTGAATTAAAAGTTGTAATATGATAAGACTTTTAATCTCAGAGTCCTGAACTGTCTCTAAAGGATCTTGCGAGATGGAATAATCGAGGTGGTGGTAGTTCTTTGACTTGCTTAGCAATGCTACCTCCTACCTTTCTATTACTTTGCCTTGCTACTTTAATTAGGGTAACTTGCCTCTCTTGGAAAAGCTTTGGCAGTCAATAGAGGTAGGTGATGCCTTCTCCACAAGAATTACTTCTTAAGATGAGGTCTCTTAGGGATAGATTGGAACTTGGACTTGGAGTTGAGATGCTGTCCTTCCCATGGCTCCTGTGCCATTTTTGTCAATTGTGATCATTACTCAATATTTGTTTCTGGTGGTAAACAAGTAGGTTGGACCTTTTTGCACAGTGATTTTTCCACTCCACTGTGGCTATGTAGGCTAGTCAAGAAGCAGATGTAATGGTCTAATAGCTCATGGCCTGAGCATCCTAGGCAGGCCCCATCAGAATTTCAGATGTGATGGTAGTCAAGGTGTTAATAACAAATAAGGGATGAACTATGATAGGTGTTATAAGAAAAGAGAGCATGGGGCAGAGCCAAGATAGAAGACTAAAAGAAGGAACTTGTCCGAGTTTGCAGCCCAACTACCTCCAATACCTATAAAAATGACTCCAAACAACTTTTAGAGCTGCAGAACCTACAAAATGACAGAATGAAATACATCTCTAGCTGAGGTAAGCCTGCCAATCCAAAAGAAAAACTATCACACTGGGCTGACTGTGGAGCTCAGTCCCGTGTGAGCCCTGCCAGCACAGACTGGTGGCACAGACAGGCTTGAGCAGACCTCAGCAGATTGAATCACTGGTAGCTGTGTCAGTTTCCAAACTTATCACCCCATAAATGCCAAGGAGAACATAAAAGATCAGTGGGGAAACTCTGTTGAACCTAGGTGAGAAAAGAGCATGGTCTGACCCCTGACCCAGGAGTAGCAGAGGCTGGAGCAACTGCAGCACAAGGACAGTTGCTTCCTGAGCTCCCAACACGCAGAGGGTGGTGGAACCAAGGGCCTGATCATAGGGCCATTGCAGGAATCTCTGCTGGTGCTGAGGCAAGATTCTCTTTCTTTGCCCTGCTTGGATATTGGTTGCAGACTTGGGTTGTGGTCTTCGGATGAGAATGAACTCTGGCATGGCAAAGCTTGTGGCAGCTATGGAGCGGAAATCCTCCTCACATTTCTGAGGCAGGTGCCTAGAAGAACCTTGGGCAACAACTGCACAAACACCACAAATTTGGGACACAGCACTCTCCACTCTGGAAGCAGAGTTTTACTGTGGCAAAGCGCTCAAAAATCAAGTAACTGGCTGGCAAAGGGGGCAAACAGGAAGAGAGAAATCAGAATATAGAATCATTCTTTGATGACAAAGACAATCAAAACAGCACCAGAAGAAGAAAGCAAAATCAAAACTCCTGCATCAAAAGACTCCAAGAAAAAATCTGAATTGATCATAGGGCATGGAGGAACTCAAGGACTTTGAAAATCAAGTAAGAGAAGTAGAGGTAAAACTGGGAAGACAAATGAGGGTGATGCGAGAAAATCATGAAAAATTAGTCAACAGCCTGCTAAAGGAGACCCCAAAATACTGAAGAAAATAATACCTTAAAATAGACTAACTCAAACGGTAAAAGAGGTTTAAAAAGTCAATGAAGGGAAGAATGCCTTAAAAATCCGAACTGGTCAAATGAAAAATGAAGTTCAAAAAGTCCCTGAAGAAAATAATTCCTTCAGAATTATAATTAAGCAAATGGAAGCTAATTACTTTATGAGAAATCAAGGTGTCATTAAAATAGATCCAAAAGAATGGAAAAAAATAGAAGACAATGTCAAATATCTTATCAGAAAAACAACTGACCTGAAAAATGGATCCAAGAAAGATAATTTAGAAATTATTGGACTACCTGAAAGCAATGATAAAAAAAAGAGCCTAGACATCATCTTTCAAGAAATTATTAAGCAAAACCCTGATATTCTGGAGCTGGAGGGTAAAATAGACTTTAGAAGAATCCACCTATTGCCTCCTGGAAAGTATCCCAAAAAGAAAATTCCTAGGAATATTATAACCAAATTCCAGAGTTCCCAGATTAAGGAGAAAATATTATAAGCAATCAAGAAGAAACAATTTGAGTATTGTGGAAACACAGTCAGGATGACAAAAGATCTAGTAGCTCCTACATTAAGGGATTGAAGAGCTTGGAATATGAAATTCTGGAGGTCAAAGGAGCTAGTATTAACACCAAGAGTCATCTACCCAGAAAAACTGAGAGAAAATATAGTCATTCAATGAAATAGAAGACTTTAAAGGATTTTTGATGAAAAGACTAGAGCAGAACAGTAAATTTGTCTTTCAAATACAAGAATCATGTCAAGCATGAAAAGGTTAACTGGAAAGAGAAATTATAAGAAACTTTTTAAAGTTGATATATTTACTTTCCTAAATGGAAAGATGATATTTGTAATTCATGAGACTGTTTTCAGTATTACTTTAGTTGTAGGGAATGTATCTATCCATCCATCCATCCATCTAGCTAGCTAGCTAGCTAACTATCTGTGAGTAGGTATATATGTAAGTATATGTGTGTAAATGTATACACAGAGGTCAAAAGATGAGTTGAATATGGAGGGATGATATCTAAAAATAAAAGTAAGAGGTGAGAGGAATATATCAGGAGAAGGAGAAAGGGAGAGATAGAATAGGGTAAATTTTCTCACATAAAAGAGTAAGAGAAAGCTGTTACAATGAAGGGGAAGAACAGGGAGATGAACGGGAAAGAGTCAACCTTACTAAGGAGGGAATGACACACACTCAATTGGGCATCTTACCCTATAGGAAAATAGGGAAGGGGAAAGTATAAGAGGGGGAGATGATAGAACGGAAGACATATTGGGGGAGGGGTACTCCAAAGAGAGCACTTTTGAAAAGGAACAGGGTCAAAGGAGAAAAAAAGGGGGGCAGCATAGAATGGAGGGAAATATAGTTAGTCATTATTAATATCACTTAAATGGAAATGTTATACATCACTACACATGTATAGCCATTATTGAATTGTTTGCCTTTTTAATGGGGATGAGTGAGGATGGAAGAAGGGAGAGAATATGGACCTCAAACTTTTTTATAAAATGAATGTTAAAAATTGTTTCTACATGCAACATTGAAATAAGAATACAGGTAATGGGGTATAGAAATCCATCTTGTCCTACAAGAAAATAAGGGGAAAGCGGGTAAGCGGAGGACAGTGGAGGATAGAAAAGAGGGAAGAATAGGTGAAGGAGTAATCATTATGCCTGCCACCTTGAGGTGGAGGGTAGGGGCAAGATGGGGAGAAAATTTGAAACTAAAAATTTTGTGGAAATGAATGTTGAAAACTAAAGTGAATAAACAAATTTTAAAAAATAAAGCAAAGAGAGGATATTTAAAATGTAAGAGATATTGACATAGAGATGAAAAGTTTTAGCAACTGAGTAGGATGAGTAGGATGTAGGATGAGGGAGAGTGAGAAATCAAGGATGAAGTGAATAATAAAAATTTGGGAAAATTGGAAGAATAGCGGTGTCCTAAAAACAAACAAACAAAAACAAAAACCAGGAGAGTTTCTTAGAGGGTAGGATTTGTGGAGACTCACCAAGAATGTATTGCATCCCAGTAATGGATAATACTTAAAAATAACTTCACTCTTCAGCAGATATTAACTAAGTTTGAAAATAAATCAGTGAGGTACTGACAATTATAAAGGGAAAAATTTTAAAAATGTTAACAAAAATCTCTACTCAATATAAACTCCAAAAGCCTAAGTCATAGAGTAAAAGATATAAAATATTATTATCTCAAAAGTTTTCAATGCAATTT
>CM053598.1:181498424-181532192 GCA_028646575.1 Pseudocheirus occidentalis
GAGAGAGAGAGAGAGAGAGAGAGAGAGAGAGAGAGAGAGAGAGAGAGAGAGAGAGATCACAGAGATCATTTGACATTCATGAGTTTTATATTCATGGTTTTTGTTTCTTTGCAGTCTGACCATCAATAATTAAATGGGAATTTTTTGAGATTTCCAGAATAATTTAAATAGTCTCATACTATGTGCATATGTAAAATAATTAAAAATTATAAATGTATAAATATTTTATATTAACCCATTTTATCAGTTACTATAATATGGACATGCACACAAATTTATTATAAGCAGATTTTGTTAAAAGTTTCATTGCATTAAGGAAATATGGGTATTCCCTCTTTTTTTCTCTCTCTCTACCATCCAGATTCACATGCACAGTGATCACCATATGTAATGCTTTTCATCGGAAGAGGAAATTCATGAAGCACTTGTAGCTATAATAGATTCTGAATACTATGGGACATACTAATATCTCTGGTGCAGAAACTACAAGTTTTATATGGGTGAACTTGTAGTTTTATGTGTTTTACGTGTTGAATGTAATCAGATAATTAAAAATAAAGTTTTGAAATGTGGTCTAGAGATATTCAAGGTTTTTTTTTGATAATTCCCTGGGGTCCTGGGGTCCTAGCTCCCCCTCAATTTTGAAGGTTTTGAATTTTTTTACCTTTTTTTGTATTAAGTAAGAGGACCAACTATTCCAGATCCAAATACAAAGTATAAATGGAATTCTGTTGTGGGGGAGCTTTTCCTCTAATGAAAGGTTTAGATTTCCTGCCTTTTACCCTTTGGCTTTTCATGTTCCCCCACCTTGCAAATTTAGGTTCATGGCTTGGATCTACTAAAAGGGTATACTTGATAAGCACTCAGTATCAAATGTATAATACAGAGGCAAGTGTTCATTTCCTACACAGAAATGAAATGTTAAATACAAAGTATAAGCATGCATTTAAAAATATATTTAAAATATTTTATTCCGTTAAATATTTACCAATTACATGTAAAAATTTTACATTATATTTTAAAAGAAAAATTAACTTCCAAATTCTCCCCCCTCTCCTGCTTCTTTCTTATACTTAAGAAGGCAAGCAATTTATTTCTATCATGTATGAGAAGTCATGCAAAACATATTTCTATATTAGCCATGTTGAAAAAGAAAACAAAGACACAAAGAAAAAGATGAAAAGTTGAAAAATGTATGTTTCAATCATTCAGAGTTTTTCAGTTCTCTCTGTAGGTGGTTAGCATTTTTCATCATGGGTCCCTTGGAATAGTCTTGGATCCGTCTCTATCAGAGTAGCTAAGTCTTTCCCAGTTGATCATCCTTACAATATTGCTGTTATTGTGTGAAATGATCTCCTGATTCTGCTGACTTGCATTATCATGAGTTTATATAAATCTTCACAATGTTTTTTCTAAAAATAATGTGCTTAAAATTTCTTATATCACAATAATATTACATCTTAATCACATACTACAGCTTGTTTAGTTGTCCCCAATTGATGGATATGTCCTCAATTTCCAGTTCTTTGCCACCATAAAATAACTCTCTCTCTCTCTCTCACACACACACACATACACACACACACACATACACACACACACACACACACACACACACACACACCTTTTTCCCCCCTCTTTTCTTTGATATCTTTGGGACTAGTGTTATTGCTTGGTCAAAATGTGTGCATAGTTGTATAACCCTTTGAGCATACTTCCACATCATACCCCAGAATGGAGGTCCTTCAACACTTCATTAGTTTACAATTTTCCCCCACAAACTCTCCAGCATTTATCATTCCCTTTATATGTAATGTTACTCAATTACATAGATATGAGGTGATATCCCAGAGTTGATTTCATTTTTTTATTTAATGAGTAGGGCTTTAGAGCATTTTTAAAGTGACTATTGATAACTTTGATTTATTCTTTTGAAAACTATATGTTTGGGGGGGGGAGCCAAGATCACAATGTAGAAGCAGCAAGGTTTCTCAGCTCCCACATAACCACCTTAAATACCCATAAAATATGACTCTAAACAAATTTTAGGGCTCCAAAACTAACAAAAATACAGAAAATATGTCTCTCACTGAAGGTAGCTCAGCAGGTGGGCTCATCACAGCAGCCTGGGACCCAAAACCAGCCCAGCCAGAAACCACAGCCTGGCCCCAGGGTAGTCAGGAGGAACCACAGCTGGAGTCTTCAGGAGAGGGGATCAGTGGCAGATGTGGGAGTCTCCAGATTTATCAAGCCAGAAGAAATAAAGATTAAGTGAAATATCAGTGGAATTCAGCTAAATTTGAGTGAAAAAAATCAGGCCGGCCAAACTGCCCCCAGGGCAAGGAAGCAGTGGAAGCAGCAGAAGTGGCAGCTGCCTCCACCATGCTGCTTCAGAGCTCCTGTCCTGCAGACTGAAGGGAGACCAAGCAACTGTTCACAGGCCAAGTGCTTTTGAGCTGAGCAGCCTAGATCCAGATCATGGTCTTGGGTGGTGGTGCTGGGGTGCATTTTCAGTGAGCCAAAGCTGGTGGAGGCTGCAGCACCCCGCTAATAGCTCTAGCAGCTGTGAAAACCCTAGCAATTTGGGACAGAGCTTTCCCCCCTCGAAGCAGAGTTCCACAGAGCTAAAAAATCATGCAATTACTTGACTGGCCAACATGAACAGAAAAAGGAAGCAAAGTAAAAATATTAACCAAACTCTAGAATACTTTTTGGGGGACAAAAAGGATCAAAGCATGGAATGAGAGAAAGACAACACAGTCAGAACTTCCACATCAAATGCTTCCAAGAAACATGAAGATTGTCCACAAGCCATAGATCAGCTTAAAAAGGACTATGAAAACCAAATAAGAAAAGTGGAGGAAAAATTTGGAAGAGAAATGAGAATGATGCAAAGAGAGTCAATAACCTGAATGAAGACAATTACACCTTAAAAACAGGTTAACTAAAGTGGCAAAAGAGGCTCAAAAAGCCAATGTGGAGAAGAAGGACTTAAAAAGTCCAATTTACCAGATGGAAAAAGAATCTGAAAAGCATTCTGGAGACAATAATTCCTTCAGAATTAGAGTGGAGCAAATGGAAGCAAATGACTTTATGAGAAATCAAGATGCTATTAAACAGATAAAAACAAATAAAAAATAGAAGGCAATGTGAAATATCTCCTTGAAAAAACCACTAACCTGGAAAATAGATCCAGGAGAGAAAATCTGAAAATTATTGGACTGCCTGAAAGCCATGATCAAAAAAAGAACTTAGAAAGCATCCTTCAAGACATTCTCAAGGAAAATTGCCCAGATATTTTAGAACCAGAAGGCAAAATAGAACTTGAAAGAAGTCACCAATCATCTCTTGAAAAATAGCCCCAAAAGAAAACTCCTAGAAATGTTATAGCCAGGTTCCAGAATCCCCAGATAAAGGAGAAAATATTACAGGCTGCCAAGAGGAAGCAATTTGAGTACTGTGGAAACACAATTAGGACAACCCAGTATCTGGCTGCTTCTACACTGAGGGATCAAAGGGCCTGGAATATGATATTCTGGAGATCAAAGGATCTAGGATTAATACCTTGAATCACATACCCAGTAAAATTGTGTATAATGTTCCAGGGGAAAATATAGTCATTCAGTGAGATGGAGGAATTTCAAGCATTCTTGCTTAAAAAACCAGAACTGAAGAGAAAATTTGACATTCAAACACAAAAAGCATGAGAAGGTAAACCTGGGGAAGAAACCATAAGGGAACTTATGAAAGTTGAACTATTTATATGCCAATATAGAAAAAAATGAAGAAACTTTTCTCAGTATGAGGATAGGTGAAGGGTATACAAATGTATAAATATATATATAGCTATACGTATGTCCATATAGGAGGGTATATATGCATATGAATACATATATGAATATGTGTGTATATGTGTTCATAGAGGGCACAGGATCAATTGAATAGGAAGGGATGATCCTTTAAAAAGTGAAATTCTGAGGTGGGAGAGGATTAGAATGAGAGGAGGCAGGGAGAGATATAATGGGGTTTATCATCCCATATAGAGGAGTAAGGGATTACTATTGTAATGGAGGGGAAGAACAGGAAGGCAAAAGGGAAAGGGTCAACCTTACTCTCATTGAATTTGGCTTAGGGAAGGAATGGCATAAACTCTAAACTGGGTATCTTGCCACACAGAATAGTAGGAGGAATGGGGATGAAAGGTGGGATGATGGAGGGGAAGACAGTGTGGGGGTGGGAGGGCTGCTGGAAGCACACTCTTCAGTAAAGGAACAGGTATAGGCTAGAGAATAGAATGGGGGGGCAGGATAAGAAGGAGGGACATATAATCAGTCTCTAGCTAAATTTCCGCTTTGGAGATATTCTGTGTAATTACATATGTACAGCCTGTATGGAATTGCTTGTCCTTCTAGTGGGGGTGGGTTATGATGGAGGAACTGAAACAATATAGAATTTCAAGTTCTACAATCAAATTTATATATATATAGATATAGATATATATAGATATACATATACATATATACACACACACATATATATATACACAACATATGTGCATGTATATAATAATTATTATTATTAACTATATGCAACTGGGAATTAAGGTATATAGGCACTGGGGTAGGGAAACCCATCCTGCCCTACTAGAAAGTTAGAGGGGTGATGGAGGAGGACATAGGAGAGAGCAGATTGGGGCAGGGGCTTTACAGTGTGATAGCTGTTTTGTGGTTGTGGGTAGCAGAAAGACAGGGAGAAATTTTGTAACTCAAAATCTCATGGAAATGAATAATGTAAACAAGAAAATAATTAAATAATTTAAAAAGAAAATTATATGTTCATATCCTTTCATTTATCAGTTGGGGACTAACCCTTTTTTTTGGTCTTTTTACTTTTGGATGGTTAAGGCAGGACTGTTGCGATTAAGTGACCTACCCAAGGTCGCACAGCTAATAAGTGTTAAGGATCTGAGGTCACATTTGAACTCATTTCCTCCTGACTCCAATCCATTGCTCTATTCACTGTGTCCTAGCTACTCCAGTGCATTTTAAAAAATAAATTTGTCTCAATTCTTACATATTTGACAAGTTAGACATTTATCAGAACAACTTGCTATAATTTTTCCCAGTTCCTATTTTCCTTCTAATTCTGATTTCATTTATTTTCTCAGTTCAAAAATAGTTTAATTTCATGTAATCAAAATGATTAATTTTACTTCCTATCATCCTCTTTTTTGTTTGCTCATAAAATCTCCACATATTCATAGATCTAACAGGTAGATTTTTCTATAGTCCCTCAATTTAATTACGGTATCACCCTTTATTGCTAAATCAGGTGTTTTCCAATTAAATATTTCACATATTCTTGTATTTTTTTCATTATTTTGACTTAATTTCATGATTTTGGTAGAGTCATTAACTTCCTCTTGTACAATTCTAATTTTTAAGGAATTGTTTTCTTCACTGAGCTTTATTTTTTTTCCCACTTGGCCAAATATATTTTAACGTCTTATTTTCTTCAGTATTTTGAGTTTTTTTTAAATCAAGCTGTCAATTTTCTTTACATAATTTACCAGCTTTGCTCTCTTTGCCTGATATTACCTCTACCTTGTACTTGATTTAGAACATCACTCTTAGCTCTTCCAGAATTCTTTTTGTTTTCCATCTTGTGTCCACTTCAAAGTTTTCTTGGAGGACTCTTTGTAACTGTTTTAAAATCATTGTCTTTTTATTAGTTCATGTCTTCTTGATCCTCTCTGTCACCACATTATCTTTTTTGTATTTTGATTCTTTTGTTTGTTTGTTTTTGCTGTTGCTTTTTGCTCACTTTTTCCTACCTTACCTCTTCATCTAGAATTTTGTGTTTAAGTTGGGCTCTATTCCTCATTGTTGAGATAGGAAGGGCATGCACTGTCTCAAAGTTTATGCTTTTTTGTCCTTGGTCATTTTCAGAAATAGTTCTAGGGATTTAGAAATTTGATGATTCCCATTTGGTGTGATCTTGGGAGAGGTATGGTTACTGCTCTCTTGGTTTGAACTCTAATCCTTAACCTAGAAGGATCCCTGATCCCTTATGGTTAAAATTGATGTTTTCTAATTACTATTGAAGACAACAATATCTTCCTAGTCACAGAGGCTTAGAACTTATGTGGCATCCTATGTTCAGTTCTCTCACCACTCATACATATCTAATATTTTGCTGGACAAGAATTTTGTTGACAGATATTTCCATTCAGTAACAGATAAAAGGGAAGCGTTTCATCAGGGCCTCTTGCTTTATGCTACCACCACTTCTTAAGGGAGAAAAACAGAATAGTCTTTACAGCTGCTTTGGTTTCCTACTCTCATTTTATTAGACTTGGCTAAAGGAATCAAGTTGAATAGTACAACTAGAAACTTCATTCTGATTGGATGAAATAAGAATGAATAACTGCATGGATTTGTTTATATGACACGGACTTAGTAAATTTGAAGAGTTTTGCAGTTCTTTGTCCTGAGGAGATTTGCTATTTACATTAAGGGCTACTAATATCTAAGCACCATTTTTAAGGGTGATTGCACTTTGAAAGAGGATGTTAATGCTATGTAATGGGGGAGAGGAAAAAGAAAAATACTTGCCCAACAGATGATTAGAACTGATGATTAATGAAATATTGAGTTCATCACTCACTGAGCTATAACTTCCTCCTTTACAAGAAGTTATCCTTTACGATGATGGTTACACAGTCACTCATATCCCCAAGTCACAAATGAATCAACAATTGAGCACAGTTTATGGAGACGTCCCTAAATAAACTAATAACATTCAGAGCTGTCGTTCAAATTACAAATTTTCCTGAGGACTCAAGTGTTTTTCTCTCATATTGCTTTGAGTGTATGTTCATTCTTCCTCACATTTCTTGAGTGCATTACTATAAGAGTAAGAGCAATGGTTATTAGTGTATTGTAATCTATTCCTTTATATTTGCTTTCATTTTATTAGATCCTTTTTTTTGTTTATTTGGGTTTTTTTTTGGAAGGCAGGTGGGATTAAGTGACTTGCCCAAGGTCGTACGGCTAGTTTTTGTGTTAAGAGTCTGAGGCCAGATTTGACTCAGGTTCTCCTGACTCCAGGGCTGGTGCTCTATTCACTGAGCCACCTAGCTGCCCCATTAGATCCTTTTTAGGAATTTTTTTTTGTCTTCACAATATTGTATTCCAAGAATTGTTCTTATTTATATAGAGAGCAGGTTTTTTTTATGTATGTGACTCTAATTTATTGTTGCTTAAACAATTTTTTTCTGCCTACTTGCAATATTTTTCTTCTCTCACACGGAATCTTGGTATTTTGTCTATTACAATCCTTTGAGTTTTTCTTTAAAGATTTGTCCAGACTTCTAAATCAAGTTTTTGTTTTGTTTTATATTTTTGTTTTCCTCAATCAGATAACTGCTTTTTACAATATTTTTCTTTTCTTCTTACATTTCTTGCTTTGCTACAGAATCACTGATTTCTATTTGCTTCATTGTAGTTTTGGGAGATTCCATCTAGGTTAATATTGACAGTTTTCTTTTGAAAGCTATTTGTATTCCTTCAAATTTTTCCAGAGATTCTATTTCTTTTTTTACCCTCTTTCCTATTATTTTTAAATTATCAGTGTATGCCTTTTGGAAAATTTATTTTTTCATCCGTTATAATTGCTTCTTCTTGTCTTTATATTTCTTTACCAGGGCTGAAACAAGGGCCAAACTCTGTCTCCTTGTGGGTTTGTTTTTCTTTTGTTTTTTTTTAAGTTATAATTTGTCCTTGTTCTCCATCTGAATCAATTGGTTTCCTTGGTTAAAGTCCCCTTTCAACAATTAGACCCCCTTGAATCTCTTATAGAGCATGTCATTTATGCTCTTTATCACTTAAGACAGTGCATGAAGGATTCTTGAGCCCATGAACCTGGAGTATCTAGGCTGTGATGGCAAGGGTATGCCACCAGTAACTGTTTATTTTGATCATTTTTTAGGACAGTGTTGAGAGTTTCTCATAACCTCAGGGCTTTCTTTGGGCACTTACTCCCTTTTTTGTCTCTGGATGCAGAAATTACATGTATTAGGCATTTGTAGCATTATTCTCCTGAGATGCTATTGGCTTCTCTGCCTGAGTACAAGTTCTGATTTTATTAGTGAGCCCAAGGTTTTTGATTGTCCATGGATTTCTAGATAATTTTTTTTGTAGAATTCTGACTAAGTCACGTAAAACACTTACTCACTGGATTTCTTAATCATTATTTTTATGTTTTTGATACAACAAAAGTATGGAAACTGGATGACCCCCCAAGCAATTATATATTCCTGAAAGTCACAAATAATCTTTGGAGAATAAGCTTGACATATTTTGCAAAGCATTTTCCTAAAATACTTTGAAAGTAATGCAATTCATATTTAATTTTACTATTTGAAATGTTAATTTAAATTTTTATTTGCTTTCTTGTTTGCATAATTAATTTCCATGAGATTTTGGAGTTAAGAATTTTTTCCCCACCTTTCCTCTACCCACAACCCCAAAAAGCAATCCCACTGTAAAGCCCCTCCTGCAATCTGCTCTCTTTTATGTCCTTCTCCAATACCTCTCTAACTTTCTGGTAGGGCAGGGAGGGACTCCCTACCCCAGTGCCTGTATATCTTAATTCCTAGTTGCATGTATCACAGAGCTTTAAAATCTATATTCTTTCAGTTGCTCCCTTGTCACCCACCCCATTGGAAGGACAAGCAATTCAATACAGTCTGTGCACATGTAATTACACAGGACATCTTCACAGTGGACATATTGTGGTAGCCTGATCATATGCCCCTCCTTCCTATCCCTCCCTGCTCCTTGTTCTATTCTCTACTCTGTCCCTGTTCCTTTATTGAAGTGTGTGCTTCCAGCAATCCTCCCTCAGACCCTGCCCACCCCTCCAATATCCCACCTCTCATCCCCATGCCCCCTACTCTCCTATGTGGCAAGATACCCAGTTTAGAGTTTATGTCATTCCTTACCTAAGCCAAATTCAATGAGAATAAATGAAAGTAAACTTGAAACAGTTATCCCTTGACTCTTCTATATGGGATGATTAACCCCATTTTATCTCTCCCTGTCTCCTCTCATTCTAGTCCTCTCCCACCTCAGAATTTCACCTTTTAAAATATCATCCCTTTGTATTCAATTTATCCCATGTCCCCTATGTACACATATACACACAGGCTCAGATATGTATTTATACACATATATACACTCCTATATAGATATATGTGTAGGTATACGTATATATACATTTGAATTACCTTCATCTATCCTCATACTAAGAAAAGTTTAATAAGATACTATTATCCATTTTCCAAATTGGCATGTAAATAGTTCAACTTTGATAAGTTCCTTATGATTTCTTTCCCATGTTTACCTTGTCATGCTTCTCGTGCTATTTATTGTCATATTTTCTGTTCAGTTCTGTGTTTTTTTTAGCAAGAATGCTTGAGAGTCCTTCACCTCACTGAATGACCATATTTCCCCTTGGAACATTATACTCAATTTTACTGGGAAGGTCATTCTTGATTTCAATCCTAGCTTCCTTGATCTCTGAAATATCATATTCCAGGCTCTCCAATCCCTCAGATCCTGGATTATCCTAATTGTGTTTCCACAGTATTCCAATTGTTTTCTCTTGGCAGCCTGAAATATTTTCTCCTTTAACTGAGGATTATGCAACCTGGCAATGACATTTATAGGAGTTTTCTTTTAGAGATCTTTTTCAAGAGGTGATTAGTGAATTCTTTCAAGTTCTATTTTGCCCTCTGAATCTAAAACATCAAGGCAATTTTCCTTCAGAATTTCTTGAAGGATGCTTTCCAAGTTCTTTTTTTGATCATGGCTTTCAGGTAGACCAATACTTTTCAAATTGTCTCTCCTGGATCTATTTTCCAGGTCAGTGATTTCTTCAAAGAGATATTTCACATTGCTTTCTATTTTTTCATTTCTTTGTAACTGTTTAATACCATCTTGGTTTCTCATAAAGTCATTAGCTTCTACTTGCTCCAGTCTAATTCTGAAGGATTTGTTCTCTTCAGAATGCATTTCAGATTCTTTTTCCATCTGGCAAATTCGACTCTTTAAGGCATTCTTCTCCTCATTGGCTTTCTGTACCTCCTTTGCCACTTGAGTTAATATTTTTTAAAGTGTTGCTTTCTTCAGTCAGGTTGTTGGCTCTCTTTTCATGATTTTCTCACACCATTCTCATTTCTCTTCCCAATTTTTCCTCCACTTCTCTTATTTGTTTTTCAAAGTATTTTTAAGTCAATCTATGGCTTATAGTGAATCCTCATATATCTTGAAAGCATTTGGTGTGGGAGTTCCAACTGTGCTGTCTTCTTCACACTACATACCTCGATCCTTTTTGTCCCAAAGAAAGGATTCTAGAGTTTGATTAGTGTTCTTACTTTGCTTCCTTCTCTTCATGTTGGCCAGTCAGTTAATTGCTTGATTTTTAGCCCCTTGGAACTCTGCTTCCAGTAGGGAAAGTGCTGTCCCAAATCACTTGTGTTTTCATACCTGCTGGATCTATTAGGGAGTCCTATAGCCCCCACCAGCTTTGGCTCACTGAAAGTGCTACCCAGGACTACCACCCATGACCACTAACTGGATCCAAGCATCTCAGGCAAGAGTCCTTGGCCCTGATAAATTGGCTCAGACACCCTGCAATTGGCAGGCCAGGAGCTCTGAAGCAGCCCAGTGAAGGCAGTTGCTGGTTGCAGCAGATCCTGCCACTTCCCACTGCTTCCTTACACTGTGGGCAATTAGGCCAAACTTCTTTTCCACCCCCAAATTTAGTTTGAAACCTTGAATTCCACTGATTTTTCTCTAAACCTTGTTTTTCCTGGCTTGATAAATGTGGAGATTGCGCCAGGTGCTGCAGATCTGCTCTCTGGTAGACTTACACTGTGCCTCTGCTTCTCCCGACTACCTTGGGGCCTGGCTGTGTTTTCGGTTTAGGGCTGGGCTAACCTTGGCTCCCAGCCTGCTGCAATGAGCCCCTGCTGCTAAGCTGCCTACAGAGCAAGATGTGTTTTCTGTATTTTTGTGAGTTCGGGAGCCCTAAATTTTGTTTAGAATCATATTTCATGGATATTTGGGTTGGCTATGTGGGAGCTGTGAAACTTTGCTCCTTCTACACCACCATCTTGGCTCTGCCCCCTTAGTTTTTCTTAATTGTCATTTGATTAAATGGATGGAGAAGTATGAAATTATTTTCTTTGTATTACATGGGTTGAATGTGACATTTGCAAGAGACTTCAGTGGCCATGTAGTACAACCCAAGTAATTCTCAGTGCAGCATATCTTTTAAGTCATCTAGCCTCTGACAGAAACACTTCCCAATAATGGAGTGTCCAATACTCCCTGAAGCATTAATTCTACTCTTGCACAGCTCTCATTATTTATAAGTGTGTTTTGTTTTTTTCCCTAATAGCAAGTCTAAATTGTCCTCTTTTCAGCTTCCCCTTACTGATGCTGAATCTGCCCTCTCAGGGAAAAGAGAACAACTCTAAATGCATCTTCCAGATGTTACTTGAGCAATGTTTTACTATCACCATTGTGCCTTCTCTTTTATAAATTAAACGTGCCTTGTTCCTCTAACACACAACTCACATGACATAGACTCAAGGTTCTCCATAACCCACAGATTCCCTTCTCTGGACATTCTCCAGCTTATCAATGCCCTTCTCATATTATTGTTTCCAGAACTGAATATGTCTCCAGATTGTATCAGTGAAAGGTAATAACAGTTGAAATTGGAGCGGGGGAGGGAGGAGGAAGGAAAAAAAAATTCAACTCTTCTGATTTATGTCAGACACATTTTCATGCATCCCACAACTTGTCCTTTTTATTTCCTATGTCTCTGTCTCTCTCTATCTTTTTGTGTCTCTCTCTGTGCTATCAAAATTCTGGATTCTTATAGTTGCTAAGAGTCTAAGTACCAGGAGACTGCTTCCCGAGAGATTTCTAGTGCCAATCCTGCATACAGAAAGGAATGGAATAGGTTTCAGAAGAGCTATTGAATTTTCATGTGGGCATTCAAATGAATCCTTTAAGCCATCTAGGTTTGCTTCATTGCTACACATGTTGTATAAATTTGCATCTCCTTTTGAAACATATTTTTAAAGCCCTTGCCCTCTTTTTATTTCTATGGTCAACTAGAAAGAAGGAAAAGGGAGCTAATTTTCATAGCATCCTAAAAAATTAAGGAAACACCCTAAATTTCTATATAATATATGCCCAGAGACAGACACACCTCAGATTGCTTTCTGGAAAACAGCTAACCCAAGTGTGGCAGAAAGGAAAAAGCCTATTAGAGATACCATCAAATCTTTCACATATTATCTTCCCTTTTCCCTCACTTGCTAGGTAACATAATTCAATTCTACTTCAGCTGCCTGCCTTTGACAGCAACCTTTAAGGTTGTGAGTCTGTGGAGGAATTAACTTTGATAAAATAATCCCATTCTCTGGATATCTTGGCTTCATGTATTTGTCATCATTTAGAAAAATGGCTGAAATATTACCTGGAGATTGGGGACTTAGGGGACAGAGGAAATGTTAAATACTTTGCATGAGATTTTCCTGTGTATAGATTCTGAATGGCAGGTTAGAGATCCTTCTTTTAGTTTCTAAAGTTATTGTCAACATTTATTCATTATCATTGAAACAACTCAATTAGCAACACTGCAGGGTTCAGGATATAGCCTGGCTATATCTGTTTTAATGGCTATCATATATCATTGGAATTCACTTCCCAGGTATAGTTGAATGTAAATGGCAGTTGTCCATAAATTAAAAAATATATATTTTTGCATCCTACTACCATTCCTATCATCCAAACCTAGTGTACAGCTTATATTTTTCCTCTAATTCACACTTATCCTGAGTTGTGGAAATGAGTAATTCTCCTTTTATTTTGGTTACAACATGATTTTAAGATCAATCAGTAAGGTGAAATTTATCTGCTTACCACTGAAAATGGATTGCATGTTCAGTGAGCTATTCATTACTATTTAGTTTATTCCCCATGATGTTCAGCAAGGTACTAGGTATATGTTTCCACCATTGTATTTTCCTTCTTTGCCAAGGACTACTATCCCTAAATAGAGCAGTGACTGTTGTGGCATTTCAAACCCCTGTACTCTTTATAAGGGGAGCACAGGTGGGTAAAACCACCATTTAGGAAACAGAACCATGATAACTAAGCTTTTGCTTCTCCCCTTCCCAACCTACCTCCATCCTGACCTTGAAAGATGAGTGACTGCATCTGGGTCGGGGTGGGGTGAGGGAGGGAGAAGGATATGAACCCTAGCACCCTAAGAATATATTAACACATGCAAATCCTCTTTCTCTTCCTTGTATATTCCTTGAGGGCAGGAATAATTTGTGTCTTTCTTTGTATTCCCAGTCTTTAGCACATTTCCTAGCACAGAGTGTATGTTTAATAAATGCATATTGCCTTGACTCTTTGTATGGAGAAGTGATATGAAGCCAGGTTCCATAGCATTTGTTAACCAAGCTCTCTTTGTTCATTTCATTTCATGCAATGTCTCCAAATATTCTCTGTCCCATTTTAATATTTATTTTTCTAAAACTGAAGTTAGTATAATAATAATGATAAAATTGTTCCTAGCATAAAAGTTGAGGATGTAATAGGGGATTACAGCGAGCAGTCTTTCATATAATATGTGCTGTAGGACATGGTAAGTACATGGGTTAAATTTGGTGACCTGTGTGTGTTTTTTAATCATCCTTTCCATCCCTAGAACTTAGCTCATTACCTGGAACAAAGTAGTGTTTAATCAATATTAATTGTATATTGATTATATATATATTGTAGGTAGTCAAGTGATAGTGGAAATAGCTCCAGACTTGAAATCCAAAAGACATGTGTTCAAATCAGGCCACAGCCAACTACTAGCTATGTATCTTTGATATAACATTTTTTTCCAATTATGGAATGGAGATAACCATAGCACCTACATCCTAAGATTGCTATGGGATCAAATGCAATAATATTGGGAAAGTGCTTAGTGTGCAGCTGGGTACATATTAGGTACTTAATAAGAACTTTTTCTCTTCTACTACTTCTCTTTCTTCTTTCCATTTTTTTAAGGAATGACTTATTAGGTATGAGAGACGAAGTCTACAATTGGGAGGGCAGCATAATTGATTCTTTTTTCAAAGCAAAAGTTTTAGAGAAGTCTATATTAAAATTGAGAACAATGAGCAAAATACTCTTTTAAATCAAAATTTGAGCCAGAAGCTCTTTCTTGACCAAACATTCAGTCAAGATAAAGCAGTACTCAATGAAAAGTGAGGAGAGAACAGAAATACAATTCAGTTCAATAAAAACGAATTAAACACCAATCATAGGTAAGACACAGCATGGTAGAGCGCAAAGAGTATTGAACTTGGAATAAGGAAACTCGGATATTAATTCTGCCTCCAACGCATAAAATTTCCATTCTTTCCAAACCAGTCTACTAATAGACTCTAACAAGTAGTTTAAAACACTCCGTGGATCAGGCACTCAGTGAGTGAAGATGATGATGGTAATGGCAATGATGGTCAGATATTTGATGGTTGTGATAATGGTGTAATGCCTTAATTCTCTTAGATTACATTATATATATAAATTCCCTCAGAGAGACTACATGACCCCCCCCCCCCAAGAAATCATCAAAAACTGATAGCACCAATCAAAATAAGTCTGGTTACATGAACATGCATTTTGTTTGAGGATCTCTAAGCACTTATGGAGAAAAGATTACATTGCTAAGAAGGAATGTGAAACATAGAAAGTTGCCTGAAGCATTTCAACAGGTCAAGAAGAAAAAAGTTCTTTCTGATTCTTTAATAAAGGACAGACTGAGGTTCCTGTGAGTAACAGATTGTGATATTGACCTCTCAGACGTCCTCCTAGGAAATAAACACTTTACTATACAAAGGAAGGCAATAAAAAATTGAACAATAAACAACCAGATAACAATTAAAATAACTATAGAAACCCCCAAATTTCAAATTTAAAAATCAAGCCAACAAAATTTGTTTTATCATGTCTAACAAAAGGTGCTACCTTTGGGGAGAAAATGACAGGTTGAAAGGTATGAGAGATGCTTCAGATATGGGCGTGTCACTCAACTAGCTTCTCCATATAAAAGAGAGAGAGAGAGAGAGAGAGAGAGAGAGAGAGAGAGAGAGAGAGGAGGGAGGAGCTTACAGAGAGCTGAAAATCAAAACTTAAAGAACAATCCTGTTCCTGCTATGTATGTGCATAAGATTTTATTGAGGCATTGATATAGATTTGCTACATCCATACCAAGAACAATTTCTCTCTCTCTCTCTCTCTCTCTCTCTCTCTCTCTCTCTCTCTTTCTCTCTCTCTTTCTCCCTTCTTCTTCTTCTTCTCCCTCTCCTCTCCTTTTCCTCTATCCTTTCCTTCTTGCATTCAACCTCTTTCTTTTTTCCAATATTAGAGGCAGAAGGAAAAAAATATACACTAGCACAAAATAAACTTCACAGAATTCATTGAAATCCAAAGTATGGGGATAAAACTATGAAGAAAAAATATTTCCCCTAAATTTTTTTTTGCCAAATTTATTTAAGCTAAATTTGGAAAAAAATGAATAAATTATTAGGCCTACATTCAACATTTTCGGAACCATTTAAAGCTGAATCCCCAATCACCCCCAAAATGAGTAACCAACACATTTTAAGTGAATGTTCATGTGACAATGACATTCAGTGATGTTGTTATTTCTATCTCCTCACCCCTCCCTTCCTCCAAATATTTGATGATGACTGTCCTCAGATAAAACAAAAACAGGAAAGAACATTGAGAACCAAACCCTCTGTTAGCTAGGAAGGCTAAAAACATCGTAATGCAAAGTATTTTAAAATCTAGGCTCCTCTTAATACTTAAAAAAATCTCAATTTTTGCTCAAAGTAGGCTTTTAGGTTATTCATACTGATGCTATTCAGGAATCAAAGACTGACATCTTTATTATGAATTTCCTTAAAGCTTGGTATATATACTGTGATGAAAATATCAAAGCATTTTTATACTTAGGGTTCATGCCCTTATAGTCAAAAAAGTGAATATTTAAAGAAGGAATAGATTTTCCTGCTTCTCTTTTGTCTTTCTTTTGTTTCTCACTATTTTTTTTATCATTTCAAACACAATCTGTTATAACAGTGAGTATCTGCTGTAGCCTAGATATGTGACATTTTAGATTTCCCTAGGATTTCCAAGACCCTTAAGAGGGCTTAGAAACTAGTCTCTCTGTTTTTGCCTCAAGCCCAGCAATATTGGTGCTTACTTTTCCTTCATTAAATAGTAGTTTCATTATCTTTTACAAAGAAACATCACTTCAAAACTATAAAAAGAATAACTTCCTTCAACCACCTATATACCCATCAATGGAAGGAATAGGTTTTTCTCACCTTTTATACCTCAGTCCCTGGAGAAGGGAGTGCATCAATTCAGAGCCTAATGTTCATTTTTTCATAATTCTACCATCTTTCACATCTAGAACTTCCCTCACTTCCACCTTTGGACTCATTCTGGATTCTCAAAGCTTTTGTGCCGTATTGGCGCAACAACTGATCTGGAATGTTGACTGTAAAGTTGCTACGTTTAGTCTTGGGATCCCATTACTTGGACTCTCAACTGAGAAGTGGAAATGAAACAGAAGAAATTCTCATGCTGGATTCTCAAGGCCACCAGATCTAAAAGGAGATATACTGAAAGGGAGGTAGCCCTTCCCCTTTTCCAGATCAGTTCAAAGTAACCTTGTGGTGAGCACGACCTTCACCCTCTTGAATGGTATCAAAAGACAGAATTACTGATTGAAAGAAAAATCCTGTTCCACTTGAATGATCAATGTAAAGAAATCATTTCAAGCCACATAGGAAGGGAAGGCAGGAATATCTTCTCTCAGAAGCAGTTCCTTGATGTTTCTCACATGGGTATTTCCATGTTAAGTAATCTTATCAATATCTTCATTTGAGAAAAAAAATCACTGAGAGTTGAAATGATTTAACTAAGTTTAACAACAGAGATGGTTTGTTAGAAACAAAGCAGAGATTTCTGTTGGATAAGAATGATCAATGGAACTACAATTTGCATCCAAAGTTTGAGAACTAATCATAAAACAGTGCAGTCCATAAATACTCCCAAGTTAATAATTCATGTGAACTGTATATTTTTGTATTCTTTTTTTAAATTTACTAAAAATATTTTATTTGTTTCTTTCCTCATAGCTGTAGCATTTCAGCATGGAATGGGGCTGTGTAGACTACCAAAATGAAAGATGTTTTGGAATAAACTATTTTTTAGCTGTATTATTATTCACTTAGGGCCTCTACAGAATAACTTTGTGAAATGAATCCATCTATTCATTAATTGAAATTGGTTCAAATTGTGTTACGTTCATAGAGATACAAAGATGAAACAGTATTTTCCTTTTTTGGACATGAAAAATCACATGCATGTACATGCACATATATGCATATATATAATACATGTATCTCCGTGCATGCACATATCCATATATATAGATAATATACACATGTCCATCTATGCAGTATATATGGATGTACATATCTGTGTGCATCCCTATAAAGTACACTACCAATGTAAAGTGAACTTATCCACAGCATTGAAAACTTTTCAATCAAGGTCATCTACCACACTGATGGTAAATTCCTGAAAACAGTAAATTCTTAATGGTAAAAACTTTCTTATCTCCTCCTAAGGTGGAGTTAATATTAAAAACTTAGATTTAACCTTGACATTTCTCCAGTTTTGCTCAGTATTCTGATTAATACAGAATAGAAGGAAAATTATACATACACACAGCATGTAATTAAAGCAACTTGATAAACTCTTTTTAGAAATTATTGATGCCAAAGAATAGGATACAAATGATGGAAAGAATATCCATACTGGTTATAATAATTTCATTATTAAGGAAGTTTGAATAACGTACATTGATTATCAAAGCAAGATTCAAAATACCTACAAATGTCCTCACTTTGCAAATGCTTAACTTATTTGCCAAATTGAGAGATACAGTAGTCAAAATTTAGGTGGCATCTACTATCCCATGTAGAGATAACTTATATCAAAGACATGAAAATCTGAGTTCAATTCTGCCTCTGGGACACTTATTACCACTATATCTCTTGACAACACAGCCTTTCTTTGGCTCAGTTTTATCATTTGTAAAACAGAGATAATAAAAGCATCTATCCCACAGAATCATTTAGAGAATAGGATCAGATGAAATGATATATGTAAAATACTTTGAAAGTCTTAGAACACTACCTAATGCTAGCTAATACTTACTACAGTTCTTGGTATATAGCAAACTATTAATAAATGTTTGTAAGTTGCTTGATAGGTTTAAAAAAGATTTTTATCACATGAAAATAATATTAATGGGCAAATGATAAATAATCGACCCAAGAGATATAGATGACCTTCAAATCTTGTGCATAGATGAAGTATATGTACACAACAGTGTGTAGCTACAATGAAAATTTTATTTATTCCAGATTTGATTGTTGTATGCCATATTGTAAATACTATTAATTTTGGAAGATTACATGAATGGTCCAATTTGGTCCAATTTTTTAGGAGGGGCTTTTTCCAGCATCTTTAAGGTTTAAATATGACACTTGCCTTGTCCTACTAATCTCGTAGGTTTGATATGAGGATCACATGAAAAAATATGAGTAAATACTATTCAAATAGGAAGTATCTTGTTAATGATTATTTAACTACTAAACAGAAAAGCTAGAACTAAACTCCAGGTCTTTCTCATGATTCATATTCAAGTACCTTCCTTGGCACTTTCAGATTTCTTTTAGGCCCTATTCTGCAAGATGCTTTTTCCCCTTTATTTTTGAATTGTTGTTAATCTACAGGATGTTTTTTCTTTTCTTTTATTGATCTTAATATAGACAATACTAAAATTAGCCCTACCTTTAGTATTGTCTAGCTGAGAAGATAGGAAGAAAGAATCTGAAAAAAAAACTAGAATGGTAGTAGGAGTGGAGATAGGGGAGGACATATTTGATCTGTGAGGGTCTTCAACACTTGGTGAAAAACTAGGTTCAATATCATCAATTTGCCATCTGTTTGATTTCCATCTCAGTTAGCTCATGCATAGCTAATTAAAACTAAGTGGAGAGTTTTGCAATTATCTGGTAGATATGTGACCATTCAAAGAATTGATCTGGGTAATTAAAGTAAAAGTGGATTTTTTAAGAGAAATTATTTCCAGCAAACTGTTTAGTTGAAGTTCTTGATTTGAGGCTATCAGTATAGATTTCACTAGGGCACTGTGGCCTTCACAGTCCTACCTGAAGGATTGTTTCCTTTGTTCACCTCCACATTCTTTACATCTGGGTATTCTTGCAATTTGTATAGTAAACCACACTCAAATTTTCTAATATAGTTGTCTATGCTTCATAAGAAGAGTAATTAATGGTAGCCAGGTATAACCTATAACCTATAACTTCCGTAAGGTACTCTCTACTACCCAATAAAGAAATTTTTTGTTAGCCCCAGAATGGTGTTTCCCTTTGCCCCAGAGATATATTTTCCTTCATTCCAAGAATTGAGATGGTGTAGGGCATAGAATTGCACTGGGAGGCAGAAACTATGGTCTCTGCTTTGTAATTGTTCTAATGAACTTCTTTGAATCTCGTGTTCCTTATGTTCAAAATGAGGGAGGTGGACTAGATTGTTTCTAAGTTCCCATTCACATTTAACATGGAATAGTTTTATGAGACTGTGGTGAGCCAAGTCAACAATGAGGTAGAATTTGAGTTATGTGGAAAAAAAATAGTTTTATAGATACGTAGCAATTCTCATAATGAAGTAAAGTGAATCACTTCACTTATAAGCTATGTGAACTTGTGGATAAGTAATAATTATTAGGTGATATTCTTCCTTAGAACTTACTAACTTTGTGCTCATGGGCATATTCCCTAAACCATCGGATACACTTTTTTTTGTTGTTCAGTCGTTTCAATCATGTCTGAATCTTCATGACCCTATCCGGAGTTTTCTTGGCCAAGATACTGAAGTGATTTGGTATTTCCTCATCTAGCTAATTTTACAGATGAGGAAAATAAGAAAAACAAGATTAAGTGACTTGCTCATGTTCAAACACAGTAAGCAAGTGTCTGAAGTCTGATTTCAGCAGAGGAAAATGGATCTTCGTGACTCCAGGTCTGGCGCTCTATTCACCTAGCTGCCTCTTAGCTGCCCTATCAGAGTCACACTGTCTCATTTTTTAAACAGGAATACTTGCATACGTCCTGAATTGTTGTGAAAAGACTTTTTTTCATTTTAAAGCACACTGTAAACATAAGTTATTAAAAGTTATCAATTTTACATGAAATATGACAGCTCCACAGAGTCTGTAGTGAAAAGGGAATTGAATTTGCGGTTAGAACACCTGGAAATTAATCTTGACTCAATATTTTAGACACAGTTTCTTTGTCAAATGCTACTTCCTACAAGAAGTCTGTTTTGATTCCATCCCATTGAAACTGCCACCTATTCCTTCCAAATTTCCTTGTATTAATTTAGTATATAATCATACATGTATATGTTGTCTCCCTTAATAAAACACAAGTTTCTTGAAGAAGATGGTTTCATTTTCATCTTTCTATTGTCTGTGCCTAATACAGTTCATAACACATTGTACATGTTTAATAAATGATAATTGATTAATTTAATAATCTTATTAATTGACCTTTATAATGGAGCTTTTAATATCTTTAATACCTATTTTATAAGTTTGATATGATGATCACATGGGCAAATTTAAGTAAAGTACTTTAGAAGCCATAATTCCTATATGTAATAGGAAAAGTACAATCACTAAGACAAAGAAATGAAGCCCATATTCATGAACCATGTGTCTTATCTTAATGTTCTCTTTCAATATTGTCCTTCCTACAATGCCATCATCTAGGAAGAAATCAAAACAAAAAGAAGGGGACTAGGTTTAACAATGCCTACTTTATGCACCCTCCATTCTTTTTTTTTTCAAGCAGGCTATAGTTTCTTCCCTTGCCTCTTTTAATTAGATCTATTTTTGCTTTTCCTTTATCTGAGATAATGATTGCTACCCCTGCTTTTTTTTTTACTTTAGCTGAGGCCTGATATATTTTACTCCAGCCTTTTACTTTTACTCTGTATGTATCCCCCTGTTTCAGATGTGTTTCTTGTAAACAGAATATTGTAGGATTATGGATTTTAATCCATTCTGCTATTCACCTCTGTTTTATGGGAGAGTTCATCCCTTTCATAGTCACAGTTATGATGACTATCTGTCTTTCCCTCCATCCTATTCCCTCCCTTGTTTATGCTTTTGTTTTTACCCTTCTTAAGAGATTTCCTTTTGACTGCCGCCTCCCTCAGTATTCCCCCCTTTTCCTACCCTTCTCCCTTACTACTTCTTCCCTCCCTTCTAAACTTCCCCCCTTCTACTGCCTGTACGATATGATAGATTTTTTTTTAACTCAATGTTGTATGTTATTTCTTCCTCGAACCAAGACTGTCCAGAATAGATCTCATGCAGTGCTCCTCTCCCTCTCCTCTTTCTCTCTATTATGAAGTTTTATTTCTCTTCTCAATAAAGTCCTATATTTAACTGGTTGTGTTGTTCCCTCCCTGCACCAGTACCAGTGAGGGAGTATCTCATATAATGATCACCTCCCTCCCTTCTTTTCCTCTAATATATTGTTTTTATGCCTCTTTGTGTAGCATAGTTTTTTTTCTTTTCTGCTTCATTCTTTCCTCTTCTTCCATTGCAGTCCCTTAACAAGGATTTTTATCATCATTTTGCATAATTTATATCCACATACTCTATTTATCTACATCCATTTTAGATGTTGCCATAGGTATAGAGTTCACGATATTAATAGGTATCAGCTTCCCATGTGTGGATGTAAACAATTTGCTCTTGGTAAAAAACAAATTGTGTGTGTGTGTGTATGTGTGTGTTTATCTTTCCTTATTTACCTATGTCTGTCCCGGGTCTTGTAATTGGAGGTTGAATTTTCCATTGAGCTCTGGCTTTTCCATCAAGAAGGTCTCGAATTCTGTTATGTCACTGAATGTCCATCTCCTTGCCTGGTGGATTATGCTCCATCTTACTTGGATTGGTGATCCTTGGTTGTAATCTGAGCTCTTGTGCTTTGCAAAAAATCATATTCCAGTTCCTCTGATCTTTCCTTATTGAGGCTGCCAGATACTGTGGGATCCTCACTGTGGTTCCACGATATCTGAATTGTTTCTTTCTGACCTCTTGTAACATTTTCTCCTTTACCTGATGGTTCTAGTGTTTGACCACAATGTTTCATGGACTTTACAATTTGGAATCTCTTTCAAGAGGTATCTAGTGGATTCTCACGATTTCTATTTTGCCCTTGGGTTCTAGGATCTTAGGGCAGTTCACCTTGATGAACTCTTAGAAGATATTGGTCAGACTCATTTTTTTCATCATGATTTTCTGGTAGACCAGTGATTCTCAGATTGTCTCTCCTGAATCTGTTGTCCAGGTTAGTCATTTTTCCATTGAGATATTTTACCACTTTTTCTAATTTTTTAGTCTTGATGTTTCGTTTGATTCTTGGTTCCTCATAGAGTCATTGGCTTCAATTTGGTTGATTTTAGTTTTTAGTGAATTATTCTCCTCAGTTAGTTTTTGAATATTCTTTTCCATATGGTCAGATTTCATTTTTAGTTCATGAATCTTACTTTTTAAGGAGCTGTTCTCTTCGTTGTAATGTCTTTTTTTTTATTTCACAATTTCATTTTTATAAAAAGTGTTGATTTTATCTTCTACCTCTCTAAGCTGAATTTCAAAGTTCTTTTTGAGGTCATCTAGGAATACTTTCTGTGCCTGAGACCATGTTGGAGATCCTGTTAAGGCTTCAGCTGTGGGTGTGGAGTGAATACTCTCCTTCTGAGTCTGATTCCTCCCTCTTACCATAATAGGACTTCAGAGTCTTTGTCTTTGTCTTTGTATCCTGCTTTCTTCCCGTTTTGAGGCAGGACCTTAGTCAAGCCCTTCCTCCAGGATTCCTAAGCCTTTACTGCTTAAAATTTCCCTCTGTGGCAATAATTACTGTGTTGGATGGGCAATCCTGGGAGCAGCTGCTTCTCCTGCCCCAGGCCCTGCCTTTGTCTTTTACCCAGCTCAATCTAATCCCTGCCCTGTGGTGATAGGCCTGAGAATGGCCCTTTTGGTTGGTGGATCAGCAGGCTTCATCTGGGGGTAGGATGTGTAGGTGAGGCTTGTCTCTTCAGTGGGGCTGTATCAGGTACCCTCAGTTCTTATTCCTCAACTATAGTGAATCAGTGAAGTTTCTATTCAATTACAGAATATCTCTGCAATGCATTGTCCAAATCTCCTGATACTCCCTGAAATGGGCACCTCAGTCTTTTGATAAGGGAGTTATGTTGTTAGGGCTCATAAAGACTGGGATCCATGGCAAGCTGCCTGTTATGTATATAGATATCAGTAAATATTATTATTATCTTACCTCCTACAAATTGTTGTCCAATGACAGTTAAACCTTAATTTTACTAATTCCAAGGATATTTGGTTATTATTAAATGATTAAAAATCCCTCAAGACCTTCTGAAATGAATATTTTATGTTGTTAAATTAAGCTGAGTGTAGAAGAATGTGTTTGTTGGTAGAAAGGTTTCTTAGCACCCCTCAAATTACACCATTTAGACATCTATTTATTTTACTTACTTGCAAGTCCGGCTCCTGAAAACATATGTATGCATTTAATGGGGAAAAGAAAGCAGATATGCTCTCCAGAACATCACAGATGAAACATTCTTCTAAATTCAAAGTGCAACTGGAAAGCAGTTGGTTGCATTTTAAAAGATAATTGCTACCGAATAATTTATATGTGCACAGCTATACGGAAGAAGAAGAAAATACCACTGGTTATAACCCAGTAAATTTAAACCAAACAATCTACATGCCTAGTTTCGTGTTTAAGATTAATTGGATCATAGCAGAATGCTCACATTATGAAGATCAAATATAAAGGGAAAAGTCATAAAGTTTGGAAACATATCAATACATTTTCAACCCAGCAGATGCCTATTATTTATATTCTGTGTAAACAGATGTTAATAGCATTGTGAGAGCTTGGGAAAGAGGAGGTGGGGAAATGGGAACTACCTCTTGGAAGATAGATGTGGTGAAAAAAAATTATGATCCAGGGGGAAAAAAATCTAACTCAGTTTTACAAATGGCGTATCATTAGGAATAGGATAAAATGAGAAGTATAGTGGCAGCATAGCATGTTTTTACAAGCATAGAGCTTAGCATAGTGCCTGGTACATATTTGTTCAGTCATTTCAGTCATTTCAATCATTTCTGCCTTTTGTGCCCACCTTTGGGAAAGTTTTTGGCAAACACTGAGGGGTTTACAATTTCCTTCTCTTACTCATTTTACAAATGAGTAACTGAGGCTAATAGGAGTAAGTGGCTTGCCCAGGGTTACATTGTTAGTGTATGAGGGCAGATCTGAAATCAAGATTTCTTCCTAACTACAATCTGACACTCTATCTCCTATGACACCCAGCTGCCCAACAACTGGAAAATAGGTGCTTAATGTTGATTGAGTGAGAACATTACAGCAGCCTTGAGCATGTCATTTTGATTCTTTACGACTCAGTTTTTACTTTTGTTAATTGAAAGGGCTCAATTGGTGATCACTAAAGCTAGCATCCTATGATTTGAAATTAGGGAGTGATGGACTGATATCTGTCTTCAAGTATTTGAAGGATAGTCATGATGAAGATGGATTATATTTGTTATGTTTGAACACCGGAGGCAAATATGAGACCCATGGGGGAAATAAGCAGCAGATCAAATGTGTACAAAATTGGAATGAACTGTTATGAGTTGGAGGTGTTTAAGAAGAGAATAAATGACCAAATTAGGGAATTTTATGAAGGATACTTCTAATTCTGATATTCTATTATTCTGAAAAGCTTGTTTTATTCATTTCCTGTCCTTTTGATTTTATTTATTTATTTTTTGTTCAGTACTTAGTAAAGATAAAATAAAATTTGCATTTGCAAAGGCATATGAATACTAAAACAGAAACAAAATGAAACAAAACAAAAATATTGACCATAAAGCTACAGGTCTGATCTTCTTCCTTTAACATTTTTAATGTTATTTTAAAAAAGAAAGAAAATTTCTTCACATACATAAACACAAGTTGAGACTAGATAAAAGGTAAATAAGTCTTAACTGTCTCAATAGTAGAGAGATATAGAACTAGACATAGACACAAATATCCCCATGCATATTGCATCTGTCTATAGATATCTATACCATGTTTTTATCTACATCTACACCTATATCCCTATGTAGATATAGATGTCTATGTCTATCTCTATATCCAAACATCCCCTCCACTCCATCCCCCCTCCCTCTCTCTAGTCATACAGAGATCTCCATTGTAGGTTAGGAAATTTCTTCAGGTTGCAACAACCAATTTGACCACAGCCCTGAAAGAGCAAAAGCCTCTTGAGGACTGCAATCCAGAAGCACCAATGCTGCAAAGCGCTGAATTGCCAGTAGTTCTGAAGTGCTATTGACAAAGAAAGAAGTCTCTTCTGGTGGTGTAGAAAGTAGGCCCTACACTGCTAGAGTTGGGTCAGAGAACTGTGGAACAAAGGGAGTTAAATAGTACATGCATAGTGTCCTGTCCTGTGTAGCCATCCACCAAGGTGAAGAGAAGAGCATAGTATCTTGCTGGATTCAGTTCTGACCACAAAAAAGTCAGTTGGAGCCAAGACCTAGATTGTTAAATCATGAATTTCCAAGTGCTGGAGGAATCTGAGACATGTTGAGATCTGTCCTCAAGGAAACTTCAATTAGAAGTGAGAGAGTCAGAAGTGAACAATAAGGAAAATAAGTGAGAAAAAAAGCAGAAATCATCAAAAATTTTAGAAAGAAGAAATTTCAAAAACTATGAATATAAACAGACAAGACAACAGGAAGAATAGCAAAGCATAAGGAAATATGGCTTCCAGATGTAGTAAACACGTGCAGGCGTACATGAAATAAATACTTCAAAATAAAAGGAAATGATCTGCCATCTGATGAAACAGCAGATGCTATGGAATTTAAAGAAGAATGGAACTGTAATATGTCCTGAGTGGTTCAAAAGAGAAACAAGAATTATGAGGGCATAATTTATTTCCTGCACAACAGAAATAATTAGTGGAATAGAATAACTTCAGTCTGAAAAGGCAAGCCTTATCAAAGGGGGGGGAGGGGAAGAGGGAAGAGAGAGAGAGAGAAAGAGAAAGAAAGAGAGAGAGAGAGAGAGAGAGAGAATAATAAATTGAGAATTAAAGTACAGAAAACTGAAAGACAACCTTGAAGAAGAGAAGCAAGAAACAAGAACATTGAAAGAAAATATTCTTATTCTGACATCAAAACGTATGAATCTTGAAGACAGGATTTATAGAGACATCTTAAGGCTCATAGGTCTTCCTGAAGAACATAGTAAGACCAAAAAAAGTCTTAATACCATAATGAAGGAAATAATAGAAGGAAACTGCTCAGAACTTCTGAGCATAGAAAATGAGATTCATATCAAAGAATTCACAGATCAATCCCAGGAATTTGGGGTGGGGGTGGGGGAGAGGCCAGGAGAAGAAGGCTGTTATCTCCAAGATACATAGTACTTAAATTTAACAAATCAATTCAAGGGGAAAAAAGAAAAAAATCTCTGTGAGCCACAAGGAGAAAGACATTAACATAAATACAAATTAAAGAGCATTCAGATAATGTAATACTATTCTGCATCCAGGAAAAGAAAGAAGACGAACTAGAATAATGTGTTCTGAAGAGCACTGGAGTTCAGAATACAGATCAGAATTCCCTCTCCTGCAAATATGAGCTTAATCACATAGGACAAATTATGAACATTCAATAATAATGTTAAATTTGATATTTTTTTAAATAAAGAAAGTCAGAACTGAACAGATTATTTGCTTCTGGAAGACCCCAAACAGAGAAATGCAGGAAGAGTGAATAAATGCAGAGAATAGCTCATTGGTAATATAAAGACCAATTAGTGACTTATTTCTTTATGTATACAAGGAGAGAGTCATAGATGAAGAAACCTTGTGGATGTATCAATGAAAAAGCAAACAGAGGGCATTATGGAAAGAACCTGGAGACACCTACTCTTATCTACCAGTGAATGCTTCTTTTGTGTGCCTACATTGCAGCATGAAAAGGTGGAGGAAGTGGAGAAGCAGGGGATAGAGAAGAATGAGTAATAAACAGGAATCAAGTCAATGACAAAATAAGAAGAGGAATGTAACCTCTGTGGTCCCAGAAAAAGAAGATCCTAAAGGGAAGTGGATAAGGAGGCAAGGGAAAGGTTAAAAAAGAGGAAGGAAGCATTGTACTTGTTGTGGAAGGGGTTCTACTGATAAATTCTTCTGTCGGTGATGGAAGATGTGTTTTGGGAAATTTGGTTCCTGAAAGTTCTATTAGTCATGGGATATGGGAAATTAGAACCCTGGCTGCAACTGGCATATGAAAGAGCAAGAGAGCATAGTTACAGAGAGATTTACAGGCAAATTTAGGATTAAGAAAAAGGTTAACAAGAAAGGCTATAGCCCAGTGTGCAGGGAGGGGCAAGTGTCCTACTATGGGTTACTGTTCTCTCTGACATATATAATAACCAACAATGTTCTAAGAGTTACTCAACATGGAAAAGAAGGATCTACTGTGTAAGTCTTATAAGGCAGTGGCAGAAAGTGACTAGAGGAATGCCACATTAAGCATGCTAGCATACCCAGGATGGCTGCTAGCACTAGTTCTTTGATCTTCTCTTCCAAAGAGAAGCAACTCAAAAGGGGTTAGCACTCTTACTTTACTCGAACATATGTATCATTCACATATATATGACATATCATATATATTATACACATAGTTCAGGGGGAAAAGTCAGCACCTTTAACTTCAGAAAATACAAACAGAAATTACAAACAGGCAAAAATACAGAGGAAATAACAAAATTAAACAGACTAATAAACAGAGCTTCTAGCTGGCTGATGATTACACACATACAGTGTTAACTGCCAGAGAGAGAAGCACCAGCATATGCGTTTCCAAAGGCGGGGGGCTCAATGGCTGCCTAAAGTATCATCTGGTTAAATCACACAGTTCTTCTCAAAACAAAATCTCATGTCAGGGTGTGTGGATACGTGTGTGTGTGTGTGTGTGTGTGTATAGATAGATAGAGATAGACAGATAGATAGGTAGATAGAGATAGATAGATATATACACACTCACATATCTGTCTACTTATGCCTATACACATCCAATGCATATACACATACATATACACATGCACATACACACATATACATATACATACACATACACATACATATGCATAGCTTTCTCTAGGGTCAGAAGACATGGCAACATTCATGACTCACTTTTGCTACTCACAAAGTAGCAAAAGTTGTATTGAAAAACAATACTCCCCTAAGCAAGCTTTTCTTGTTGGGCTCCAAGTGAGGCCCAGTAAAGGGCAGGGAAGATCTTCAAAGTCCTTTTTCATTACAAGGGAAGATAATAAAATGTCTATCTTTGAAACTTTGATTGTATGAAAAATACAAAGAAAAGAGAGTCTATAAGAGGTCATGGGTCAGAGACTTAGGGGCTGGATTAAAAAGAAAAGATGGATAATGAAAAGAGTTAAATAATGATATATTTATATATGTAAATATGTATATGTATGTGTTTATGTATGTACATATTTGTTTTTATTGTTTATTCATTTCAGTTATATCTGAATCTTTATGATGCCATTGGATGTTTTCTAGGCAAAGACATTTTAATGGTCTGCTATTGACTTCTCAAGTTAAATTTACAGGAGGAACTAAGGAAAACTGGACTGTAACTTGTCTAGGGTCATATGGCTAGTAGATGTCTGAGTCCAAATTTGAATTCATGAAAATGAACCTTCTTGATTCAGGGCCCAACCCTCTATCCATTGTATCACCTAACTTATACATGCATGTATACACATATCTATCCACATATATGTGTGCAGGTTGTGCATGTACATATATGCTTGTGTGTTTGTGCACATATCCATATGCGCATTTATTTGTGTATATATGTATATGTAGACATACATACACACATTCAGATAAATTAATAAACACTCATTAAATACCTGCTATGTGCTAAGCACTATGCTAAGCACAAGACATAGATTTTTTTTTTATTTTAAAGACAGCCCTGCTTTCAAGGTACTTACAATCTAATGGGGAATACAATATACAAAAAAGAAGAAGAAAGTGACATGTTATTATAAATCAAGAATTATTGGGTAATTGTTTCAGTATTAGTGTCCACTTTGAGGAGTGAATTGAAATCCCTATGTATCAACAATGCAGTATTCACAATGCCTACAGTAACTATAAGTATGCTGAAATGGTTATTAATTACAAAATGTAACAAATGTAACAGGTTCTCTACATGAGAAATATAGATAGATAGATAGATAGATAGACAGCTATTTAAATAGCAGAAAACTGGTCCAAACACCAGAAAGTCAAAGCCAACACAGTAGTTATTAAGTTGGCACATGTAGTTAAAAGTAGTAAACAACCATATTCTCAAGCCTTCAAAACAGGACAGGCGACCTCAGGCAAAGATCCTCCTCTCTTCACTCACTCAACTGCTCAGCGTCCAGGCAGCTGGCTCCCAGCTGATCAGGCCCTCCACAGTTCCCATCTCTGACAGTCCTCAGCAGGTGTTCTTAGCAGAGCTTCTGGCTTGCTCAAAAAAGGGAGTTTGTGCAGCCATTGTCTCTGCTTCCAGTCACCACGGCACAGACACTAGCTTGGTTCCAGCTTTCTCGTGCACCATTCCTTCCTGCTATGTCAGCAAGTTCCAGGGGCATGGAAGATCTTCAAATCCCAGTATCATTACACCCTGCAATAGAAAATAAGAGATATTCATGCCTCAGGATAGGCATTTTTCCAAAACCCAAAGTGGCAAAATAGTATCAGAGAGGGTTAGGAAGGTATGTGAAAAGTTGATATGTTAGAACACTGAAAACCTGTAGGGCAACAGTTTAGGAAAAGCAAGAAAAATGATCTGGCATTTCAGGGAGGTAGAAAGCTTCTATTGGTATCTTAAAGTAAGTACAATAATCTCCTCTCCAATCCTGTCTCTGGCCGTTTCTTCCCTGCCCTCAGCCACACAAGCTAAACTAGTCTTTGTGACTTGAGAAATGATTAGATGGAGGTGCTCTGCACATAAATACTCTATTGTTGAATGGGAATAAAATTGTCCTTCCCCTACAAGAAAACCCATAAAGGATGAGTCTCTGCTCCAAATCTTCTGTGAAGGCCAAATGTTCTCCTTAAGTAGGGATATTTTATGAGAGTGAGCAACAGCATGTTTCATGAATTCAATTCCACTGAATAAACAGGCAGTGTTGCTCTAGGGAGGGAGAATTATGTTTACTGATGTCAAACAAGCATTTGAACTCTAAGAAAAAAATTTCAATCAAAAATTATTCTTTTAAATGGAGAATATAATCCTAATGATGTGACATACAAAAGCATTTTAGGAAATAAAATATTGTTAGACTATATTTTGGTTGCAATTGATGCAAGACTTTGTGAATTTTCAGAGAGGCAGAGAGACAAAGACAGACAGAAAGAGAGATGATAGGAGAGAATGAGAGAAACAGAGTAAAAGAGATACAGAGACACAGAGAGGCAGATAAAGAGAGGAAAGACAGAGATAGATATTTGATATATTGAAATATCAATTGATATTTCTTCCATTTCCTTGTTTTTTTGGTTTGTTTTTTTTTTTTTGGCAAAGCCAAAGTGACTCGATCAGGGTCACATAACCAGCATGTGTCAAATGTCTAAGGCCTGATTTGAGTTCAGGTCCTCCTTGTTTGAGAGCTTGTGCTCTATCCACGGAGCCACATATCTACCCCATAATTTCCTTTCAATGAACAAGTCAGTTTTCAAGTAAATTTCTGCTTCCTTCCTTTACTCATTTCTATCATCAAGAATATGAAGAGGTTGAATTTGAAATTGTCTATGGTTCTTTCTTCCTCTAAAACTAGGACTCTGTGAGCTATCAAATGAGAAGTTGGACTATATCACCTAGAAAGTTCTTTCCAATTTTAAGTGGATATTCTGTTCTACTTTACTTTAATCACAAGACAAAGGGAACAAATGAAATAGCATCAGAATGCATATAATGCTCAACTGTTAGTCAATGCATGTTTTCTATGTAATGTTCAGTATTGGTTAATTCCTTTATTTAGATGAGTGATTTTTTTAACCTTTTTCATTTTGGTTCATGGATCCCTTTAGCACCCTAGAGTATCCTATAGACTCTTTTACATAATATTTTAAAATACATTAAATAAAATGCATAGGATAACAAAGGAAATAAATTATATCCAAATTCATTTATCAAAATTATTTATTACAAAGTTCATTGACCCACATAAGAATGTCTCTTACCTTCTAAACTTAGAAGAAGCTCATTCTTTCATTTTCATTCAGGATGATATAAAAATGTACTCTCTGAAGTCAGTAAGAGGAGGAAAACCACTCTCAGTACATCTTCCCTGATTCTTTATTCAAGCTAAATATTCAACCCAATTCAAAGCCCTGAATCATATATAAGTAGAACCAGTTTTGTGCAGGGGTGTTGCAGGCCTCATTCTATACCACAGTATTTTCAGGTTCTTTCAAGTTCCTGCTGTGGAAAAAGAGAAGTCATTGCTTCCCAACAGTTAGAAACTTTCACACTGTTCCCAGGTATACATTGAGATCAAGTAGATATCCTGTTCTGTGAATTTATATGTGTTCTGGCTCTTCTAATAACACTTTTGATGAAGTAGAAAACATAATTGAAACTTGCTCAAAGGAGAGACACAAATCTGCAAAAGTAGGCTCTGTCTTTGCATAGAGCCTAAGTGAATCCCTGATGGTCATTGTTTTCTGGGAAGCTACTCCCAGAATAATTATACATGGGTCTTAAACACTACTCCTTATTGTTAATGAGTCTTAAAAACTTAAGTTACTAAGATAATGAAATAGGTAATATTTAAGCCTAGAGGTCAGTCGTAACACAGTTTCTTGGCACAGGATCTAATCTATACTAATTCCTTACCTGTTCAATCTTAACTTAATAAATGAATTGATCATCTTTGGGGGCGGAGCCAAGATGGCGGCATAGAAGCAGCAAGGTCCCGCAGCTCCCACACCACCACCCTAAACACCCATAAAATATGAGCCCAGACAAACTCTAGGAAAGTCTAGGACTCTCAGACTCACAAGAATACAGGGAACACAGCTCTCGCTAAAGGCAGCTCGGCAGCAGGGGCTCATTGCGGCAGCCAGATCAGAGGCTGGAACAGCCGGAAGCCAGACCACAGCCAGACCGCGGCCAGACCCAGGTGGTGGGAAGGAGCTGAGCCGAGCCCCGCAGCCAGCCTGCAGAGGTTCTACAGCCGCCAGCACCTCCACATCTGCCAAGGAATGAGGAGCAGGACAAGAGAGGGGCAGCTTGCACTGCAGCAGAGAAGAGACCCAGCCAGCACAAAACCGCAGCCAAGACCTCAGGGCGGCCACGAGGAGCAGGGGAGCCTCCCAAGCCACAGCTTGAGTCTACTTCAAAGAAAATCTAAAGCACCAGCCTAAAGGGATCTTTAAATCTTCAGACATGGTTAGTGAAAGTGGAACTTTGAAAATTAATTTGGGGGGTAAAGCATTTTGGCCATTCTGCCCCTGGGGCAAAGAAGCAGTGGGGGAAGGGAACTGCTGGATCTACCAGTGGCCCCCACCAGGCTGCTTCAGAGCCCCAGGCCTGCAGACTCAGCAGGGGGGTTGAATCAATTTACCAGGGCTAAGTGCTCTTGAGCTGATTGGGCTGGATCCGGATAATCTTGGGTGGTCATCCTGGGGTGCACTTTCAGCAAGCCAAAGCTGGGGGGGACTTGCAACACGCCCCCTAATAGCTCCAGCAGTTGGGAAAACCCCAGTGATTTGGAACAGAGCTTCCCTCCTTGGAAGCAGAGTTTCACAGAGCTAAAAAAAAACCAACCAATTAATTGACTGGCCAACATGAGAAAAAGGAAGCAAAATAAAAACAATAAAACCCTAGAATCCTTTTTTGGGGACAAAAATGGTCAAAGCATGGAAAGGGGAGGAAGAGAGCCCAGAACGCAGAACTCCCACACCAAATGCTTCCAAGGCAATTGAAGAATGCATAGAAGCTATACATCAACTGAAAAAGGACTTTGAAAACCAAATAAGTGAAGTGGAGGAAAAATTGGGAAGAGAAATGAGAATGATGTGAGAAAATCATGAAAAGAGGGTCAATAACCTGACTGAAGAAAACAACACTTTACAGAATCGATTATCTCAAACAGCAAAAGAGGCCCAGAAAGCCAATGAGGAGAAGAATGCCTTAAAAAGTCAAATTTCCGAGATGGAAAAAGAATCTCAAAAGCATTCTGAAGAGAATAATTCCTTCAAAATTAGAGTGGAGCAAGTAGAAACTAATGACTTTATGAGAAACCAAGATACTATTAAACTGTTACAAAGAAATGAAAAAATAGAAAGCAATGTGAAATATCTC
>CM053598.1:181532692-181563966 GCA_028646575.1 Pseudocheirus occidentalis
GTTCCTGCAGCAAGGAATTTGAGGACATCCTCCTCCTTCATCTGCAAGACATCTAGGGCTCCGGACATTGTGAAAGTTTCCCTTTTAAGTTATGACGGAAACCAAGAACAACGCCGTATGGAACCCTCTTCGGGGTAGTGCGGAAAGGCTTTTTAATCATATTTTTGATGTATACCCACACATTAATACATACATACACACCCGCACACACACACGCACACACTCACATGCGCACACACACATATGTATGTATGTATGTATTTTAGATGTCACCATAAATATAAAATTCTCCATATTAACAGGTATCACCTTCCCATATAGGGACGTAAACAGTTTGCTCTTATTAGATAACAAGCAGTGTGTGTGAGTGTGTGTGTGTGTTACTATTTACCTTCCTATATCTCTCTTGAGTCTTGTAATTGGAGGTTGAATTTTTCATTGAGGTCTGCCTTTTTCATTAGGAAGGTCTGGAAGTCCATTATATCACTGAATGACTGTCTCCTTGCCTGGAAGATTATGCTCAGTTTCACTGGGTAGCAGAGCATTGGTTGTAACCCAGGCTCTTTTGCCTTTTGAAATATTGTGAAATATCATATTCCTGTCCCTCCAGTCTTTCAATGTCGAAGCTAACACATCCTGTGTGATCCTTACTGTAGTTCCACAATATTTGATTTGTTTCTTTCTGGCTGCTTGTAGTATTTTCTCCTTTACTTCATAGTTCTGGAATTTGGCAATGACATTTCATGGAGTTTCCAATTTGGGATCCCTTTCAGGAGGTGTCCTGTTAATTCTCTAGATTTCTATTTTACCCTCTGATTCTAGGATCTCAGGACAGTTTTCCTTGATGAGCTCTTGAAAGATATTGTCCAGGCTCTTTTTTTCATCATCATCTTTTTTTCATCATAATTTTCTGTCAGACCAGTGATTCTTAGATTATCTCTCCAGAATCTATTTTCCAGGTCAATTATTTTTCCCTTCAGACATTTTACCTCTTTTTCTAATTTTTCATTCTTGACGTTTTGTTTGACTGATTCTTGGTGCCTCATAGAGTCATTAGCTCCAATTTGGTTGATTCTAATTTTTAACACATTATTTTTCTCAGTCAGTTTCTGAAGCTCCTTTTCCATATGTTTGTCCATTTCATACATTTTTATTTTTAAGGAACTGTTTTCTTCATTGTAATATTTTTCTAATTTTGATTTTAAAAGATTTACACATTTGATCTTCTACCTCTCCAATCTAGTTTTCTAAGTACTTTTTGAGTTTATCTAAGAATGCTTTCTGTACTTGAGAACAGTTCATATTCCCTGTTGAGGCTTCAGATGCAGGTATGGAGTCAATAATGTCTCCTTCTGAATTTAGTTCCTCATGTACACAGTAATAGGATTCTAGAGTCTTTGTCTTTGCTGTCTGTTTTTTTTATTTTCCCATTTTTAGCATTGATGGGCCTGGGAATGGCTCTTCTGGTTGGTGGATCAACTTGCCACCACATTGACCAGGTTTCTTCCAGGCCTCTACTCACTACATTGTCTGTGCCTCGCAGGGTCATTGGAGCCTTCACGCCAGAATCAAAACATTTGTTAAAACACCAGAAATCCAAATCCATCATGGCAACAAATAAATCTATTCACAATAAAATATAGAGGGGACCACCATCACCAAGCCTTCCTCTTGCTAGGGCCTTCCCACAAATGAACACCCACAGCTTGCTGCCTGCTTCCTCTCTCACCCTCAGTTCCAACTACTCTAACCAAGTTTCTTTTGGTTCTCCACCCATTCAGCAAGCTTCTCCCACCACTTACTTATGTGACTCAGGCTTCCAAGTGACTCAAATTCATGTGTATTAGGCTTCCATGTGACTTAAGCAGGTCACATGGGCCTATTAATGGATGGGAAAAATCTTCCCATTAAGCAAAAATACATTACCATTAGATTTGGCCCAAAGATCTTTTGTTTTCATTATATAGGTTAATGGGAATTTAGCGGTAACTGTTGTCCTCAGAACTGTGCAACAGTATAGCACAGATAAAACAAAATAAACACATAAAACAATATCTTAGGGTGGGGATTGAACACAAACACCCCATCATTCCCACCTTGAATTAATGGAATTTAAAATCTTGGGGCGAAGGGTGAAGATCTCTTCTTCCGAAGGTATTTCCTCCTGAAGTTGGACATGGAACTGTTTCTGCCCCAAGAGGTCATTTCTTTTGATGGCATCCAGAGCTTGGTCTATGCCAGGTCCAGTGATGACACATCACAGGCATGGACAGAGAGCAACATCCAGCTCAAGTAATCAGGCATTTGCATGTGGAGGGTACTTAGCCTGTAGGAAATACATCTAGCAAATAAGTTTAACAAACGAAAAGCCAAAAAGAAACAAGGAGACAGTAACCAGAAGCAGCGTAGACATAGCGTTAGCTGTGCTTCTGGAATCCAAGAACCTACTAACATAACCTTGTCCATTGTTGTTTACTGTTTTCAAATTTGCAGTTTAGGGGTCATCATTCTGACTAGAGATATACTTTCTTCAGTCTGAACTGGGACCTGGCCAATTTTCTGTTCTCCCAGAGGGTGTGATAATCTTGGATACAATTTTTCAGAAGGATCTTTAGAGGCAGTTCTTACTTCCATGCTTAGTCTAATATGAAAAAACCCTTTATTAGTTGGAACTTCATCCATTTTTCCAAAATCTATCTCTGCTTTCAAAAGAGCAGTAAATAATTCTTTTCTTGTCAATCTATTATGACTTTCAATCTGCTGACTATTTGCTCTTCTTTCTTAAGGAAATTTATCTTTTCCCCATTCCCCTAAGTCACTTAACTGTGAAATCTTGTCCAGTGCCTCCAAAAGAGAGTGCCCTATCTTCCAAATTACTAAAGTCAAAATTAGATGCTTATAAGCAGGAGGAGTTGTTTCCACTTTGATATTTCTATGAGAAATTGCTAAGGGGGTATCATGAGATGTATTTCCATCTCCCATCATAAATGCAGTCTTCATTACTTCTTCCTTTAACTTTTTATACAGTCTCTAAGCAAGTACCAGGATCCATCTCTACTAGGCCACATAGAGTAAGTAGGATATTGACTATTGCATCTGTCCTAAGCTAAAACTAACAGATTAGTTGCATTGTTACCTCATTGCATATGGTTATCACTAAAAGATTGCTATACAAAACGATTCTGACTAATACTTACACATTTCAAACAATCTACATTATCTATACTCCTCTAGCCCTATCATCACTGATTCTCACCATCCATGACACTAACAATTTTCCCATCCTTTCTGTGAATTTAATTAATAAATCAGTGACCTCCTGCTGAGTAAAATCCTCAGATTCCTCCCTAAATACTGTGAGGTCTCCCTGATTCTCCTCTTTTTTAATTAGTATGGGGAAAATGATTGCATTTGTAAAAATCACCCCTTCTAGCTTTGCTTCATTTTTCTCCCACTCGTTCTCCTGGCAGTTGCCTGAACAAATAGGCCCAGCTTATGCAAGGGCTGCATGAACATTCCTTTTGGAAAATTTTCTTCTTTTTCTGAGTCAAACCCACAACAAGACTCTCTTCTGCTACATGACTAACTTGCTCTTTTAAAGAACAGCGTGAACGCTGTGGCATAGCAAGTTTCCCATGAAAACCATCAAGTCCCTTTTCATCTGAGCATTCTTTTCCAGGAGTTTGTCTCTGCTTTAACACTTAAGGCAATTACTTGTTACCAAGTTCCAGCCTACACCCCTTCCCCACTATTTCTTTACATGGTTCTATTGGTATTCCTTGAAAACATATTTTCAAATCACCAGGTTCTCCCTTCCATAGCCTCAATTCCCAGTTTCCACATATACCTTTGTTTTTAGCCCATCCTCTTGGTGGGGAGGAATAAGATAAATCTTCTCATCCTGGGGTATCCCTTTCTATCTCTAAAGCCCTTCTGCCTTCAAATATAGTTCTTATATTTTGCAATTCCATCCTTGTCACAAACAGTAGTGGCAACACTGTATTCACACTGCCCATAGTAGCTAGGAATATGCTGGAGTAATTATGAATCAACAAATATAACAAACTCTCCAAGTGGAAAACAGAACTAAACATTTATTCAAATACCAATAAGCTGAATCCCCACACCAGAAAGCAAAATCCATTATAGCAACAAAGAAATCTATACACAATAATAACGTGGATGTTACTACCATCCCCAAGCCTTCCCCCTGCTAGGGCCATCCCACAAATGAAACCTCTCTCACTCTCAGCTCTAACTACTCTGACCAACTTATTCTAGGCTCTGCTCCACCCTTCTTCCTCCATCCATTCAGCAACTCCTCCTACCGCAGACTCATGTATGTCAGGCTCCATGTGATTCAAACTCATGTGTCTTAGATTTCCATGTGACTTATGCAGGTCACATGACCTATTAATGGATGGGAAATATCTCTCAATTAAGCAAAAATGCATCACAGTTACATCATTTCCCCTTTTTGTCATGTTAGCCAATCTGATATGCATTAGGTGGTTCCTCAGAGTTGTATTAATTTAACTTTCATTTCTTTTTTTTAATAATGATTTAGAGATATTTTTCATTTGGCTATCAACTATCAACTATGGCTTTTCAAAGGCATTCATTTTAAAATATGAAAGAGTAAATAAAGGATTATTGAAGTGAACTGAAGTTTTACCTCAAATTATCCTCCTTGTGTGGTCTAATAAAATGAATTCACTTGTGGTCCACAACCTCATCTTATCTTGCCTTCTTCTATCTCTATATATTTGTGTGTGTCATTTTCTATGCTTAGAATGACCTTCATTTTCCCTTCTGTTTAAATTCATCCTTTTTTTCAAAGCCCATTTCCATTGTGCTAGCCTCCTTTCCATGATACACTTTTCCTAATCCTCAAAGAGGGAAATGATTTCTCTTTTTTTTCAAATATGTCATGCTACTATATTGGACATTTTGTTCTGCATTTGTAACATAAATAAATAGGGACTGCACATTTTATTTCACTTTTATAGGGAAATCCTAACTGAGGAAACATCCTTTCCCAGTGCTGGCTGACATCTCTGAAGCTGACGGTCTTAGAGAGTTTCCTGGAGCACAAAGTCTTGCCCATGATTGTGCAGATAATATGCATTGATAGTAGGACTTAATCTAGGTCTTCCTGGCTTCAAGGATAGATCATTATCCACTATGACAGGTTGCAGCTTTTTTTTTGAGTTATATAAAAGAGAAACCTTACTGATTCAATTTTTTTGAATTATTTTTTTTGTTTTCTTGTTTACATCATTCATTTTCGCGAGTTTTTTGAATTACAAATTTTCTCCCCATCTTTCCCCTACCCCAACCCCCAAACAGCAATCCCACTGTAAAGTCCCTCCCCTGATCTTCTCTTTAACTTTCTGGTAGGGCAGGGAGGGTCTCTTAATTCCTAGTTGCAAGTATTGCAGAGCTTTAGATTCTAGATTATTTCAATTCCTCCCTTGTCCACCACCCCCACTGGAAGGACAAGCAATTCAAAACAGGCTGTGGATGTGTGATTATACAGGACATTTTCATAGTGGACATATTGTGACACTGATCATATGTCCCTCCTTCCTGTCCCTCCCCCCTTGTTCTGTTCTCTACCCTGTTTCTGTCCCTTTACTGAAGTGTGTGCTTCGAGCATCCCTCCCCCAGACCATGCCCTCCTCTCCATCATCCCTGTCTCATCCCCATACACCCTACACTCCTGGGTGGCATGATGCCCAGTTTAGAGTTTATGCCACTTCTTCCCTAAGCCAAATTCACTGAGAGTAATTGAAAGTAAAGTGGTAACAGTTATCCCTTGCCTCTTCTATATGGGATGATTATCCCCATTTTGTCTCTCCCCATCTCCTCTCATTCTAGTCCTCTCCCACCTCAGAATTTTACCTAGTAAAGTATCATCCCTTCTACTCAATGGATACTATAACCTCTTTATACAGATATGCTCAGATATGTATTTATGTGCATATATAGCCTCCTATAAAGAGATATGTGCAAGTATACACATATAACCATTTGTATTCCTTCCTCCTATCCTCATACTAAGAAAAGTTTCATAAGTTACTACTATTGTTTTTCCATATTTCCATGTAAATAATTGAAATTTGATAAGTTCCTTATGATTTCTTTCCCATGTTTACCTTCTCATGCTTCCTGTGTTTGATTGTCAAATTTTCTGTTCAGTTCTGGTTTTTTCAGCAAGAATGCTTGAAAGTCCTCCACCTCATTGAATGACCATATTTTCCCCTGGAATAATATGCTCAGTTTTGCTGGGTAGTTGATTCTTGGTTTTAATCCCAGCTCCCTTAATTTTAGGAATATCATATTCCAGGCCCTTCAGTCCCTCAGTGTAGAAACTGTCAGGTCCTGGGTTATCCTGGTAGTGCTTCCACAGTAGTCAAACGATTTTCTCTTGGAAGCCTGTAATATTTTCTCCTTTAACTGGGTATTCTGGAACCTGGCAATAACATTTCCAGGAGTTTTCTTTTGGGGATCTTTTTGAAGAGGTGATTGGTATATTCTTTCAAGTTCTGTTTTGCCCCCTGATTTTAAAATATCAGGACAATTTTCTTTGAGGATTTTTTGAAGGATTTTTCCAAGTTCTTTTTCTGGTCATGGGTTTCAGGTAGACCAATAATTTTCAAATTGTCTCTCCTGGATCTATTTTCCAGGTCAGTGTTTCTTTTTCAAGGAAATATTTTACATTGCTTTCTACTTTTTTTATAAGTTTGTATTTGTTTAATAGTATCTTGGTTTCTCATAAATTCATTAGCTTCTACTTGCTCCAGTCTAATTCTGAAGGAATTATTCTCTTCAGAATACTTTTGAGATTCTTTTTTCCATCTGGGAAATTTGACTTTTTAAGGCATTCTTCTCCTCATTGGCTATCTGGCCCTCTTTTTGCCACTTGAGTTAATCTATTTTTAAGGTGTTGTTTTCTTCAGTCAGGTTGTTGACTCTCTTTTCATGATTTTCTTGTATCATTCTCATTTCTCTTCCCAATTTTTCCTCCACTTCTCTTATTTGTTTTTCAAAGTCCCTTTTCAGTTGATCTGTAGCTTCTAGGCATTCTTGAAGTGTCTAGGAAGCATTTGGTGTGGGAATTCTGACCGTGTTTTCTACCTCCCGTTCCATGCTTTGATCCTTTTTGTCCACAAAAAAGGATTCTAGAGTTTTATTGCTGTTCTTATTTTGCTTCTTTTTCCTCATCTTGGCCTGTCAATTAATTGGATGTTGTTCTTGTTGTTGTTGTTTTTTAGCTTTGTAGAACTCTCTTTCCAGGGGAGAAAGCTCTGTTCCAAATTGCTGGGGTTTTCCCATATGCCGGAGCTATTAGGGTGGTGTTGCAGCCCCCTTCAGCTTTGGCTTGCTAAGAATGCACCCCAGGACCACCACCCAAGACCACGTTCAGTATCCAGGCCACTCAACAGAAGACCACTTGGCCCTGATCATTCGACTCAGCCCCCCTGCAGGGTCCACAGGCCAAGGGCTCTGAAGAAGCCCAGTGGAGGGTAGCCACGGGTTCCAGCAGTTCCTGCCCTTCCCCCACTGCTTCCTTGCCCTGGGCGCAGATTGGCCAAACTGCTTTTCTTCCCTGATACTCATCTTGAAAGTTCCACTTTCACTGACCTTCTCTAATCCTGGCTTTCTAGATATGAAGTTCCTTTGAGGTGCTGTAGATCTTCTCTCAAGTAGACTAACGCTGTGGCTTGGGAGGCTCTGCTCCTCCCAGCCACCCTGGGGCCTGGCCGCTTTCTGGTTTCAGGGTGGGCTGGACTCGGCTCCTGGCCTGCTGGATCAGCCCCTCCTGCTGATCTGCCTTCATTGAGAGATATGTTTTCTGTATTTTTGTGAGTTTGAGAGCCTTAGAATTTGTTTAGGGTCATATTTTATCAGTATTTAGGGTGGCTGTGTGGGAACTGTGGAACCTTGCTGCTTCTATGCCACCATCTTGGCTCTGCCTCTCATGTTGCAGCTTTTTAATTGCTATCTTCATATTTAACTTTTTGTGGTTAATTTTTCATTTTCCCACTATCTGATAAACTCTGACATACTATATGAACTCCTTGAGGTCAACCATTATGAAGGTTTTCAAATTTGCTCTCAATGATTAGTGCTATGTTTTGCGCAAAACATCTTCTTAATAATTTTTTGAGGATGTAGTTGTACTCACATCTATATAGATAGAAATGCTTATGAAAATGCTTTATCCACATCATTTAAACTTATTTGTTTCTCTGTTTGTTAATGGAAATTAGATAGTATAATGGATGTAGTGCCTTCTTTGGAGTCAAGGACTCTTATCTTCCTGAATTCAAAACTGGACTCAGACAATTACTAGCTGTTTGAACCTAGGCAATTCACTTAATCCCCTTTGCCTCACCTAACTCATATGTGAAAAGACCTAGAGAAGGAAATGGCAAGCCACTCTAGTATTGTTGACAAGAAAATCCTAAATGAAAACATGAAGATTTGGACACGACTGAAACCAACTGAACAGTAGTAACAAAAACATTTTTTAAATTAGAATTGTGACTTTATCAGTTTTGGATGATGGATTCAGGGTTAAAAGTGACCTTTTTAGTGTACAAACAATAAACAAACACCTAGGGGCTGAATTTAAAAGCATTTTCAGGCAGAATCAACCAATAGAGTCTCTTTTTAAAAGAGTATCTCAATTCACATTATTTTGTCACTTTTTAAATGCAGGCTAAACAACTGGGATGAACTGACACACTATGTACTATTATTACAATAAACATTTCACTTGGAGGGAGAAGTCAACTACCTATCAAGCTGCTTGACTTACTCCAGATTGACTTATGTAGTCTGAAAGACACAGTATAAACATTGGTTTTCACAACAGCAAAATTCAAGCAATAATGGAGGAAAAAATTAGCTAACCCGTTGGAGATCCTTAGAAAAAGAAAGTGATGTCACACCTAAAAAATTAATATAGATTATATTCAGGAACACTGTTGTATTTCTTAAAGTAGATGTGGTTCAGATACTTTTACATGCACACATGCACACACACAGAGGTACACACACTCAAACATACACAAACACACAAATATATAGATGTACATATATATTATATAAGTATGGTTTTACATATAAGTAGATGTGTTTATATATAGACAAATTAGTGTGTCTATACATACATATGCAAATACATCTTTATATCTATGTTATGTATGTATATATGCACACATGTATGCGTGTATCTATCTATATTGTTTAAACAGATCCCCTTGATTGCCCCTTTAGTAAAGTTAAAAGCAAAAACCTAGCCATAAACTCTTTTTTGCTATGAAACAATGGTTTAATTTAAGTTCATGTTATAGTGTATTTATTTATAGAGCATATAAATCTGTCATCTTCTCTTAATGAATCTCTAACTTGGAGGAGGTATGGTAAGTATATTGTCTGGGGAGCTAAATAGTGGGGCATGACTGACTCTATTCATGAGTCATGGCTTCAGGACAAGCAGGTGATCAAACTTCCTACTGACCCATGAATTATACATGATCTGTAAAATTTAATAATTACTGTGGAGAATTCTTACCTGACATAAATAAATTTAGTGTGATGGCTATTATATGCTTATTAAGGTGGTCCTTATCTAAAAAGAGTTCAAAATTTCTTTGTGACTAAGAGGGATGCTGTGGTAGAAAGGTGGGCCATAATAAGAATTGATGAGAACACTACCAATAATTACTGTTTAAACTGTTGAGGAACCACTTTAAAGAAATTTTAAAATCTGTCAGTCTGTTTACTTTGCACACTTAAAGAACAACCACTAAAGTTCTCATAGTGTTCTTCAATAATCCTGGCTCAATAATAGATTTACATTACCTTATATCACTGTCCTTATCAGCTTCTATAGGCCATACAATGTTGTACCTGAGCACAATTTAACCATTTATCATACTAAATTTAGTATGACCAGAGTGAAAATTGGAATACAAAAATAAGACCATCACTTGGACCAATATTTGAAGAGAAGGGTCCTCTATTCCTTAGGAAAGGCTCCTTATAAGTATGTATGTGTATATATTTGTGTGTCTTCAATTGCGCATATGTGTGTATGTAAAACATCGTATAGACCTTCTCTTGCTCTTTCCCAGATCTTCCCCACTTTCATCCAGTTTTGTTGTGTAGCTGTAGTTATGCCATACTATACAGTTACAATATTTTTCCCCTTAAGGGCAGAGCTAAATGTAATTCAAGAAAGAAGGATTTTCTGCCTGGGGCAGCTTTCATACTCTGCTTTCCTCTATACAATATCAAATGAAAAAGAAACCAATCAGTCTAGTAAAACATATATAACATACATGTCAGAATGTCAGGAAAACTGTATTATTGCACCAGCTCTGCCTATGGCTATGTCTGACCTTAGGTAAATAATTTGCTTGTAAAAAATATCTTGATTTAGAAAATAATTATAAAGCAATACATTAATATATTATGCAATATTATAATTAGATAATAGATGTAAAACTATAAGAAAAAGGTAAAAGAACTATACAAGTGTAGCTTCTGAAATGATAGCAGTATAATACAAGTATAGAAGCCCTCAGACAGGTCATTCAGCTAAGACTACACAAGAACCAATAAACTGTGTACATCTATCTGAACTCAAGTCATAGTTTTTGACCTCCTTTCCAATGTGTTTACCTTTAGGTTTCATTTAGATGAAAAAAATACCTTCAAAGTAAAGGCATTTAATAAAACAACATCGTAAGGAACTTAGCAACAAAAGATTTTTATTGTAAATCTGAAGAATATTCTCCCACAAATACACATTTTAAAAGAGAAAACTCAACACACTTTGGTTGTTGTTTTTGTTGTTGTTGTTGTTCTTCTCCTCCTCCTCCTCCTCCTCGTTCTCCTTCTCCTCCTCGTTCTCCTTCTCCTCCTCCTCCTCCTTCTTCTTCTTCTTCTTCTTCTTCTTCTTCTTCTTCTTCTTCTTCTTCTCCTTCTCCTTCTCCTCCTCCTCCTTCTCCTCCTCCTCCTCCTCCTCCTCCTCCTCCTTCTCCTTCTTCTTCTTCTTCTTCTTCTTCTTCTTCTTCTTCTTCTTCTTCTTCTTCTTCTTCTTCTTCATCCTTCATCCTTGACATCAGGAAGATGATGCCATGACGTGCAAGTGAATGGGATTTAAGTGAGGGAGGGTTGTGTAAAATCACCAGCCTCACTTTCACCTCCAGGATCATCTGGATCTGATGGCAAGATATAGATCAGGATAACTGGAGATAGCCACATTCAGTGGGACACATTGGAGTAATACCAATGTCATACCCATAGCAGCTTCAGAGTAGATTCATAAAATGTAATAAACTCTCTTCCTAAAAGGTAAAACCAAGGTAATTATTTGGAGCATGCATATTAGGATACCAGGAAGTAAGATTTAGCAAGGTACTCATCAGTAATCCAGGGAGTGCTGACATCTTAAGCAGACCTCCCCACAAACAAGTTCCCCTAGGTGAGTTCCTCCCTCAGCCCTCTGCTCTGCCAATTCTGCTGTGTTTCAGTCTCACTCTCAGCTCCATTGGGCAAGCCCATTTCACACACTGGGATCCATGTGACTCAGGTTATATCACAGATGTGAGTTGGGTCAGAGTTCAAAACAGATCACATAGGTCTATTAATGAGTGGGGAAGATCATCCTATTTCATTAACATTACACTTGGCCTTTTTTAAGTTCTTTCTGGTCTTTCAGTTCTTTCTGAATTCTAACTTTCAGAGACAATAGCCACAAGGTGAAGAAGGATTCCAAGGTGATTAACAAGCCCAGAAAAGTCCCCTTTTATAAAAAAAAATCTAGGAGGTGAAGAAATTCAGGGTTCCTGGCTAAAATAGAAAGAATTATTATTTATATTCACTCTGAGCCATCAGGGCCCAAACAACAGCAGCTAAGTGGCGATTGGTAGGGGACCAATTGTTGGCCAGAGTTAATTGGGTTTAAGGCAGACCTGCACAACCTGTGTCCTGCAGGTCACTTTTGACAAAGACTTTTGGGAACCAGAGAAAAACATAAAGGATGTCCTCTACATTTTTAATGGCCTGAAATCCTTTGCCATCCTGTAAGTTTTGGAAACCTGGTTTAAGGTATGGTCTTTAAGGAAGAAATATAGCTAGTAAACTGCAAGGAGTGAGGCATGCAATGGGGGAACACACAACACTAGGGCAAAGGAAATATATGAACAGCGTCCCACCCATTCATCTCCTGCTGCAGAGACACTGATATTTTTTAGTGATAGCTTTTTACTATATCTCTTCTTTGTCTTCACTTGATGCTGCCCTGATTGATGGTGATCCTTGGTGTGTTTACTTTCTGCCCAAACTTCCAAGCATATGCCCATAAAGCACAAGGCTCCTAAGATTTTCTCTGGTTACAGCTTCTGGTTTCAATGAAGTCCCTTTGTATTTCTTCTTCATGTGAAAAGTGGGATCTTCTGTGACATTTTTAGTGTAAAACTAGAGGTATTATTGATGACCTAATAGCAACCATCCCCACTACAGATCAACAAAAGCCTTCCTTAGGGAGAAGCAAAACAAGACAAAACATACCTTCTCTGTATTATCCTTAGTTTATTATTTTGTTCTTTCATAGCTTTAGCTATAAGACCCCTCATCTCTAGAAGAAGCTTCTAAGATTTTAGAGGCAGAATAAAAAAATAGAGACTATCCTAGCTAAATTCCTAGGACATGCATGCTCCTCTCTGTCTTTTTGAAGATAGTCATGGCTACCAGATTTGGATTTCCCTGGAAGATCATAATTTTAGCTTATGGTAAAATTTCATATACCTAGGTACTTATTCTTTGAAGGCTAGAATTCAGCTTGTCATCATTTATCAAAGCTAGTGACCCCAAAACTGCCAAAAACAATTTGGAGTTCTGAATCTGTTTCACAAGCCTAATAATTTTTATTATATGAATTTGCCATATCCTCTATCTGCAGTCATATTCTTGATGTTGCCTATTTGCATATGAGAAACTCAAATTGGTCAAAATGGAATTTTCTTATTAATATCATAATAAAAACAACAGTAATTTATTTTTTTCATAGGCTTCAATAGCTGAAAACTTAGTACCCATGTTTTCAGTCTTCTGGTGATATTTAGCCACAGTGAGTAAGGCTGTCTCTTAGAAGATAGTTATTTTATCATCATGTAAATTATTTTAAAGTATAGTAGAATTTCTGAATTCCAGATGTTCCAAATTTTTGAGGCACAATTTTTATTTTGGCCAATATAGGTGAATATGGGTTATTCTACCATACTGCTATAATAGTAAATAAATTTGAAGATCTCTTTGTATTGCAAAGCTAAGAGGTACTTAGCACCTAGTTTCAAAATAAGCCTCTGTTAAAGAAAAGGAAGGTAAGAACGCCTGTTGCTTACAAAACAGGAAGAAGCTGAAAAGGAAACCCCTGTTATTGACATGACAAGAAGGGCTAAATATGGGGGAGCAATAATGTACCCTGCTGGGAAAGTTAGAATTTCCTGGAAACTTGTGGTGGCAGAGCTTCTTTTGAGGGCCAGCCCAGCTGCTGAAGACTTCCAAGGGCCAGACAAACTCCTAAAGACTTCTGAGGGCCAGAGGAAGCATGACTGTGGTGTGAGTTCTGTATCTGTTTGTGGCTTTGTTAAGTCTTGACTTACAAGAAATAGAGACTGAATGATTTAAGGTGGACTGGACACTGTGAGCTTCAGTATGAAACAGGAATTGCATGGAGAGCTGGGAGTTGTCTGCCTTTGAACCCAGGTGACAGTTTGGTGAATTCAGGTAAAGAGATAGGACTGTGGCGGAAAAACCAGGAAAGCTAACAGCCTGTCTCTAGTCAAGATGAAAAGACTTCTCCATGAATACTGAGTAGTAACTGACCCTGAGGTGTGGTTTTTCTTTGGGACTCACTTTGGGAAGAGTTGTGTAATTTGGCCAGATGAGATTATGGGCAAATGTTGAGCCCCCTTGGCTTTGAAAACACAGATGTTGGTGCTTCCCTTTCTGGTAACTAACTGGGTATGGATGTAACAGTCAGACAGCTGGAATTGTGTTTTTTTTCTATTGAGTAGTGACTGATGGAATTGTAATTTATTTGTGATTGTACTTTATAATTGAATTAAAGACTCTGATAGATTAAATGAATGTGCTACCCAGGGGTGGAGTACTTTGACTTGGCAAGCCTCCTTAATGATTGAATGACTGAGTTACTAAATGATTGAGTAACTAAATGAATGTACTTTGTGCAAAACTATGCAACCACTCTAGTGAAAACTAGAGTTTTTTTCTGTTATAAGTTGTAACATTGTGAATGCTGTATTTTGATTTTCTGTGAATGTTTTGCTTTGATTTGTTATTGATAAATAGACTCTTAGCAATTCTGTATAATAGGACTTTGAAAGCTATTTGCAGTAGCATCCTTATGGAAACCTACTTGTGCTTGGCTTTGCAACTCCAAAGTTGAGAATGTCAGGAGAAATAAGCCAGACTGACCAATTTAAAATGATATACATAACCTGAAGTTCACTTTATAATAGTCATTGTTCATAACTCTCAAAGGAATGTTTTCTTAAAACTAATTTTACTAGGAAGTGCGATAGGAAAGTAAATGTTAGTTTTGATTGTTTTACTCTGCTGAGACAATTCAACCTCTCATTCATTAATTTTAATTACTATATTTGTAAATAGTTTATGTAGCTCTGGCAGAAAGCCAAGCTTTGGTGCTAGTTCTAAACGCTTTGGAGATAATAAAGATATCTCATCCATATGGCACATCAGACAAAAGGAGTAATTCTGCTAATTTGATCTATTTTAAGAATTTAACATTGATGATTAGGTATTACCACATTATTTGTAAACTTTGTTTTCCTTTTCTAAAAACAAAGCAATATACCACTCTATCTTTATAAATTATTTATAAATTTATAAATTCATCCTCTTAGGATCCCTGAGATATGACTTCACTTCAGGGGCTGAAGAGACAAGGAAGTATTTTAAAATGTTTTCAAGTCATATTCATGTTCTCAAAGGTCATGGGATACCCCAACCTCTCTCTACAGATTCTGTGATTTCTAAATTCTTCTGATCAGTTCTATTATATCTCTCAGTTCTGTGTTGCACCCTGGCCCATGAATATAGGTTTTGCTCTTGGATATGCTCTTGGCTTAGTTCATACAGATTCTATCCATAGTGGTTCACCTGTTTCTCTTCCCCTCTGGTATGAAAACCAGGTGGCTTTTTAGAGCACCTATGCCATTGTACCAATTGCAGAACATGTAAAGTAGGTGAAATGATTGACTGCTATCTTCTACCATTGTTGGGAAATGAACTGAATCTAGAATAATTTTCCAGTACCATAATAACCCTGTTGGTAGAATTTCTTAGATCAAATTTCTACTCTAAGGATTCATGTGGTTAAAGAGAATATCAAATTGTTTTCCTTCCCATTTGGCTGTAATCAAATGTGAGTAGAGAATAGGTATCAAAAGTGAGGAAGTAGCTCCAAGTTCTTGCATTTAACAAAGTCCATTCTAAATGCCATCCTTGGAGTAGAGTAGAATTGGAAAAGAAGAGGGGTAAACTAAGATGTTCAAAACCAACAAATTCATCTTTTCCTTTCAAAATTTGAAATGAGGGAAATTAATGCAAAAGAAAAATATGTATTCAAATATACATAGTTTATTAGGAAGGATATTGATTAACTCTATGAGATTAAAGAGTTAAATAATGATGTTGTTTGGGATTTGAATTTTATAATCTAAATAGAGTAAGGGTTTGGCATTAACTCTCTATTAAAGTACTGAGGGTGTAGTAGAAGTAATATTTTCCCTGCATGCTAGGATAGTTGCTATGTTGCTATGTTGTTATTTTTCTTTAAAAGATATTAAGACTAATCAACAGATTTGTGTGGTCTGAGGAACTAAAGTATGGGCTAATAATGTAGTTTCTTCAAGACTTGACTACCAAAAACAAAAGAAGGAGGAATAAGCAAATCTATTCTTACACTTCTTGTTAGCAATCTAGCACGGCCATGACAATGCTATATCCATACTGAATAGTCTTTCTTTGATGTGGTTAAGAAAACTTCTTTTTTTCTTATGCCTTAGGTGGTCTATAAGCATCTCTTCATATGTAGTTCTTAAACCTGAACTACCAGACCAGTCTGAATCAGGCCTGGGTTAAAATAATGAGCCTCCATAATTATATAGGCTTTCACACTTCGGGGGAGGAAACTATATAATTTTTCTAGTTATTATTCAAATGGGCCCATAAAAGAAATAGATAGCCTTGCCTTGGGATACTGGATCAATAGCTATATTGTGGATCAAAGGGTATATACAGTTTTATAGCTCTTTGGACTTTGTTCCAAAACAGGTCAGTAAAACTTGCAGCCTATGGGCTGCTTGTGACCCATCAAATCATTTAAGGCAGCCTTTTAAAAGTGGAGTTTTTTTTTTTTTACATTTTTCATAGACTGCAGGATATGCAGCCCTTTTCCAAAGGGTTCTAAAGAATTGTTGAACTGGTTCACAACTCCAGAGTCAAGTCACCACACCTAATCCTATCAGCCTTCACCCTCTTCTCACAGGTCTCTCTTTCTGACCTCTTAAGTTCTTTTGGGAAAGAAGAATTTTTTACTGTTATCTTTTTTTGGCTTTGCCTCTCTAGCAGTCAATTTGAAGCATTATCTTAAAGCTATTTGGAAGAGAAAGTCGGGAAAAATAAGTTGAGTACTTTTTCTATTTTGCCAACTTGGTTTTGTCCTCCACATCTTTAGCTGTTCAAATTATCTTAGATGTTTACTTTGCATAATCCACTGGCCCTTAATTTTCCATGAAAAAAAAATTTCCAGTTCCTTCAGCCAATCCTTTTAAATTATGAACTTGAAACTTTTTCCTTATTTTGACTCTTCTTCTGGCTATTTTCCACTTATCAATATCTATCCATTCTTCTGTCCTGTACTTATGAGGTTGGTTTTTTTTGTTTGGAGCTCAAGAAGGAAAATTGACATCTGTCATTATTGAATACCATCTTACTTTGCACCAGTGTTTTAGCTTTTTAATTCCTTTTTGGATCCCATTTCCCTCATTCTATGGGTTATATATCTTTTCTAGCTTTCTTTCCCACAAAATAATTGGTAAGAATATCTAAATCTAAATGATTAATATAAAATATCAAAAATACAGAGGCAAAAGATGATCTCTAGAAGGGGATAAAGTGAGGATACCTGCTTCTAAGTGGATATCAAAACATTTATGACTACTCTTTGGGTCCACCCATTTAACCAGTAGTGAACAAATTTAATCGCATTGTTGTCTAATCCCTTCTATGAACATAGCAAGGATTTTATCAAATGATATGCTAAAATTCATTTAAGCTATTTATAACATTTCTGTAATCTGTTAGTTTAGTAACTGAAAAAAAAGAAAACGGGATTAGTCTGGCATGAAAATCTTGTTCAACGTTAATGGAATATGTGTATTCACAAAGATAGGATTTCTATACAGTTCTACAGAGGGAAGAATTTCTGATTGTTAAATCCATGTAGTCTTTAAGTAAGAATATTCAACAGAAAACAGAAAAGCACACCTGGTTAGCAGTGAACTAATCTGGTGACATGAATTCATTTATCTTCCATAAAAATCTATTGAACTTTTCAAAATAGTCTCTGGTGCCTGAATTATGCAAATGAATATAATTTACAGACATTCTAACATGCAACTGAATTGTCTTGGAGTAAAGAACTCAACAGTTAATAGACTTAATAAGTGAACATATTAAAAATAATAAACTTGTGGCTCTTTAATTATATGGCTTGTTAATAACTGTTATTGGAAAACTAAATCTCAGGGGATAATAATATCTGAATAAGTGCTGGATTTAAAAGAAAAGCTGGAGAGCTGCTCTAATGAATGTGTGTGAATTAGCAGGAATCAATAACATATATAATTTTGAAAATATTTATACATGACCTTAGAAAAACATATTTGGAGTGCTACTACCCATAGCTTTTTTTTTCTTTTTCAAAATTTTATTTTAGACTGAAACACAGTAACCTAAATACAGAATAGAGTAAAGAAACAAAAACATATGGAAAAAACTTAAACATCAAAACTTAAATACAAAGTTAGAAAGAAATAGAAAGTATGTATTGTGCATTGCGGAACATAAGAGAGGATTCAAAATATGTAACAAAAGAGTTTCATTTCAAGAAAACCTGTGTAATAAATCATACTCATGTTGAGAATTGCCCATCTTTTCTTTGCTTACTAGTGAGTTTCCTTTTGTTCTCTGCTGTAGACTTTTAAAATATGTTCTTTTGTCCCCTCCCATCCCCCTCCAAAAGCCACAGTAAAATTTAGATATTTTTTCCTTATGTATACATACGTACATATCCATATCCATATATCCATATACATATAGACATTCACTTTCCCATATCTCTTCTACTCCTGATCTTTGTTTTTATGTATATCTCTTGTTTTCCCATCCCTCCTGTTTCCTTTAATAACTTCTACCCGCTATCTTGCCTTCTTAGAACTTGTCTACCTCCTCCATCTGTCCCTCCCCTATCCTCCCATTCCCATAAATCTAAACACCATTCTATACCCCTATTTTACCTATTGCCTTACCCTCCCTTCTAAAAATCCCTCTATTTTCCTCTTTCTATGCTCCTACTGTTTTATTTCTTCTGAATTTAGAAGAAATTCATATTCTTCTAAATACATATGTATTATTCTCTCTTAAATCCATTCCCAATGAAAGTAGGTTACCAGAACTTCCAGCCCTCCTCCCTGATCTCATTCCTCTGTATCAGTTCTTCCTTTTACACCTTAAATAATTAGTCTTTTAAGCTGTTCCTAAATGGTTTTACTTTTTATATTCACATCATACTCAGGTTTATCCTAATCTTTCATATAAACTACCCAATTATTGATAAGAATCTTAGGCATCCATTTTACACATATACAAATATGCATTTATTGTGAAAGACTGACTATATTTCTCTCCATTGTATACTGTCTCCACTTGTTCTATTTTCTCTTTTGATCCTATCCCTTTTAAAAAATGTTTGCTTCTAACTAGTCTATTCCCTAATCTTCCCTCCCTTCTATCCTCTCGACTCTCATCCCCTGCTCCCCTATCTTACTGTAGAGTAAGAAACCCAATTGAGTGTGAATGTCATTCCCTTCTTAGGCCAAGTTCAATGAAAATCAGGTTGACCCATTCCCTTTCACTCTCCTGCTCTTTCCTTCCATTGTAACAGTTTCCTCTTGCCTCTTTAATAGGAGATAATTTTCCATAATCTATCACTCCCTTTCTTCTTCTCCCAATAAATCCCTCTCTCACCTTTAAAATTTTTTTTGAATATCAACCCTTCATATTCAACTCATCCTGTGCACTCTATGTATATATGAACATACACATGCCCACACTCATATATATATACCTGCCCATGCTTATGTGTGCATGTCTTGTGCATTGCAGAACATAAGAGAGGATTCAAAATATGTAACAAATGATTTTTATTTCTTTTTCATGTAAGAATGTAATTAGGTAAAATTTAATAAATTACTTATGATTTCTTTTTCCTGTTTATCATGTCATGCTTCTCTTCCTTATTATATTTGAAAGTCAAATTTTCTATTCAGATCAGGTTTTTTTCATCAAGAATTCTGGAAAGTTCTCTATTTCATTGAATGACCATATTTTTCCCTGTAGCATTATACTCAGTTCTGCCCAGTAGATGAGTCTTTCTTTTGGTTCTGGCTTCTTTTATCTCAGGACTATTGTATACCAAGCCCTGTGATCCCTTAATGGAGAAGTTGCTAGGCCTTCATTTTCAAAAATCTTCCTTGAGCTCCCCCATTGCCTCCTACTAGTTCATATTTTCCTTGGAGGCTTTTGATGCAGGAGTTCTGACTTTGATGACTGTCTCCCACTCCATCTCTTGATCGTTTTTGTCCCCCAAAAAGGATTGTATTGTATGTTTCTGTTTCCATTGCTTGCTCATATTGGCAGCTAATTACTTGACTTTTGAGCTCTTTGCCATGGTAGAACTCTGCTTCCAGAATGGAGACTGTGCTATGTGTCAAATAGCTGGGGGTTTTGCAGCTGCTGGATGGGCATCCTCTCTATAGTCCCAACATGCTCTGGCTCACTGGTCACACACACCAGACTCACAACGTAAGTTGTGATGTGGATGATCTGGATCTGGATCCAAGAAGGTCAAAGAAAAAGTGTTTACCTTCTGAATGGTTGCTTTCCCACCTCCCCCTACAGTCTGCAGGTCAGGATCTCTGAAGTAGCCATGCAGCATCTGCAACCAACACACCTCCTTTGCTTCTCATTCTGGGGATAGCAGCCAGACTGCTCTCTTCTATCTCCTCCTGAGCCAACAGTGTTCCTCACTAACCTTTTACATCGTCTGGCTGTGATTTATTCTCATGGAGGCTGCTCCAGTTATGGCTAGTCTGGTGCCTCCCTGTGGCTAAAACCACAGCTCAGGTGGAACTGTGCTCCACTCCCTATGTGATGTGGTGGACCCTTCCTGATGGTCTACTGAGCTTTCTTCAGTGGGAGATTTGTTTCTTTCTGTCACTTTGTGGGTTCTGTAGTTTTAAAGTTTGTTTTGAGTCATTTTTTTACATGTATTGGAGGAGGTGGAAGCCGAAGCAGCACAGAAGTGCTGTTTCTACTCTGCCATCTTGGCTCTGCCCCAGTCTTGATGCTTTTAACATGTTTTCCTTGAGCTGGAAGTTTCAGAATTTGACTGTGATATTCCTATGAGTTTTCCTCATAGGACCTCTTTTAAATGTTCATAGATGAATAAAGCTTTATTGAAATGTGGTGAAGATATTTCAAATTGTTTATTATCATTATTTTGTGGGTGGATCAACACAAGTAAAATGTTATGAAAGTTCTGGTTTTTGTTCAAAAATGGGAGCATAGTATGCTCTTGACTGTATCCAAAGAAAATTTTAAAAACTATATTGTGTTATAACACAGAATTTTGAATCTAGAAGGGAACTTTATCATCTAGTCTAATCTCCTAGTTTTATATAGAAGGAAATATCAGTCACTGTAAAATGACTATTCTAAAGTCACACAATCAGGATTTGAATCAAGTCCAAACCAATTCTGCTTTTTCCATACAGCATACTATCATTTGGACCAATATTGTCTTTCTTCTAAGATTAGCACATTCAGACTTGAAATTGCAGACTCCCTGGCAATGAAAACTACTTAAAAGTCAAATGGACTTACTTAAGAGGTATCTTCCTCATTTGGGCAAAGACTATATAAACCCTTGTCAGACCATCACAAAACTAGAAAATATGTTGATAAAGCAAGAGATAAGTGAGGCATCTGCAATCAATCACAAGGATTTATTCTTGCATCACAACTAATCCATCTTTTTTGAGAGTAAATATTATGATATTTTTAAACTCCTTCCCTGCCCCAGCACATAAAACAGTTTAAAGACTTAACAGCTATATGTTGAAATAAAGTATATTTAATTAAACTTACTTGGGAATACCAGTTTACTTGACTGCATATAATAACTTTTCATTTTGATTAATTTGACCATTTTATACTTTATTTATTAACAAGTAGCCAGCATAGACCTTTGGTGAATACATTTTTTAAATCTCAAATTAGAATGCTTAAAATAGAATAACAAAAGGTCTTGCACAAAATCCTTTTGCACAATGTTGCTTAATAAGAAAAAATGCATAAATACATGAATGAATGAGTAAATAAATAAATTTTGAACCAGGGGTCTAGGGACTTGAGGTTTTGAGGGAAGTGAGAGGATTGAAAGACTAAGGAGCTTGAGGGTATAAATAAATAGAGGTATTAATGGGATTAAAAGGGAGAGTGGGGACTTTATGGGGGCAGAGCTAAGATGGCAGAAAGAAAGCAGTAGCCTCTCCACAGTCCTCCAACAATTTTGTCACTAAAGGTTAAAAAGTGAATTTGAACAAATTTAAGAGTGAAAGAACCCATTGTGAGATGGAGCATGGCAGATTCCCAGCCCAGGGAAGTGCCTACTCAGGTCTGGGTAAAGAGAACTCGGAGCACATGGGAGTGTCACTAGAGTGGAGCTGACAGCAGAGTACAGCAGACCAAGAAGAAGGCCCAGCCAGCCAGCAGACTCACCCAGCCTAGCAGACTCACCCAGCCTAGCCGACTCACCACAGGACAGAGGATCATTGAACCGGGCAGGAAAAAAACTCTGGGCCGACAGCAGAGTCATCAGCTTTTCCTGGGGCTACCTGGATGTTTCTCATTGGTTCTGATTTAAAGAAGCATCAATACAAACGGCTAAGTTTAGATTCTAACATGAAAAGACACAAAAATTCATAACAATAAATGAAAAGATGGAGGGAGAGGAGCAATATATGAAATATACTAGAATTGGTTTGGATTTAACAAGGGAATAACATACTCCATCAAGAATAAAAATCTATTGTGCCCTACAGGCAGTAGGAGGGATAAGGGAGGAGGGGTGTAAGAAGGGAAAGGTACTCAGTAGGGAGGGGAAGAGTAGCAAGGGGAAAGGGTAATAAAGTGGGTGGAACACAGGGAGGGAATACAGAGGGAGGTGGTGGTCAAAAGGACAATTCTTAAGGAGGGAAAGGGAAAAGGAAGACATAAAGATATAAACAGGGAAGGGAATAAGATGGAGGGAATGTCACAGATAGTAATTATAACTGTGAATGTGAAAGGGGTAAACTCTCCCATAAAACATAGGCAGATGGCAGAATGGATTAAAAATCACAATCCTACAATATGCTGTCTACAAAAAAACACATTTGAAACAAGGGTAGACATACAGGGTAAAGGTAAAAGGATGGAGTAGAATATATTATGCCCCAGGTAAAGTAACAAAAGCAGGAGTAGCAATCCTTATCTCAGATAAAGCAAAAGCTAAAATAGATCTAATTAAAGGAGATAAGGAAGAAAACTACATCCTGCTAAAAGGCCTCATCAAGAATGAAGAAATATCATTACTTAACATATATGCACCAAGTGGTATAGCATCCAAAATCCTAGAGGAAAAGTCAAGGGAATTAGAGGAGGAAATAGATAGCAAAATGATACTAGTGGGGGACCTCAATATTCCCCTCTCTGAACCTGATAAATCTAACCTCAAAATAAATAAGAAAGAAGTTAAGGAGGCAAATAGAATTTTAGAGAGGCTAGACATGATAGATCTCTGGAGAAAACTGAATTTGAATAAAAAGGAATATGCCTTTTTCTCAGCAGGTCATGGCACATACACAAAATAGTCCCTGTACTAGGGCATAAAAACCTCACAATTCAGTGTAGAATGGCAGAAATATTAAATACATCTTTCTCAGATCATGATGCAGTAAGAATTATATGCAATAAAGGGCAATGGAAAGGTAGGCAAAAACTAACTGAAAACTAAATAATTTAATCCTAAAGAATGACTGGGTTAAACAAGAAATTATAGAAACAATCAGTAACTTCATTCAGGAGAATGACAATAATCAGACAGCATACCAAAACTTCTGGGATGCAGCAAAAGTAATACTTAGGGGAAGATTTATATCCCTGAATGCATACATGAAAAAATTAGAAAAAATGGAGGTCAATGATTTTGGCATGCAATTGAAAAAGCTAGAAATAGAACAAATTGAAAATCCCCAATTAAAAACTAAATTAGAAATAATGAAAACCAAAGGAGAGATGAATAAAATGGAAAGTAAGAAAACTATTCAGCTTATAAATAAAACTAAGAGTTGGTTTTATGAAAAAACCAATAAAATTGATAGACTCTTAGTCAATATGATAAAAAAGAAAGAATAAAACCAAATTCTGAGTCTCAAAAATGAAAAGGATGAATGTACCTCCAATGAAGATGAAATTAAAACAATAATTAGGAATTATTTTGCCCAACTGTATGGGCACATAAATTTTACAATCTTAGTGAAATGGATGAATATCTACCAAAATATAAGTTGCCCAGACTGACTGTAGAGGAAGTAATTTACTTAAACGACCCCATCTCAGAAAAAGAAATTGAACAAGCTATCAGAGAACTGCCTAGGAAAAAATCCCCATGGCCAGATGGATTTACTAGTGAATTCTATCAAACATTTAAAGATCAATTGATTCCAATACTCTACAAACTATTTGGGAAAATTGGTGATAAAGGAGTCGTTCTAAATTCTTTTTATGACAAAAATGTGGTACTGATACCTAAATCAGGGAGAGACAAAACAGAGAAAGAAAATTATAGAACAATGTCCCTCATGAATATAGATGCAAAAATCTTAAATAAAATATTAGTGAAAAAGACTACATCAACTTATAACTAGAATGATACATTTTGACCAAGTTGGATTTATTCCAGGAATGCAAGGATGCTTCAGTATCAGGAAAAACCATCAGTACAATTGATCATATCAACAAGAAAACTAGCAGAACGCATGTGATTGTTTCCATAGATGCACAAAAAGCCTTTGAAAAAATACAAAATCCATTCCTATTAAAAACACTAGAAAGTCTAAATGCATTTTTCCTCAGAATAATAGGTAGCATCTACTGAAAGAAATCAGCAAGTATCATATGCAATGGGGATAAACTAGAAGCATTTCCAATAAGATCAGGGTTGAAACAAGAATGTCCACTATTACCCCTCTTATTCAATCTAGTACTAAAAATGTTAGCAGCAGCAATTAGAGAAGAAAAATAAATCAAATGAATCAAATTATGCAAAGAAGAGACTAAGCTATCACTCTCTACAGATGACATGATGGTATACTTGGAGAATCCTAGAGAATCATTAAAAAAACTTCTTGAGACAGTAAATAAATTTGGCAAAGTTGCAGTATATAAAATAAACCCACATAAATCCTCAGCATTCCTATATACTTCCAATGAATCCCAACAGCAAGAGATAGTAATAGAAACCCCATTTAAAGTTACTGTAGACATTAAAATATTTGTGAATCTACCTGCCAAAACAAACCCAGTACCTTTATGAACACAACTACAAAACACTTTTCACAGAAATAAAATCAGATCTCACTAACTGTGAAAGCATCAATTGTTCATGGCTGGGTAGAGCTAATATAATAAAAATGGCAATTTTTTCCTACATTAAATTACATCTTTAGTGTCATACCAATCAATCTACCAAAAATTACTTTATATGGCTAGAAAAAAATAGTGACAAAATTCATTTGGAAGAACAAAAAGTATTTTGGTACATATATTCATGAAAATATCAAGGCAATTAATGAAAAGAAATGCTTGGGAAGGTGGCCTAGGCATACCAGATTTTAATCTGTATTGTTAAGCAACAGTCCTCAAAACTGCATGTTACTGGCTAAGGAATAGAGTAGTGGATCAAAGGAATAGATTGGGTACAAAAGACTCAGTAGTCAATGACTATAGTAGCATACTAGTTGATAAGCTCAAAGACGCCAGTTTCTGGCTTAAGAATTCAGTATTTGACTAAAATGCTGGGAAAATTGGAATATAGTATGGCAGAAACTGGGAATAGACCACCATCTAATGCCATACACCAAAGTCAAGTCTAAATGGGTACATGATATAGGTATAAAGGCTGATATTGTAAATAATCTGGGGAAGCAAGTACTAGTTTACCTGCCAGATTTATGGAGTAGGGAAGACTTTATGACCAAAGAAGAGTTGGAGAGCATTATAAAATGCAAAATGGATAATCCTGATTACATTAAATTGAAAAGTTTCTGAAGAAACAAAGCCAATGTAACCAAGATTAAGAGGGAAGTGGGAAACTGGAAAAGAATACTTACCACCAGTGTCTCTGATAAAGGCATCATTTCTAAAATATATGGGGAATTAAGTAAAATTTATAAGAATACAAGTTATTCCCAATTGATAAATTGGCAAAAGATATGAACAGGCAATTTTTAGAGGTAAAAATTAAAGTTATATTTACGCATATAGAAAAATGTTCTAAATCAGTACTGATTCGAGAAATGCAAATCAAAACAACTTTGAGGTACCACATCTTACCAGTCAGATTGGCTAAGATGACAAAACAGGAAAATGACAAGTGCTGGAGAGGATGTGGAAAAATTGGAACTCTAATGCATTGTTGGTGGAGGTATGAACTGATACAACCATTCTGGAGGGCAATCTGGAACTATGCCCAAAAGGGTATAAATAATTGCATGCCTTTTGACCCAGCAATACCACTTTTGATGTTGTATCCCAAAGAGATCATAGAAGTGGGAAAAGGATCCATATGTACAAAAATATTTATTGCAACTCTCTTTGTCATGGCATAAAATTGGAAACTCAGAGGATGCCTATCTATTGGGGAATGGCTGAACAAGTTATGGTATATGAATGTAATGGAATACTATTGTGCTATAATAAATGAGAAGGATATTGATTTCATAATTACCTGGAGAGGCGTGAGAAGAGCAGAGCTAGGAAAAATTTGGACACAATCACAGATACATCATATGTGTGATGACCAACTTTGATAAACTGGACTCTTCTCAGTTTAAAGACAACTCCACAAGTCTCAGAATGGAAGGAGATATCTACACTCATAGAAAGATCTAAAAAAGACCAGAGTGTAAATGGAGACTGAAGCAATACATGCTATTGTTCTTTTCCATGTATGGTTTTCTTTCTTTTCTTTTTTTCCCCCATTGTTCACTCCATTGGTTACAACACTTCTATACAACCAGACTACTGTACAATGTGAAAGTGTTTGCAGATCCCATACATGATTGTATGCCACTATGGGGGGGGGGCGGAAGATGAGAAGGGAGGGGCAAAAATGTAAAACTCAAGTGATTCTGTAACTGAATCTTTTAAACTAAATGTAAATAAACAAGTCAATTAATTAAAAAATAAAATAAAATAAAATGAGCTAAAGAAGAAAAAACATAAAACGGAGAGTGGGGTCTGATATAATGGAGATGGGGGAAACATTGCTGAGGAACTAAAGAGGATAATGCCTGAGGGCACAGGGTCTCAGAGTTCTAAGAAAGAAGAGGATGATAGGGGATGAAATTAAGTTAATGGTGCAACTAAAGGAATGAAATTGGTATTTTTGAGTATATTGCTGAAATGGGGATTCTCTTAGGGATATTAGTCTTGCCAGATGAAAATAAGTTGTTACAACTCTAGAATGTCTCTAAAAAGGTGATTCTGTGAAATGAATAGTTTTAAAGAGTAATCACTAGTGTCACAAAGTCGTTTAGGAAGAAGATCTTAAGTGGAGTGACATAAAGATCTGTACTCTTTGGCATTTTTTTTCCTAAGAGGCTTAGATAAATATCTAAATTCCTTCCTTTGCAAAGTCACAAATTACATAGAGCTGAGGGGGTTGATGAATGCATTGGATGTCAATCAGAATGCAAAACACTGCAAAGAGCTAGAATCTTAAGTCAATTATAGTGATCCAATGAAATGCAATTTACTGACAATAAAGGTAAAGTATTAAATCAAGTTAACCAGAAGTATAAGATGCAAAAAGCCTAATTTTATCCAATGAGAGAAACAGAGACAGAGAGAGAGACAGAGAGAGAGAGAGAGACAGAGACAGAGACAGACAGAGACAGAGAGACAGAGACAGAGACAGAGAGACACAGACAGAGAGACAGAGACAGAGAGACAGAGACAGAGACAGAGACAGAAACATATAGAGAGGAGGGGAAGCTCAGTATTACACAACAACATGAACTGTAAAACAATGTTTTAGATTACTCTAAGAGAACTGATGTCTAGGACTAGGGAGATGATAATCCAGCTGTATTATATTTTAGCCTGACTACATCTGGAGTAGTGTCTTCAGTTATGACTGCCACATTCTGCTTTCTCCCTGTAGCCTTCCATCATTTGGACCAATACTTTTCTTTCTTCTAGGACTAGCAAATTTAGACTTCAAATCACATACTGCCTAGCAATGAAAATACTCAAAAGCCAAATGGACTTATACAAGAGGTATATGCCTCATTTAGGCCAAACTTTATAACCCTTTGTCATACCATCACAAAACTAGAAAGTAGGTTGATAAAACAGGAGACAGGTGAGGAATCTTCAATCCGTCATAAGGATTTCTTATTTCATAACTAGCCCAACTTTTTTTTGAGGATAAATATAATGATTCTCTTAATCATCTTCACATCCACTAGCACCTAACACAGTTGAGATACTTAACATTTATTAGTTGAAATAAGGTATAATTAATTAAACAGAAATAGTAGTGATGATTTTTGTTCAGAGATAAACAAATGTGAAGGTGAAGGGTTAGTGCTTCATTCTACAAAAGATATAGTTGAAGGAACTAAGGAAGTTTAGCATGAGGAAAACTTATTAGGACATTTTCTTTTTTAAAGAATGTGAAAGACAGGAATGAGGAAGAGCAGTTAGAATGGCTTTGCTTCATAACAGAAGAAATAACTGAAAGTAAGGGGTGGTTATTGCTGAGAGATTGATTTAGGTTCATTTAAAGGAGCAATTTCACAATAAATGGAGCTATTTAGAAGGAAAACATGCTTCCCTAGGTGATCATGGTTTTCCCTCAGTAGAGATTTTCAAGGAACATGTACAGGAGTTCTTATCAGGTATATTATCACAAGGATCCTTGTTCAGGTAAAGATTTGACTTGACAATAACCACATTCCATTATAATTCAGAAAATTCTTTAATTTTGTGAGTAAAATCAGGAAAGAAAGCTATTGCTACCAAAGGCCTGTCAAATGGTTCAACTTTAGAACTCAGTGTTTTTTAAATGGGAATGGCATTAAATTAGTATTGCCATATGTTCTGTTGCTGTACCCTAAGTGATGTGGTTTGGGTCAGGGAATCAGGGTCCCCTCAAGGACCAGAGTCCTTAATGTGGTCCTCTGGAATAAATTTATTGACTTAAGCATTCTTAAAGTCAAGGTGGCAAAGATTTATTGTTATGCTTTTAAGTGGGTAAGAGTTCATAGAGAACCTGAGACCTTAGAAGGGATAAAGTTTAACTAGGACAAAGTATAATAAAACATCTGACAAATATGCTAAGTAGGTGAGATTAAGGAGTAGTCAATTCTTTAAGTAACATGCACTTTTACTACCTACTGTGCAGACATTTTACCCAGAGATCACCAGGAAAAAGCCTGGGGGAGGGAGGGTGCTACAGGGAGGTGTGGTTTTAGGCATGCAGTGTCATTAAGTCAACTAGAGGTCAGGGTTGACTGAGACATGCCCTACCTGTGACCCATCAATGTCTTGTTAGACAAGACAGATGTAGGGAGTATATATATATGCCTAAGTCTAGGATATACATAATGAGGAGTACAGGATGTATATAATGAGGTAGGGAGTTGGCATCTATAATCCAATGGGTACTGAATATCTTACAAGCTAGTACAAAGCCAGTTCAAACTAATAATTCCTACAGTTGTGGTTTATTTCTTTTCCAGGGAGAGAGATAAGTGTTTTGTTGAGGTCTACTCATGAGTAATTGTTAGGCATAGAGGCCTTGTGCTGGGGAGAAACTGAATCTAGGTTGAAATGTGATCTTGAAACTGTCTAAGCACAAACACCCAAGCACCTCACGCTAAGGACCTTGGACTTTTCCATCTGCCTTATAGCTGAAATTCTCCAAATATGTTGTCTTCTCCATTGAGAGGAGACTCCTCTAAAGTAAGAGGAGAATTCTTTAGGGCAGAGATTGTATTAATTTTCTATTTGAATCCCTAGAGTTAGCCTCAGTGCTTTGCACATAAGTACTTACTAAATTCTTCTTTTATTGATTCATAGACAAACACAGCCTTTTTCAAGTCTCAGCTAATATATGAAGTTCTTCAGGAAGCCTTTCCCAATCCCTCTTAAATTCTCATGAATTCTCTTTGTTGATTAGTTTCTATTTATCCTCTATGTAGCTTATTTCTACATAGCATTTTGCATATTATACACCATTAGTTTGTGAGTTCCTCCAGGGCAAGGATGACTGTTTGCCTTTCTTCATATCTCCAGTACTTAGTATTGTGTCTATCAAAAAGTTATATATACAGGCAGAGCCAAGATGGCGGCATAGAAGCAGCAAAGCACCGCAGCTCCCACACAAACATGCTAAAAAACTCATAAAATGGGACTCTAAACAGATTTTCAAGCTCCAAAACTCTCCAAAAGACAGAATGCACATCTGTTGCTACAGGCAGCACAGGAGGCAGGGATCGTCACAGCAGTCTGGGAGCCGCAGCCGAAACCCTGGCCTGGTCAAGCCCTGGGGCATCGGGCAGGGAGCCATGTCTATAGGACAGCAGACCAGCTGCACTGGAGGCACAGTTACCAAATTTCTCAGGCCAGAAGAAAAAAAGGCTAAGAGTAAGGCCAGTGGATTTTCCTACTCTGGAGGAGAAGAGCAGGTCTGGCCAAACTGCTCCCAGGGCAAGGAAGCAGTGGGAGGTGGCTGTAGCAGCAGGAACGGGTGAGAGCCGCAGCGGCCCCCACTGGGCTGCTTCAGAGCCCTCGGCCTGCAGATAGTAGAGAGGCTGAAGCGATCCATCAGAGCCAAGGGCTCTTGCATTGAAAGGCCTGGATCTGGATCGTCGTCTTGAGTGGTGGTCCTGGGGTGCACTTTCAGTGAGCCAAAGCTGGGGGAGGGGGCTGCAGCACTCCACTAAGAGCTCTGGCAGCTGTGATGGCCCCAGCGATTTGGGACAGAGCTTTCCTCCTCTAGGAAGCAGAGTTCCAAAGAGCTAAAAAAAACAAGCAATTAATAGACTGGCCAACATGAGAAAAAGGAAGCAAGCTAGGAACAGCAGTAAAACTCTAGAATCCTTTTTATGGACAAAAAAGACCGAAGCATGGAGTGGGAGGAAGACAGCTCAGTCAGAACTCCCTCACCAAATGCTTCGAAGGCACTGGAAGAATTCCTACTAGCTATACATGAAATGAAAAAGGACTTTGAAAATCAAAAAAGAGAAGTGGAGGAAAAATTGGAAAGAGAAATGAGAATGATGCGAGAAAGTCATGAAAAGAGAGTCAACAATCTGACTGAAGAAAACAATACCTTCAAGAGCAAATTAGCTCACATGGCAAAGGAGGCCCAGAAAGCCAATGAAGAGAAGAATGTCTTAAAAAGTCAAATTTGCCAGATGGAGAAAGAGTCTCAAAAGCATTCTGAAGAGAGTAATTCCTTCAGAATTAGAGTGGAGCAAGTGGAAGCTAATGACTTTATGAGAAAGCAAGAAACTATTAAACTGTTACAA
>CM053598.1:181564466-181592655 GCA_028646575.1 Pseudocheirus occidentalis
GGTGAAGGGAATACAAATGGATATATATGTATACTCACACATATGTCTATACAGGAGGCTATATATGCATATGAATACATATCTGTGCATGTGTATATATGGGTTTATAGAGGGCATAGGGTGAATTGAATATGAAGGGATGATACTTTAAAATATCAAATTCTGAGGTGGGATAGGACTAGAATGAGAGGAGACAGGGAGAGACAAAATGGGGCTAATCATCCCATGTGGAAGAGGCAAGGGACAACTGTTACAACTTTACTTTCATTTACTCTCATCAAATCTGGCTTAGGGAAGAAAAGGCATCAAATCTAAAATGGGCATTATGCCATGGAAGAGAGTAGGGGGCGTGGGGATGAATGGCGGGATGATGGAGGGGAGGGTAGTGCCTGGGGGAGGGATGCTGGATGCTCACACTTCTATAAAGAGACAGGGACAATGTAGAGAACAGAAAAAGAGAGTGGGGGAAGGAGAGGAAGGAGGGATATATGATCACTGTCACAATATGTCCACTATGAAGATGTCCTGTATCATCACTCCTACACAGCCTGTATTGAATTGATTGTCCTTCGAGCGGGGGTGGGTGACAAGGGAGGAACTGAAAGAATCTAGAATTCAAAGCTCTGTAACACCTGCAACTAGGAATCAAGATAGACAGCGGCTGGGATAGGGAGACCCTCCCTGCCCTACCAGAATGTTAGAGAGCAGACCAGGGGAGGGGCTCAATATTGGGATCTCTGTTTTGGGGGTGGGGTAGGGGAAAGATAGGGAGAAAATTTGTAACTCAAAAATTTCATGAAAATGAATGATGTAAACAAGAAAACAAATAAAATTTATTACATTAAAAAAGATACTCTTAAACAGATCCAAAGAAATGAAAAAAAAAAATAGAAGGCAACTTGAAATATCCCCTTGACAAAATAACTGATGTGAAAAATTGATCCAGGAAAGACAATTTAAAAATAATTAGACTACCTGAAAGACAGGATCTAAAAAAACTTAGAAGCATCCTTGTAGAAATTCTCAGGAAAAATTGCCCAGATATTTTAGAACCAAAGGGCAAAATAAAACTTTTAAGAACTCTTTAAAAAGATCCCCAAAAGAAAACTCTTAGGAATGTTATAGCCTGGTTCCAGAGTCCTCATACCAAGGAGAAAATATCACAAGTTGCCAAGAAGAAACAATTTGAATACTGTGTAAACACAATTAGGATAACCCAGGATATAGCAGCTTCTAGATTAAGCGACCAAGGGACTGGAATATGATATTCCAGGGATCAAGGGAGCTAGGATTAAAACCAAGAATCACCTACCCAGCAAAATTGAATATAAAGTTCCAGAGGAAACTATGATCATTCAATGAGATAGAGGACTTTCAAGGATTTTTGTTGAAAAATCCAGAAATGAAAAGAAAATTTGACACTGAAATACTAGATATATGAGAAGGTAAACATGGAAAAGAAATCATAAGGAAAAGTTTCTAGAAGGATGAGGTAATGGAGGAGGGGTTCCATCTATGGGTCAGTGGTTTAGCATCCTGGTCATTCTACCCTCCAACTGGCTACCTACTTTTGTCCTGTCTGGTTAAGACAGATAATTAGACATTGTGGTCCTGTTTTGGCTAGATGGTTTATGTGATTGTGATTGAATACAAGAACACACCTTTTTGTGTGGAAATGAGTCTTGGGGCAGTGACCAGGTAGAGGCAGTAGCTAGGTTCCTATCACATGCATGTGCCTACTGTTTTTGTGGGAGCTAAGAGGGCAGGGACACTCCTGTTGTTCCAGTGAGCAGTGAGGCTCATGAAGAAGTTAGGACATTGGTATGTTTGGGGCGCGGGTTAGATAGGTGAGTGGGCCTGCTGTTCCATAGTGCAAGGCACATAATTAATTTAGATTATTGGAGTTGGGGTAAGCTTTAATAGGATTCCCTCAATTGGACTACCTGAAAGCTATGATCAAGAAAAAATCCTTGCCATCATCTTTCAAGAAATTGTCAAGGAAAACTGCCCTGATATTCTAGAACCAGAGGGTGAAATAGATATTAAAGGGATTCAACAATCAGTTTCTGAAAGAGAGTGTAAGATGGAAACTACCAGGTATATTATTGCCCAATTCCAGAGTTCCCAGGTCAAGGAGAAAGTATTACAAGCAGGTAGAGAGAAACAGTTTGATTGTCATGGAGCCACAGTTTTGATAAAACAAGATTCGGCAATTTCTGCTAGGAAGGATCAGAGGGCTTGGAATATGATATTCCAGGGAGCAGATAGGCTGGGATTGCAACCAGGAGTCACCTACTCAGAATACTTGAATATAACTGGGGAGTAGTTAGAGGAAGGACATTCAATTAGATATTCAATGGACTTTTGAGTATTTTTGATGAAGAGACCAGAATTGAATCAAAAAATTGATTTTGAAATATAAGACTTTGAGAAACATAAGAAGGTGAACAGGAGTGGAATATCTTAATAGACTTAACGAGATTGAGTTGTTTGCATTCCTGCATTAAGATAATATTTGTACTGCACAGGACCCTTCTCATTTTTAGGGTGGTTGAGGGGAGAATATATGGACCAAGAGCATAAATGTGAACTGAGTCTTAGGGGATGATATCTAAAAAAAAATTAAATAAAGCGATGAGAGAGGAATGTACTATTGTAAACCCAAGCATAAGCAGCTTTCCAAAGAACTGCTGCTGTGAACAGCTTCCAAAGTTCTGATTACATAGTATAGCAAACTCTTTTTATTCAGTAACAATTTAGAGCAAAACATTCACACACATGCAGACACACACACATACACACACACACACAAACACACTGAAGCACAGCATTCACAGTGACATAATAACTTATCACTAAAGTGGCCACACAGTTTTCACCAAATTGGTTACATAGTTTTAAGCAAAATACATTTATTTAGTTAATCACAAAGTCCTTAATTCAATCACGAAGTACAAAAATCAAAGTCTTCCACCCATGGGGCACAATTATGTTACAATTTGATAAGAAACTACTCAGTACCCTCTTAAGGAGTAGACTAAAATACAAAAGGCCATCCACCTTTTAGGCACATCGATGTGATAGGAACCTAGCTACTGCCTCTACCTGGACACTGCCCCAAGACTCATTTCCACACAAAAAGGTGTGTTCTTGTATTCAATCACAATCACGTCAACCATCTAGCCAAAACAGGACAACAATGTCTAATTATCTGTCTTAACCAAACAGGACAACAATAGTTAGCCAGTTGGAGGGTAGAATGACCAGAATATTTAACCACTGACCCACACATGGGACCCTTTCTCTATTACCTCCTCCTTTAAGAAACTCCTCCTTATGATTTCTTTTCCATGTTTACCTTCTTATGTGTGTTGTATTTCAGTGTCAATTTTTTTTTCAGTTCTGTTTTTTCAACAAAAATGCTTGAAAATTGCCCTACCTCATTGAATGACCATATTTTCCCCTGAAACGTTATATTCAATTTTGCTGGGTAGGTGATTCTTGGTTTTAGTCCTAGCTCCCTGTAAGTTACAATTTAATTAGTCACTATTCAGAACCCTATTTCATCAGTCAGTGCTCTCATCTTGCCTAGAGGCAGGCTTTCAACTCCATGATTCCTTTGCTACAGTCCCAGTTACTTCCAGAATCTCATGAACTGCCACCTGACTTTAAAGGCAGACAGCTCCCAGGTCTTTGTCCAGTTCTCTGTGATGTTCCTGCTCTCTATTCAAGCTCACAGCATCCACTCCATCCCAAATCCTTCAGAATCTCTGTTCCCCCGGAATACAAGACTTAACAAAGCCATAATAACATTCATATACAATTAAGTAATTAAGACACGACAACATTTGTACATTTGTTTGTTACAGAGGCTTAATTTGAAAATAGATGCTGAGTACCTGTTATCTTGGCAATACAAAGGGATCATCAAATTTCATTACCATTACAATTGGAGGGAAGAGAAAAGACAGGGATAGAACATAGTAAATTATTTCACATAAAAGAGAAAAGAAAAACTTTTACAATGGAGGGTAAGTGTGGGGAGATGAAAGGGAGTGAATAAACTTACTCTCATCAGAATTGACTGAAAGCTGGAATAGCATACACATGCAATTCAGTAGCAAAATCTATCTTATGCTATAGGAAAGTAGGAAGGGAATGGGCTAATTGAAGCTGGGGGTTGATAGCTGTAATGTTAATGGAATCTGAAGATCTTCCATTCCCCTTTATATTGGCAAGAAAGCAGGTGCTTAGCACCTCATTTTAAGTTAACACCTTTTTTGAGCAATTTAATTAACTCTGAAGCTGTTAACACCTTGGGAGGAAGTTCCTGATGTAACAGGAAGGGTAAGAACATGGAGGAGCTATACTGTATATAAGAAAGAGAACCAGCAGGACAGTCATATTTTCTCTCAGTGAGCACCTTATGGCTGCACCTTTTGCCAAGACCCTCCCTCTTAGAACCTTTTGATGAGACCCTCCTTCTGCAACTTTTGTGAAGAACTTCCAAAAACCAGATTTAGTAGCTACCATGAGTTAGAGAAGGATGCCTGCTTGAGGGAGTCTGTTCTATTGTAAAGACTTGGAAATCTGGGTGTTCATTGCATTAACCATGTGTATCAACTTTGTGACTACTGTAATGACTTTGGCTTTCTGCTTCTGAGACTCATCTTTTTGGTTCTGGGAATCAGTTTTCTGGTATTTGAATAAAGGTTTTGGTTCTGCCCTCCATGTGGAGGGTTTGCTACATTTTGTGACTCACAAAATACCAGCATATTCATAATCACAATGGATGTTGCATTATTGTTAGATTAGAAGGGAATACAAAATAGGGAAGGGGGTAATCAGAAATAAAACACTTTTGAGGAGGGATACTGTGAAAGGACAGAGAAGAGAATCAAAAGGTTGGGGTGAACAGGATGGAGGTAAATACAGTTAGCAATAATAACAGTGAAAAAATGTAAATAAGTTTCTTTGATAAAGGCCTAATTTCTCAAACATATAGAGAACTGAGTCAACTTTATGTTAAAAATGAGCCATCCCTCAATTTTTAAAAGATGAAAATATATGATCAGTTTTCAGATGAAGTAATTAAAGTAATCTATACTTGTACGTAAAAAAAATAAATCCAACAGTCTAAAGTGCTATTGATTAGAGAAATGTAAATTAAAACAATTCTAAACCACTGTCTCATACCCAATAGATTGGCTAATAGGATAGAAAAGGTAAATAACAAATGTTGGAGGCATTATCAGAAAAAGTGAAACATTAATGTACTGTTGGTGGAGTTGTACACTGATCCACCCATTCTGTAAAGCAATTTAGGTCTATGCCCAAAGGCTTATAAAATCATGTGTACCCTTTGACCTAGTAATACTGCTTACTAGGTCTGTATCCCAAAAGCGATTAAAAAAAGTAAAACAACTTATATGCACAAAAATATTTGTAGCAGCTCTTTTCCTGCTACAAAATATTAGAAATTGAGGAGATACCCATCAATTGGGCAATACCTGAACAAGCTGTGGTATGTGATTATGATGTAGTGTTATCATTCTTTAAGAAATGATAAGCAGGTGCTTTTATAAAAACCTATAAAGATTCACAGAAGTAGATACAATGTGAGATGTACTGTGTACAAATTAAAAGCTATATTGAGGGGTGGCTAGGTGGCACAGTGAATAGAGCACCAGCCCTGGAGTCAGGAGGACCTGAATTCAAATCCAGCCTCAGACACTTGACACACTTACTAGCCATGTGACTTCGGGCAAGTCACTTAATCCCAATTGCCCTCCAAAAAGGAACAAAAAAAGTATCTTAAAAAAGCTATATTGAAAGATAATCCCCTGTGAATGGCTTGGCATTTTTCAGTAATACAATGATCCAAAACATCTCTGAAGGACTTATGATGAAAAAAGCTATGATGAAAGAACTTATAGTATCTGAATACAGATTAAAGTATACGTTTTGGTTTTTACTTTGTTTATTTTTCTTTATTGTTTGTTGGTTTTATTTTGTCCATGTTTCTTTTACTATTTTGGATACATTTTATACATGTAGAAGCTATATGGAATTTTTGCCTTCTCAATGAAGGGGAATGGGAAAGGAGGAGAGCATTTGAAACTCAGAGTTTCAAAAGCATATGTTAATTGGTTTTTACATGTAATGGGAAAAATGAAATACTAAGTAAAATAAAAGAATATATTTAAGATAAATTTAAAATAAGCATGCTTTAAATTATTATTATTCAGAGACATGTAGATTAAAACAACCATGAGGCATCAATTATTTGTACCAGACTGACTGAAATGATAGGAGAGAAAAGTGACAAATGTTAGAGAAGTTGTAGAAAAATTGGGAAACTAATTCATTATTAGTGGAATTGTGAAATGATCCAAGCCTTTTGGAAAGCAATCTGCAAATATATCCAAAGTCCAATTAAATGACCAATATGCTTTGACCAAGCAATACCACTATTTGTTTTCTTTCTAAAGATTAGAGAAAAATGAAAAGAACCTATATGTTCAAGATTGTTTATACCAGCTATCTTTGTGGGGGTAAATAACCGGAAATTGATGTGATGGTAAACAATTGGGTAATGACTGAACAAGTTGAAATATATGATTCTGATGGGATGTTACTGTGTTATGAAAAATAATGAGTTCAATCATTTTAGGGGAAAAACATTGAAATACTTATATGAAATAAATAAGAGTGAGATGAACAGAAACAAGAGAACACATCATATACTATCAGCAATATTATTTTAGAAGGATTTTGAGCAAATAAGTTATTTTGACTCTTATAAATGCCCAAATTTGCTGTAAAGGACATATGAAGAAATATGCTATTTGCATCTCATGAATATAAGTCTGCATATAATAATTTACATATATAAATATATATGTATGTAGTATATAATGTAATGCCATGCACAAGCAGCTTTCTAGAAAATTGGCTGCTGTGAACAGCTTTCAAGGTTCTAGTAAGGTGAACATTCCATTTATTCCCCAAAAAATCAAAGGGAAACATTCACAGAAAATCAAAATATAGCATTCACAATAGTCACAATATAATATTCATAACACCTTACCATTAAAATGGCCACATACTTTTCACCAAATTGTCACAATAGTTTTCAACAAAGAACAATCATCTGGTATCCCTAAGTAAGTTTGTCTCCTTACTCAGTCATTCAGTCTTCTCGGAGTACAACAGTCTTCCATTCATGGAGGAATTAGGTTACCTTAATCAGCCAACAGCAGACAGTTACTAAGTATCATTAATCACTAAGTACAATCATTAGAAAATACACCACCACCACCCCAGGTCACTAGTAAACCACATTATCATCATATCATTCAGTACCCAATTTGAGGTCTTTTCTTCATCTGGACCCAAGGAAGGTTCTCAGCAATTTTTGTTCCTGGGGAGACAAAGACAGGCCATAAATTGCCAGTGTCCTCATCAATTCATTTTCTGCCTAAAGAACAGTCTCAGGACCCCTGAAAAAATCAGCAAGACACTCTTCCAGGATTTCTTTAAATGTACATGAAAATCCTTCTTCAGGGCTTCTGACCCAACAGTAAATTTCCAGGACCTCTACGACAACAGCACTGTCCTTCACCAGCAGAAAAGTCTGGCAAAACAATATCAAAACAGATAGACAGAATGCAGGAAACACAGGCATGCCTCCTTAGTCTTCCTCCAGTTCGGCTGGCTCTAGGACCCAGAAGAAATCTCAGCTGGCTCCCAGAATGAAAATCAGTCCTCCCAAGTTTTCAAAATCAAAACTGTTTTCTTCAGCCTGGGTGTGTGTGTGGGGGGGGGGGGGAGGGAGTGTTGCTTTCCTCTTCAGCCTTCCTGGCTGCAGCAACTTCAGCCTCCACCAGATTCTCCTCTCAAGAAAATTTTGACCATGACTCTGGGATTTTTCTTATATACACATATTGTGCAGAGAATATGAGAGCTTTCATTACTGTTCAGCCATGAAAGCAGAACTTCTAGCTGTGGCAGCTTATGAATCAAAGTCATTGCCTTTACATCTTGGCAGTAATTCGCTTTCATATTAAAAACCTAACATGATGCATTTTTGTTTTAAAAGTCAGTAGAAAAGTAATTAAAATATGAAAGTGACTTCTCAGAAAATGCATTGCTCTGAAGAATCCAGTCATCATCTATGCATAATTCCTCAGTCAAATACATATATATTTTAAAATTTCAATTAAACTTTCATTTCTGTTTTATTTTTTTACTGAAAAATTCATTTTGACAGTCAGAAATCAATTACAATTTTACATAAAGTTTAGAGTTTTCTTTTGCCTTCTCTTTGGTCTACCGACAGTATACTTACTATATTTGTATCTCACTTGTGAGAAATACCAGAACTACTAATGCCTAAATAACATAAAAAATTTTGTCTAACATTATAGGTGTGTGTGTGTATGTATATGTATTCCAATAAACAGAATAGAGGACAAATTTAAAGAAAACAAGGCAACTGAAGAATGTAAAAGAAAGGGGAGCTTGCTGGCCAATTCTCCACCCTGCTTCCTATTGTCCCTCCACCCTCCAATATATTTCTGGAAATGATTCTTTGGAGAATCTAAGTTATCAGCCTTGGCATTCCCCAACACCAAACTGCCTTACTTTCACCTGGGACATTACTTTTTTTTTACCTGCTGTTGCATTTGTCTTCCCAAATCCCTTCCAGTACTTGCTGTCAAAACAACATCTACCGTTAATAGCACTTCTAATTCTGGAAATGCTATTTCAACTGAATTCTCTATTGTTCCACGTACCATATGCATATTTTCTTTTGCTACAACTCCTTTCTTTGATCATTACTCCCTTTTATTTGTTGTTTCCCCCTTAAGCTACATGAAGGCATGTACTCCCCAGTTTTTGCATTTGTATTTCCTCTCCTTAGTGCATAATAAGCATGTACTTATTCATTCATTCAGTTTTTCTTTAAAATGGACAGAAGGCATAATACACACATATGTATATACACACTTAAAAATGTTTTATGTAAAAATACATAAACACACACACATATACATACACACACACACATATATGTATGTGGATGGGTGTATATATATATGTATGTATGTACATATTCTCTAAAGAAACTCAACTACAATATATTACTCTTTTTCATTCAAGAACTTACTAAAGAAAATAGGAATTGAAGCCACGAAATTTCACACAGAAGATGTTGAGAATAAGTTTCTATAATTATATTTAATGAATTTGCATATAACAAAGTGGTGATACTGTACCTGAAGGTATTCCAAAAGTAGCAATGTGAACTATGATGAGGGATGAAGAATAAATAACTGTGATCTTGTAAGCTGAAAATCAGTCCAGTTGACAAAGCATTGAACAGAACAATAGGCCTTTTTATGGTTCCTGATAACATTATTCATGTTTTTCATGACAGGACACATATAAGAATGTACTGGGGCATGGGAATTAAGAAATGCAATGTAGGGGCGGCTAGGTGGCACCAGCCCTGGAGTCAGGAGGACCTGAGTTCAAATCTGGCCTCAGACACTTAACACAAAAACTAGCCATGTGACTTTGGGGAAGTCACATAACCCCCAACTGCCCTCCAAAAAGCAAAAAAAAATGCAATGTAGTATTGCAGCAAAAGTACTATACTTACTTTTTTTTTAGCTTTGATACATCTGACCCATGTGATCTAAGTTATTAAAAGTAACAAATTTAGAGGAGGAAACAACTACCTTTTCCCCTTTCCACAATTTTTTTGGTTATACAAGGCTTTAGGTCCTTGTCATTCTAGCATTAGCTTTAATTTGTGTGATATACCATTGACTTTTATACAAATAAAGTTAGTTAAAAAAATGACTTATTGAGCATAAGAGCTCATAAGACTCATGTGGGGAGTTGTGTAGTAATATGGTTGCTCATTATAGTTAGTAGTTATAAATAATGATCATGTAGCAATTATAATTGTTAGTTTTAATTTTAGACTATTTTATCCAAATTTAAAGCTACATTTTGTTATAGGTAAAAAAAAAGAATTTGTTTCTTTAAGTAATTAAAAGATTTCCAAATTTCACCCATTTTAGTAATTAAGCTAATAAAAATGATAGTCTTCAATGTATTGGTCTGTTTATCACATGGCTGGGTAAATTTGGGACTTTCTGGAAAGTTACTTGAAAAGCGCAAGTACTGTATTCTGACAAAGAGCATTGAAGTCCATTCAGTGGTAAAAAAAAAAAAAACCAAGAGTTAGAGAGAGTGCCTTGTACAGATTTGTGACATAAAAATTTTTTGAAAAACAAAACTCAAGGTCTCAATTTTTCATTTTGTTCAGATTCTACAGCCTTTGAGAATTAAAAACGGGTACTAAACAGGTTTATCTTCTGAGTGATTTAGAAACCACTGTTATTAACTGGGAGAGATTTCTGATAGTAAAGAACTATATTCAAGCCCGAGTTTCATGTAAAGTGAATTTACATGGAGAAATCTAATAACATTGGTGACCACTGTCTTTGAAATTGTTATTAGTGAGATTAACAGGCTAATTCTCAGACATTATTTTCAACTATAAATGATATCAAATAAATTAAAATTGACTCTCTTTAATTCTTTTTCCCCCAATTGTTTTAAAGTTTCAGGAATTGCAGGAATGTGCAGAGATTAGTGAGTATATATATATATATGCATCTATGAACAGCTTAAATTCCCCAGTGATTATTGTGATTCTTTGAAAATCACTCCCTGGCAAATTCAATCCTCTTGCATTCACAATTGTGCTAGATAACTGCTTGATGTCAGAAGCTCAGGTCATTTGAAAGTTAAATTTTGACAAATAAAATAGCATTTTTAGCAAATTCTACTACTGATGCATTTGTTTTAGAGTAGGGAAAATATCATATAAAATGCTGCTTTTGTTGTGCATTACTCAATAAATTGATTAGAAGTGAATAGCATATTTTCTCTTTCAGATAAAATAAAACAAAACAAAATAAAACCTTTCCTCCCCAAAATACTGTATTGTAACAAAGAAAAACATTAAAGTAATGGGCACACTGACACAACAAATGTCAGTCTAACAAGCAAAACATTTATTAATGATCTCTTCTAACCTATGTTTGTACTTAATCATTAACAATAATTTAAAGGACTGCTTACAGAGAAGAGTCTGGGAAGATGGCAAAGTAGGTTAATTTACCCATATAAAAGTGATAACATATCACCTCAGGGCAGACATAGAAGGGTAAAAATAGAATTGGGGCAGAACAAGGAATCTCTTGGAGTAATCAAAAAGATCTGAAGACAATTTTTTTTTATTTTATTTATTTTATTTTATTTATTTTTATGTTTTATGTAATCCTTTTTTCTTCTTCATTATTTTATAATTTTTTTGTTTTCTTGTTACATCATTCATTTCCATGAGATTTTTGAATTACAAGTTTTCTCCCTGTCTTTCCCCTACCCCAATTCCAAAATAGTGATCCCACTGTGTAGCCCCTACCCCAATCTGCCCTCCAACTTTCTGGTAGGGCAGGGAGGGTCTCCCTAACCCTGCCCCTGTATATGTCAATTCTTAGTTGCATGTATTGCAGAGCTTTAAATTCTAGATTCCTTCAGGTTCCTCCCTTGTCACCCACTGGGAGGACAAGCAATTCAATAGAGGCTGTGCATGTGTAATTACACAGGACATCTTCATAGTGGACATATTGTGACAGTGATCATAAGTCCCTCCTTCCTATCCCTCCCCCCGCCTTGTTCTGTTCTTTACACTGTCCCTGTCCCGTTCCTGAAGTGTGTGCTTCCAGAATTCCACACCCAGACCCTGCCCTCCCCTGTGTCCTCCCCCTTCTTATTTCCATGCCCCTACTCTCCTGTGTGGCATGAAGCCCAGTTTAGAATTTATGCAATTCCTTCCCTAACCCAAATTCAGTGAGAGTATTTGAGAGTAAAGTTGTAATAGTTATCCCTTGCCTCTTCTACGTGGGATGATTAACCCCATTTTGTCTCTCCTTGTCTCTTCTCTAGTCCCCTCCCACCACAGAATTTCACCTTTTAACGTATCATCCCTTCATATTCAATTCATCGTATCCGCTCTATGTACACATATACACACGGTCAGATATGTATTCATGCACATATATAGCCTCCTATATAGACCTATGTGCAAGTATACATGTATATACATTTGTATTCCTTTCACCTATCCTAATACTAAGAAAAGTTTCATAAGTTACTATTATTATTTTTATATATTGGCATGTAAATAGTTCAATTTTGATAAGTTCGTTATGATTTCTTTCCTATATTTATCTTCTCATGCTTCTTGTGTTTGATTGTCAAATTTTCTGTTCAGTTCTGGTTTTTTCAGCAAGAATGCTTGAAAGTCCTCCATGTCACTGAATGACCATATTTCTCACTGGAATAATATGCTCAATTTTACTGGGTAGTTGATTCTTGGTTTTAATCCCAGCTACCTTGATCTTTGAAATATCGTATTCCAGGTCCTTTGATCACTCAGTGTAGAAGCTGCCAAATCCTGGGTTATCCAGTTTTCAAATGGTTTTCTCTTGGCAGTCTGTAATATTTTCAACATTAACTGGGGATTCTGAAACCTGGCAATAACATTTCTAGGAGTTTTCTTTAAGAATCTTTTTGAAGGGGTGATTGGTGAATTCTTTCAAGTTCTATTTTGCCCTCTGGTTCTAAAACATCAGGACAATTTTCTTTGAGGATTTCTTGAAGGATGCTTTCCAAGTTCTCTTTTTTGGTCACAGCTTTCAGGTAAACCAATAATTTTCAAATTGTCTCTCCTGGATCTATTTTCCAGGTAAATGTTTTTTTTTCAAGTAGACATTTCACATTGCTTTCTATTTTTTCATTTGTTTGTAACTGTTTAATAGTATCTTGGTTTCTCATAAAGTCATTAGGTTCCACTTGCTCCACTGTAATTCTGAAGGAAATATTGTCTTCAGAATGCTTTTGAGATTCTTTTTGCATCTGAGAAATTCAACTTTTTAAGGCATTCTTCTATTCATTGGCTTTCTGAACCTCCTTTGCCATGTGAGCTAATTTGCTCTTTAAGATATTGTTTTCTTCAGTCAGGTTGTTGATTCTCTTTTCATGACTTTCTCACATCATTGTCATTTCTCTTCCCAATTTTTCCTCCACTTCTTTTATTTGATTTTCAAAGTCCTTTTTCACTTGATGTATAGCTTCTAGGCATTCTTCAATTGTCTTGGAAGCATTTGGTGTAGGAGTTCTGACTGGATTGTCTTCCTCCCGTTCCATGCTTTGATCCCTTTTGTCCACAGAAAAGGATTCTAGAGTCTTATTGCTGTTCTTATTTTGCTTCCTTTTCCTCATATTGGCCAGTCAATTAATTGGATGATTTTTTTTTAGGTCTGTGAAACTCTGCTCCCAGGAGGGAAAGCTCTGTCCCAAATCACTGGGGTTTTCACAGCTGTGGGAGCTATTAGGGGGGTGCTGCAGCCACCACCAGCTTTGGCTTGCTGAAAGTACACCCAAGCTCCACCACCCAAGGCCATGATCTGGATCCAGGCTGCTCAACACAAGAGCCCTTGGCCCTTGATCAATCTTATTAGCCCCCCTGTCGAGTCCGAAGGTCAGGAGCTCTGAAACAGCCCAGTGGGGGCAGCTGCTGGTTACAGCAGATCCTGCCCTTCCCCCACTGCTTCCTTGCCCTGGGGACAGATTGGCAGGACTGCTTTTCCTCCCCCAAAATTGGCTTGAAAGCTTCGCATTCACTGACCTTTCTCTAATCCTTGTTTTTTGAGCCTTGATAGCTGTGAATATTCCTCCAGGTGCTGTAGATCTACTCCCTGGGGTAGACTCACATTTAGGCTTGGGAGGCTCGGCCCTGAGGCCTGGCCATGATTTTGGTTTCAGTATCGGATGGCCTTGGCTCCCAGGCCGTCTTGTTGAGCCCCTTCTGCCAAGCTGCCTTTAGCAAGAGATGTGTTTTCTGTATTCTTGTGAGTTTGGGAGCCCTAGACTTTTTTTAGAGTCATATTTTATGGGTATTTATGGTGGCTGTGTGGGAGCTGCGGACCTTTGCTGCTTCTCTGTCGCCATCTTGGCTCTGCCCCTCCCCCGACAAATTCTAAGGGAGTTTAAGTCCCTATGATAACTTAACACCTTCAGGCTAGGGTCAGCTTAAAAAAAACAAGCTGCAATATGTAAAGTTAGATGGGTTGGGAAGCTGCCTTATCTCCCAGCACAAGAAATTTTACCCCTGGGACAACAAGGGGAGTTGGGCATCTGAGCCAGAGAGTTCAAAGGAACCTATGCCGATAACAAATTCCAGACCCAGCTGTGCTGAGAAGAGACAGCCCAGGGAGAGAAGGAACCAGCACACACCCATTAAGTTCAGAACCAGTGAAGCAGGCACATTGCTAACTGTAGGCACTTACAGGAGGTGGGAGGTCTTGGTTTTAGTTGCAGGCAAGTTAAGAGAACTAGACTAGAGGTGATTAAAAGAAAAAAAAACTAAGTTATAAAAATTAACAAACGTAAAGGCAAAGGAGAAAGAATCCAAGCATAGAGAGTTACTATGGGAAGAAACGAGAGTGGTGTTCACATTCAGAGGGGGCTACTAAAGCAAAGAAACTCTCCTACAACAAAGAATAAATGTCAAATGATTATCACCCGCCCAAAAAGAATTCACAGAAAAATTTTAAAAAGACTTCAAAAAAATGAGGGAGATTGAGGGAAAAAAAAATAAAAAATAAGAACAATCCAAAGAAAAACAAGAAAGTTATTAAAAGAAATTTAACAAATTAGAAAAGAAGATCTAGAGTCATAAGAAAGAAAACAACACCTGGAAAATTGTAATCTTGCAAAGGGAAGAAATTGAAGCTATAAGAGACCAAAAAAATAATAAAACAAAGTATAAAGGAAGGGGCAGACCCAATGTGGGAGAATAAAAACAGGGACTTGCTTGAACTCTCCACCACACCCACCCAAATACTTTGAAAAAGTGACTCTAAGGAACTTCTCAACCTGCAGAACCCATAAAATAACAGAGTGAAAAAAATTTTCAGCCCAAGACAACCAGGAAGTTTGACAAGAGAGGTCTTTAACACCCTGATGGGAGAGGAGGGTAGACCAACATAAGTTGTGCTTACACAGACAAGTGGAGCAAGACCAAGGAGCTAAATCACTGGCATCTGTGGTGGTTTCCAGACTTCTAAACCCACAAACACCAAAGGCAACTCAGAAGGTCAGGGGGAAAGGTCAGTTGCATCTGGTTGGAGCACAGTCTGGCAATAGTCCCTGGAGTAGAGAAGGAGGTGGTGCCAGTGGCAGCAACAGAGACTGCTTCTAGAGCTCCTGACCCACAGACAGTGGGGTTAGTGAGTGGCTGGTTAGATAGGCATGGCAGGGATCTCTTTGCTGGCATTGAGGAAGGATTCTCTTGTTTTGCCTTCCTTGGATACAAGTAATAATCCTGGGTGGTGGTCCCAGCACAAGGAGGAGCACTGGTTTGTTAGATTTTGTAGTGATTGTGAAGAGGGAATCTTCCTCACAGTTTGAAAGCACAAAAGATGGCTTGTGGTCACTCATAGACCAGAGCATAAGCCAGGAGAGTGTAAACACATCTCCTTTGGTCATACTACCTTGGAAAAACTGAAAATTTTCAAGCCCCTGGAAGTATCTCTGAAAACAGTGGCAAAAAACCCCTGAATCCTGGAACAGTGAACCCTACACTCTGGAAGAAGGGTCCTACCTTAACAAAGAGTTAAAAAGGCAAGTATTTGGCTGGGAAAATGAGCAAAAAGCTTTAAAAAAGTAGATGATATAATCTCACTTTGGTGACAAAAAAGATCAAAACATTCTTGCAGAAAAAGACAACAAATTCAAAGCACCTACATCCAAAGCCTCCAAGAAAAGTATTACTTGTTTGCAGGCCATGGAAGACCTGAAAAAAGATTGAGAATATCAAGTATGAGTAGAAAAAAACTGAGAATAGAAATGAGAGTGATGCAAGAAAATCATGAAAACCTAGTCAACAGCTTTTTAAAGGAGAGCCAAAAATGTATTTTTTATTTTTAAAAATTTATTAACTTTTGTTTAATTTTAGTTTACATCATTCATTTCCACAAGATTTTGGGTTACAAATTTTCTCCCCATCTTTCCCCTACCCACTACCCCAAAACAGAAATCCCACTGTACATCCCCTACCCCAATCTGCTCTCTCCCATGTCCTGCCCCATCACCCCTCTATCTTTCCAGCAGAGAAAGATGGATCTCCCTACCCAGTGCCTGTATATCTTATTTCCCAGTTCCATGTAAATAACAACAAGAACAACAACAATAATAATAATTATTATTATTATTATTACATTTAACATTTGATTTTATAACTTTAAATTCTAGATTTTTTCCCTTCATCCCTCATCATTCACCCCCACTGGAAAGACAAGCAATTTAATACAGGCTGTATATGTGTAGTTACACAAAACCTCTCCACAATGGACATATTGTGAAAGACTGAGAATATTTCCCACCTTAGTATCCTGCCCCCAACTTGTTCTGTTCTCTGCTTTGTCATTGTCCATTTACAGAAGTGTGTGCTTCTAACCACTGTCCCACCCCCAAACTGCCCTCCCCTCTAGGCATCCCACTTCTTATCTCCTTCCCCCTAAGCTACTGTAGGGAAAGATACCCACTTTAGAGTGTATGTCATTCCTTCCCTAAGCCAAATTCAATGAGAGTAAGGTTGAGCCATTCTATTTTGACTTCTTGTTCTTCACCACCATTGTAACAGTTATCCCTTGCCTCTTCTATATGAGATGATTAATCCCATTCTTTCTCTCCCTGTCTCCTCTCATTCTATTCCTCTCCCACATCTCAATTATAACATTCAAAATATCATCCCTTCTTATTCAATTGATTCTTTGCCTTCTATCTATATACACAGATATACACACACTCACATATGTATTCATATGCATGTACATACCCCCCAATATAGAGATATGTGTATGAATACATATATATATATATTATATATACTTTTATACAGGTATATACATATATACCAATGCACACATGCATATATATGTATATATTTATGTATATATGTGTATACACACATGTAAACAAATACAGAGTTATAGTCCCTTCACCTGTACCCATAATGAGAAATTTTTCATAAGTTACAATGATCATTTTTCCATGTTGGCATATAAGCATTTCAACTTTCTAAAGTTCCTTATGATTTCTTTTCAATGTTTACCTTCTCATGCTTCTTGTATTTGAATGTCAAATTTTCTATTCAGTCCTGGTTTTTTTTCATCCAGAATGTTTGAATTGGGGTGCAGATCCAAGATGGTAGCATAGAAGCAGCAAAGTTTTGCAGCTCCCACACAGCTGCCATAAGTATCCAACTCTAAACAAATTTTAGGGCTCCAAAACTGACAAAAATGCAGAAAACACATCTCTGGCAGAAGGCAGCTCAGCAGGTGGGGTTCATCACATCAGGCTGGGAGCCAAGGCCAGCCCAGCCTGAAACTGTGGCCTGGCCCCAGGGTGTTCGGGAGAAGCTTCAGCTGGAGTCTACAGTAGAGTTGATGGGCAGCACTTGGGACAATCTCCACATATATCAAGGCAGGTGAAACAAAGGTAAGAGAAAGGTCAGTGGAATTCAACCTAAACTTTTTTTGGGGGAAAAGCAGTCCTGACAAATTGCCCCCGTGGAAAGAAAGCAGCCCAACCCAGGTGATTCAGAGCTTCTGGCCTGTGGACTGCAGGGGGACCAAAGCAATTGATCTAAGGCCAAGAGCTCTTGTGATGAGCGGCCTGGATCCAGATCGTGGTCTTGTGGGGGGTTGTCCTGGGGTGTGCTTTCAGCAAGCCAAAGCTGGAGGAGGCTGCAGCACTCCCCCTAATAGCTCCAGCAGCTATGAAAACCTCAGCAATTTGGGACACAGCTTTCCCCCCTGGAAGCAGAGTTCCACAGAGCTTAAAAATCAAGCAAATTATTGACTGGCCAATATGAGGAAAAGGAAGCAAACTAAGAACAGCAATAACACACTAGAATTCTTTTTGGGGGACAAAAAGGATCAAAGCATGGACCGGGAAGAAGACAAGACAGTCACAGTTTCCACACCAAATGCTTCCAAGATACATGAAGATTGCCTACAAGCCATAGATCAACATAAAAAGGACTTTGAAAACCAAATATGAGAAGTGGAGGAAAAATTGGGAAGAGAAATGAGAATGATGCAAGAAAGAGTCAACAACCTGACTGAAGAGAATAACACCTTAAAAAAACAGATTAACTCAAATGGCAAAAGAGACCCACAAAGCAAATGAGGAGAAGAATGCCTTAAAAAGTTGAATTTCCTAGATGGAAAAAGAATCTCAAAAGCATTCTGAAGAGAATAATTCCTTCTGAATTAGAGTGGAATAAGTGGAAGCAAATGACTTTATGAGAAAACAATATACTATTAAACAGTTACAAAAAAATGAAAAAGTAGAAAGCAATGTGAAATATTACCTTGAAAAAAACCCACTGACTTGGAAAATAGATCCAGGAGAGACAATTTGAAAACGATTGGTTTACCTGAAAGCCATGACCAAAAAAATAACTTACAAAGCGTCCTTGAAGAAATTCTCAAGGGAAATTGCCCTGATAAATCAGAGGACAAAATAAAACTTGAAAGAATTTACTGATTACTTCTTGAAAAATATCCCCATAAGAAAACTCATAGAAATGTTATAGCCAGGTTCCAGAACTCCCTCATAAAGGAGAAAATATTACAGGCTGCCAGTCAGAAACAATTTGAATACTGTGGAAACACAATTAGAATAACCCAGGATCTGGCAGCTTCTACACTGAGGGATCAAATGGCCTAGAATATAATATTCTGGTGATCAAGGGAACTAAGATTAAAACCAAGAATCACCTATGGAGCAAAATTGAGTATAATGTTCCAGGGGAAAATATGGTCATTCTGTGAGGTGGAGGACTTTCAAGCTTTCTTGCTGAAAAAAACAGAACTGAACAGAAAATTTGACATTAAAACACAAGAAGTATGAGAAGGTAAAAATGGGAAAGAAATCATATGAAACTTATCAAAGCTGAACTATTTACATGCCAATATGGAAAAAAACGATAATAGTAAGTTATGAAACTTTCCTTAGTAGGTGGATAGGTGAAGAGAATACACATGTATTTGTATTTATATAATCTAAAATTTGAAGCTCTACAAAAAAGTTTAAAAAACCAAACGTATATATATGTATATGTATATGTATGTATGTGTGTATATATATACATATATATATATATATAATATTTATTATTAACTACATGTAACTGTGAATTATGATATACAGGGACTGGGGTGGGCAGACCTTCCATTCCCTATCAGACAGTTAGAGTGGTGTTGGTGGAGCGGATGAAAGAGAGCAGATTGGGGGAGGGGATTTACACTGGGATTGTTGTTTTGTGGTTTGGGGTAGGGGATAGACAGGGAGAAAATTTATAAATCAAAATGTTGTGGAAAGGAAGGATGTAAACAAGAAAATTTTAAAAAATAATAGTAAAAATGAATGCTGTCCACCTCACTGAATGACCATATTTTCTCCTGGAACATTATACTGAGATTTGCTGTGTAGGGGATTCTTGGTTTTAATCTAAGCTCCCTGGATCTCTGAAATATCATATTCCAGTCCCTTCGGGCACTTAATGTAGAAGTTTCCAGATCCTTTGCTACCCTTTTTTTGGAATTGTTTGTTTACTTTTAGTTTAGAGGATTCAGTTCCAGAATCACTTGAGTTTCAGATTTTTCTGCCCTTCCTCCCCATCCCCCACCCCCACCATGGTTGCATATAACCATGTACAGGAACTGCAAACTCTTTCACATTGTACAATCATCTCGTTGTATAGATGTTGTGGGCAGTGGAGTGAAAAATGAGAAAAGAGAAACAAAAACCAAACAGAAAAAAAGATGAGAGCATGCATTGGTTGGGTCTTCATTTAAACTCTGGTCTTTCTGGATCTTTCTATAAATGTAGACATCTCCTTTCATCCTGAGATTTGTAGAGTTGTCTTTTAACTGTGCATTGCTGAGAAAAGTCCAGTTTTTCAAAGTTGGTAGTCACACATATGATGTATCTGTGACTCCGTACAAATTTTTCCTGGTTCTGCTCTTCTCACTTAGCGTCAATTCATATAAGCCTCTCCAGGTAATTATGAAGTCCATATACTTCCCATTTCTTATAGCACAATAGTATTCCATTACATTCATATACCATAACTTGTTCAGCCATTCCCCAATTGATGGGCATCCCTTAAATTTCCAGTTTTTTTCCACCACAAAGAGAGCTGCAATAAATATTTTTGTATATATATGGGTCCTTTTCCCACTTCTATGATCTCTTTGGGATACAAACCCAAAAGTAGTATTACTGGCTCAAAAGGTGTGCAATTATTTATAGCCCTTTGGGCATAGTTCCAGATTGCCCTACAGAATGGTTGTATCAGTTCACAGCTCCACCAACAATGCATTAGAGTTCCAAACTTTCCACATCCTCCACAACACTTGTCATTTTCCTGTCTTGTCAACTTAGTCCATTTGACTGGTGAGATGTGGTACCTCAAAGTTGTTTTGATTTGCATTTCTTGAATCAATAGTGATTTAGAGCATATTTACATGTGCTTAAAGATATCTTTAATTTCTACCTCTGTAAATTGCTTGTTCATATCCTTTGACCACTTATCAATTGGGGAATGACTGGCATTCTTGTTAATTTTATTTAATTCACTGTATATTTTAGAAATGAGGCCTCTATCAGAGACACTGGTTGTAAATATTCTTTCCCAATCTCCCACTTCCCTCTTAATCTTGGTTACATTGGCTTTGTTTGTACAGAAACTTTTCAATTTGATGGAATCAATATTATCTATTTTGCCTTTTATAATACTCTCCAACTATTCTTTGGCCCTAAAGTCTTCCCTACTCCATAAATCTGACAAGTAAAGTATTCCTTGCTTCTCCAGATTTTTTACAGTATCGGCCTTTATATCTAGATCATGCATCCGTTTAGACTTGACTTTGGTGTATGGCATTAGATGATGCTCTATGCCCAGTTTTTGTCATACTATATTCCAATTAACCCAGTGGTTTTTGTAAACTAGTGAATTCTTAATCCAGAAACTGGGGTCTTTGGGCTTATCAAACAGTATATTACTATAGTCATTGACTACTCAGTCTTTTGTACCCAATCTATTCCATTGATTGAGTAATCTATTCCTTAGCCAGTACCAGGAAGTTTTCAGGACTGCTGCTTTTTTATGGAGATTAAAATCCGGTACGGCTACGCCACCTTCCATACCATTTATTTGCATTAATTGCCTTGATATTCTGGACTTTTTGCTCTTCCAAATGAATTTTTTGTCAATATTTTTTCTAGTTCTATTAAGTAAATTTTTGGTCGATGGATTGGTATGGCACTAAATATGTAATTTAATTTAGGTAAAATTGTCATTTTTATTATATTGGCTCTACCCAGCCATGAGCAGTTGATGTTTTTCCAGTTAGCGAGATCTGATTTTATTTGTGTGACAAGCGTTTTGTAGTTGTGTTCATAAAGGTACTGGGCTTGTTTTGTCAGGTAGAATTACAAATATTTTATAATGTCTATAGTAACTTTAAATGAAGTTTCTCTTACTATCTCTTGTTATTGGGCTTCATTGGAAATACATAGGAATGCTGAGGATTTATGTGGGTTTATTTTATATCCTGAAACTTTGTTAAATTTATTTATTGTCTCAAGAAATTTTTAAATTGATTCTCTAGGGTTCTTCAAGTATATCATCATGTCATCTGTGAAACAGTGATAATACTTGCTGATGGCTTTACCTAGATGCTATCTATTATTCTAAGGAAAACTCCATTTATTCCTATACTTTCTATAAAGAAACAAACAAACAAAGAAACAAACAAACAAATAAATAAATAGATAAATAAATGAATGAATGAATGAATAAATAAATAAATAAATAAATGAATGAATGAATAAATAAATGAATGAATAAATAAATAAATATATACATATACATATATATATATTTATATACCCCAGCTTAATTGTAGGTTTTTGGGGCTGGTGGGCAGTGGGGAGGGAGAAAAATAACAAAGAAAAAGTTCACAGCAGAGAAACAAAGAAAACTTTCAAGTACGCAAAGATGAACAGTTCTCAACACAACACATAGTATTTATTACAACGTATTATATATTATATTCCTCTAATGGAAATGTATTGGTATATATTTTGTATCCTCTCTTACATTCTGCTATGTATAAGACATTTTGTCATTTCCTTCTCCTGCTCATTTAACAGATGAAGAAATAGAAACAAACAAGGTTAAGTGATTAGTCCAGTGCCACACAACTAGCAAATCTGACCTCTGTCTGAAGTCAGATTTGAACTCAAGTTTTTCTGACTAGTATTCTATCCACTTTGTTTCCCAGCAGTATAATATAATATACTGTAAATAATAAAATGTATTACAATATATTTATTTATCCATAACTTGTTTTGAAATATAAAATCCCCATGACTTTTTTTCTTCCTTCCTACCCTCAAACATCTCTCAGTTTCATGGAAGTTAAGCTATGTAATCTGATAATTATAACTCAAAATAGAATGTAATAAACCTAAGCACAAGGAGGAAAATGAAAAAAAAAGAATATCAAGGAAAGATGTATGAAGAAGGTGGCATTTGAGTAATGCCTTGAAATAAGAGTAAATTTACAAGAGACAAAGATGAGAGTAAGAGGTCATTTCATCAGCACAATACTATGAAATAGGCTATGCTTTAAGTAAATTATTCGTGTTAAGAAAACTGATATCTTTACTTTGGTTATGGATTTCCCAGTAAACTCTACACTTCTTTGGTCATTCTCTCTTTCACACTGTTCAACTCTCTGAAGCACACTATTGATTAATAACTTCTGTCTTTCATTTGGTGTGATTAGCACCATAGTAGGGATAAACTAAACATGATTCTCTGAGGTCCATTTAAGACAGAAGCTGTCTCTATCAAATATATTTGCCTTATAGCAATACCCAGTGTATCTAATCATCTAAGACCTAAACATCATCTCTGGTACCTGTATGCCAGGTAAGGTAAAGAAAGCTGTCTCACAAGTGTTCAATAAGACATTGAAGACTCATTCATCTGAAGTAGCAACTTATGTTTTAGGCCAAAAAAACACCTCAGCATCTATGGCATCTGATGTAACATTCTCTTTTTGAGTGTGTTCAGTGGATCAAATTAAAATGATATAATGGTAAAAGATACAGTAGTAATAGTTTTCAGATAAACAACATTTTAAATTAATTAAAAATGAATCCCCCAGTGCTCGTAGTGCTCTTTCCATTTTTAAGAAGTCCATCAAGTGGCTGCTAATTTCCTTGTTTAATTAAGACATCAATATTGTCATTCAGGTATTTATTTTACCTGTAATTTAGATGAAGCCTTTAATATGGCTACCATTGGCCAACTTTGACATTAGAAAATAAAATTTTATCTTGCCAAAGGCAAATGTTCTATTCTTTTTTTTAATCTTAAATGTTTCAAGATGAATGAGTTTTCTCACAGGAGGACTGAGTTCCTCTTATAGTGGATTTCTAGAGTCTAAAGATAATATTACCTTAAACACATTCCCTATGTCTATTAAATTTATAAAATTGTAGAATGTTAGAACTAAACATGGCATAGCAGATAGTAACTTGGCCTTACTTTCAGAAAACTTTTATTCAAGGATGGTCCCTGGCACATACTGTTTGTGTGACCCAAGTTTTTAACTCCAGAAATCAGTAAAGTGCAGAAAATTGATGATTCTGCATTGGAAAGGAGATTTCCTTACTGAGAGTTCCCTATATCAATAAAGTCACTGCTTCATCATCTCCACTCATCAGCCCTGCATTGTAGTTTTCAAACACAAAAAAACCCGATGAAAACATTTGATACATGGTCAAAATAAATCAATAAAAGTCTTATAAAACAAATTGAGAAAAGAACTAGACATACTGTGGTATAAAATAGGTTATTATTGGCAATTACACAAGAACAAAAATGTTGAATAACAGCATATCATCTAAGAGATAGGCAACTAAAAGACAAGGTAAACTAATCATGTGATAAGTCAAGGGATAACATTTTGCGAGTCTTCATGTTCCATTATCATAGTTACTTCTATGAATTGTCCATCATGTCACAAATCACAATCTGGACAATGGGAGGATTTTACTTATTTGTTTATTTTGAGTTTCTAAAATCTTTCTATATCAATCTTGTTTATGGATCTTGTTTAAGAGGCTTTGTGTAATGCTCTGTTCCAGGGCTTTATACAAACAATAAAATGTCATTTGAAAATGAGAACTTCAGGAGGACATCAGCATCTATAGGGAAGAACTCTTAGATTCTACTCAAAATCATTCATGGCAGTGGAAAATAATACTTGTTTCATATGTATGTATGTATGCATGCATATGCATGTGTGTATGTATGCATATGTGCATGCATATGTGTGTAAGTATGTATGTATGTATCTACCTGTCTGTCTATCTATCTGTCTGTCTGTCTGTCTATCTGACTCTTTCTATTCAAATAATTTGCCTATATATGAAGGGCATCATGAATAAAGATATAACAGTGAAATGGTTAGACTTTCACAAAGGATACTCTGTGGAAGACCACAACTTAACAGCATTTTACAATTGACTTAATACCACTTCTCATTGTACTTATGCTGTGTAAATTTTAAACAAGTTATTTGATTTGTCAGGGCAAATTGCCACCTTAAAGAACTTTCTCCAACAAGGTATTTGCTTAATTTATTTACTGTTCAATTTTAAAATTACACACACACACACACACACACACACACACACACATATATATATATGTATATGTATATAATCATTCTCATTTCTCTCCCCAATTTGTCCTCCACTTTTCTTATTTGTTTTTTCCAAATCCTTCTTACGTCGCTCTATGGCTTGTAACCAGTTTACACTTTTCTTGAAGCTTTTGGTGTGGGAGTTCTTACTGTGTTGTTTTCCTTCTATTCCATGCTTTGATCCATTTTCTCCCCCAAAAACGATTCTAAAGTTGGGTTGCTATCCTTGCTTTGCTTCAGTTGCCTGCTCATTTTGCCAGTCAATTATTTGACTTATGGGCTCAGTAGAACTCTGCTTTCACAGGGGAGTGCTTTGTCCCAAATTGCTGGGGGTTTTGTAGCTGCCAGAGCAATTAGGAAGCTGCCATTTATGCAGCCCCCTCCAGCTTTGGTTCACTGGTCAAACACCTCAGGACCAGCACCCAAAACTGTGATCTTAATCCAGGCAGCTCAAGGCAAGAGCACTTAGCTTCTGAATGATTGCTTGCCCCCCACCCCTGCAATCTGCAGGCTGGGTGCTCTGAAGAAGCCACATGGAGTTGGCTGCATGGCCACTGCTTCTGTTGCTTTCTTGCCCTGAGTGAAGACGGCTGGACCTGTTTCTTTCCCCAAAATTTAGCCGAGATCCACTAAACTTTCACTGTGTTCTTGGCTCTTATGTGTTGATAATTCTGGAAACTGCCACAGCTGCTGGCGATTCACTCTCCCAAGTGCTCCAGCTGCAGCTTGTCCTGGCAACCCTGGGGATAATGGCTCAGTTTCAGGTTGAGCTGGGCTCAGCATCCGGCATGCTGAGATGCACCCTTCCTCGCTGCCTGCCTTGCAGCCTTCAGCGGGAGCTTTGTTTCTCTGGCATTTTGTGGGTGCTAGAGCTCTAAAATTTGTTTAGAGTCATATTTTATAAGTATTTGAGGTGGTTATGGGGGGAGCTCAAGGAGTTTTCCTGCTTCTATGCTGCCATCTTTACTCTGCCCTGAGATGATTTTCTGATGACAGAGACTCTTAAGATAGATATCCATTGGAGGAACAGCCTATAATATCTCTAAGTAGACTCTCAAATTGGAACATAGCTTGGACACAAGTTCAATCATAATTCCTAGAAGAAATGAAGTAAAAAAGGTTTTTTTTAAGCAACATGATATTTTTACAAATGAAATGAAAGCTATGGAGAATAGAATGAGAAAAAAATAATACTATTTGAAGGAACACTTGGAAGCAAAATTAAAGAATGCTGTTTTTATTCATGTCTGACTCTTCATGAAATCATTTTCAGGCTTTCTTGCCAAAGATAATGAAATGGTTTGTTCATTTTAAAAATGGTGAAACTGAGGTAAACAAGGTAAAGTTATTTGCCCAGTGTGACATAGCAAGTATATCTGAGACCAGATTTGAGCAAAATAATATGAATCTTCCTGATTCTAGGCCTGATAATTTATACACTGTGCCACTCAGCTATTGCAAAATTAAATGAGATAAACACAAAAGGTAGAAAACCTTGTCTAAACAAGAGGCTTTTTAAAATCATAAAGGATGAAAAAAATTTTTAAATTCTATCACACATATATAAAAACTCACCCTATATAAATGTATGTATGTTCCTGTATGTAGATGTGTACATAAACATACACGTGGAATGGAAGGACTGGGAAGCAAAAATTAAAAATAAAGTGTTTAAGGAAAAAAATAAACTAGTAAAAATAGGCTAGAAAGTGAACTTATGTTGAAAATGTTATTCACCTCCAGAGAAAGAACTTATAGAGTCAGTGTAAATTGGAGTATATATTATTTTTTTATCCTACATGTTTTCTATTTTTCTTGTGTTTTATTCTGTGCTTTATTTTGCAACATAGAAAGTATGGAATTGTGTTTTTCATGACTGCACATGTAAAATTATATCTCTATATATGTATATACATGTGTGTATATATACATATGTTATATATATATACACAAACATATGCATATGTGTGTGTGTGTGTGTATATATATATATGTATGTATATATATATATATATATATAAGTTGCCCTTCTAAAGGATGGGGAAGGGAAAAGAGGAAGAGAGAAAGGACAGAAATGTGAACTCAAATGAAAAAAAGGAATGGTAAATAGTAATTGAGAAGATATGATATGGCAGAGCCAAGATGGCAGCGTAGAAGCAGCAAAGCACCGCAGCTCCCACACAAACACACTAAAAAACTCATAAAATGGGACTCTAAACAGATTTTCAAGCTTCAAAACTCTCCAAAAGACAGAAAGCATATCAGTTGCTACAGGCAGGTCAGCAGGTAGGGCTCTTCTCAGCAGTCTGGGAGCCACGGACAAAACCCTGGCCAAGTGAGGCCCTGGGGCATTGGGCGGGGAGCCCCATCTATAGAAGAGTAGATCAGCTGCACTGGAGGCACAGTTACCACATTTATCAGGCCAGAAGAAAAAAAGGCTAAGAGAAAGGTCAGTGGATTTTGCTAACTAGGGAGGAGAAGAGCAGGTCTGGCCAAACTGCTCCCAGGGCAAGGAAGCGGTGGGAGGCGGCTGTAGCAGCAGGAACAGAGCAGCAGCGGCCGTCACTGGGCTGCTTCAGAGACCTCGGCCTGCAGATAGCAGAAGGGCTGAGGCAATCCATCAGGGCCAAGGGCTATTGTGTTGAGCGGCCTGGATCTGGATCATGGTCTTGAGGTGCGCTTTCAGTGAGCCAAATCTGGGGGGGGGGCTGCAGCATCCCACTAATTGCTCTGGCAGCTGTGAGAGCCACAGTGATTTGGGACAGAGCTTTCCCCCTCCACGAAGTAGAGTTCCACAGAGATAAACAACCAAGCAATTAATAGACAGGCCAACATGAGAAAAAGGAAGCAAGCTAACAACAGCAGTAAAACTCTAGAATTCTTTTTTATGGACAAAAAAGACCAAAGCATGGAGTGGGAGGTAGACAATTCAGTCAGAACCCCCTCACCAAATGCTTCCAAGACACTGGAAGAATGCCTACTGAAAAAATGCCTACATCAACAGAAAAAGGACTTTGAAAACCAAATAAGAGAAGTGGAGGAAAAATTGGAAAGAGAAATGAGAATGATGCGAGAAAGTCATGAAAAGAGAGTCAACAACCTGACTGAAGAAAGCAATACCTTAAAGAGCAAATTGACTCAGATGTCAAAGGAGGCCCAGAAAGCCAATGAAGAGAAGAATGCCTTAAAAAGTTGAATTTACCAGATGGAGAATGAGTCTCAAAAGCATTCCGAAGAGAATAATT
>CM053598.1:181593155-181616284 GCA_028646575.1 Pseudocheirus occidentalis
AGATATTTCACATTGCTTTCTATTTTTTCATTTCTTTGTAACAGTTTAATAGTATCTTGGTTTCTCATAAAGTCATTAGCTTCTACACTATCCACTCTAATTCTGAAGGAATTGTTCTCTTCAGAATGCTTTTGAGATTCTTTTTCCATCTGGAAAATTTGACTTTTTAAGGCATTCTTCTCCTCATTGGCTTTCTGGGCGTCTTTGGCCATTTGAGGTAATCTATTCTTTAAAGTGTTATTTTCTTCAGTGAGGTTGTTGACTCTCTTTTCATGATTTTCTCAAATCATTCTCATTTCTCTTCCCAATTTTTCCTCCACTTCTCTCATTTGGTTTTCAAAGTCCTTTTTCAGTTGATGTATAGCTTCTAAGCATTCTTCAATTGTCTTGGAAGCATTTGGTGTGGGAGTTCTGAGTTCTGGGCCCTCTTCCTCCTGTTCCATGCTTTGACCCTTTTGATCCACAAAAAAGGATTCTAGAGTTGTATGGGTATTTTTATTTTGCCTCCTTTCCCTCATGTTGCCCTGTCAATTAAATGGTTGCTGTTGTTGTTTTTTTTTTTTTAGGTCTGTGAAACTCTGCTTCCAGGGGGGGAAGCTCTGTTCCAAATCGCTGGGGTTTTCCCAACTGCCGGAGATTTAGGGGGGTGCTGCAAGTCTCCCCAGGTTTGGCTTGCTGAAAGTGAACCCCAGGACCACCACCCAAGACCATGATCTGGATCCAGGCCACTCAATGTAAGAGCACTTGGCCCTGATCAATTGATTCAGCCCCCCTGCGGAGTCTGCAGGCCAGGGTCTCTGAAGCAGCCTGGTGGGGGCCGCCATCAGATCCAGTAGTTCCCTTCCCCCACTGCTTACTTGCTCGGGGCAGAATGGCCGAACTGCTTTTACCACCGCCTAATTAATTTTTAAAGTTTCACTTTCACTAACCAACTCTGATGCTTTAAAGCTCCCCTTAGGCAGGTGGTTTAGATTTTCTTTGAAGTAGACTCGCTGGGATTTGGGAGGCTCCTCGGGGCCACCGCTGAGGTTTTGGGCTGAGTGGGTCTCTGCCCCACTGCAGTATGAGCTGAGCCTCTCCTGTCCCTGATCCTCACGCCTTGGCAGATGTGGAGGTTCTGGAGGCTGTAGAACCTCTGCAGACTGCCTGCAGTGCCCTCGGCTCAGCTTAGCCCGGCCCCTTCCCACTGTCCCAGGCCTGGCCGCAGTCTCGGCTTCAGGCTGTTTCAGTCTCCCCTCCCGGCCAGCTCTATGAGCCCCTGCTGCCCAGCTGCCTTCAGCGAGAGATGGGTTCTCTGTATTTTTGTGAGTCTGAGACTCCTATTTCAGAAATAGAAAAGTTTACCAAAAAAGATATAATGATCTGAGGAGTCTTATAAATGTTACATATGACAGATGATCAATAATTACTAAATAAGTATAGGGAGAAATAGAAATATTTATGTGGGACATTTTTCCACAACATGTTCATCTCTAGGTCATTAAAAACTCATAAATAAATAAACAAAAACAGAAACAGCAGAATCTTCTAAATTCAATGTAGTCAGGTGAGGAAATAGTCTTCTTTAATCAAGCATCATTTTAAAAAAGACTTTTCAGTTAATCATCAATCTGAAAATGGTTTTTAGAAAGTATTCCACTTTTAATGGGAATGGAAATTATTTTTTAAGTCAGACAACTTTCAAGTTTATTTAACAGGTTAATTAATTCCATGTTGGGCCAGTTACACTTATGAAGATACTCCATTCAGAATGGAGTTCACAGCAACACAACTCTCACTTACCAAGAATATTTTTTTAAAGTAATTTCAATGCTTCTTCTTTCCTTAATTCTCAAGCCAGAAGTGACAATAGAGAACATCAAGATCTTCAAAAGAAGCCTAATCTTTCTCCAAATCTAAATAATCTGATTGACATCACTGGAACTTGGCCAATGAAATAAATTCTCTCTAGAAACAATCAGTAGCCATTCAGCTGAAGCCTTCTCTCATGTGACTATCTTTAATTTCCATACCTCCACAATAGAAGCTGCGTTTCTTCATACATATATTTTAGCAGTTTATATTAAAACAAAGTATTGTTGTTGTTTTTCCCATTACTCATCTTAGGCATAGATATGTTGAAACATTACAGAAGCAATACTGTTTTTCCTTACACACTTATAAATGCATTCACTTATAAACTTTCTGCAAAATCACCTTTTTTCTGTTCTTCTCATAAGCTGATCACCATGAAAAAAACATGCAGTGTAATATAAATGTTTATATGATATACTATGGGTAGTTAGTGATAAAAATGCTAGAATAAAGTGTTCTTCCATAAAGAAAGCTTTATATTGATAGACATATTTGTATATGAACACATATTCAAATACACACAGATGAACACATAAAGATAGATAGACAGACAGACAGACAGACAGACCGACAGATAGATAGATAGATAGATAAAGATAGATATAAAGTTATCTAGGTGCAGATATGGATATGAACAAATTTAATCATCACAATAACCCTGCAATGTAGTAGCTATTATATTATATTCTTTTTATTATTTTTTTATTTATTCTTTATTCTTTTTTTAGACTCATTTTTTGTACTTAAATGTATTTTCTTGTTTGCATCATTCATCTCCATGAGATTTGTGAGTTACAAATTTTCTCCCCATCTTTCCTCCACACCAAACCCAAAAACAGTGATCCCACTGTAAAGCCCCTCCCCCGAACTGCTCTCTTTTATGCCCTCCTCTAAAACCCCTCTAACTTTCTGGTAGGACTGGGACGGTTTCTCTACCCCAGTCCCTGCATATCTTAATTCCTAGTTGCATGGATTGTAGGGATTTAAATTCTAGATGATTTCAGTTCCTCCCTTTTCACCCACTCCCAATGTAAGGACAAGCAATTCAATACAGGCTATACATGTATAATTACACAGGACATCTCCACAGTGAACATACTGTGAAAGACTGATCATATGTCCCTCCTTCCTGTCCTGCCCCGCCCTTCTTCTGTTCTCTACCCTGTCCCTGTCCATTTACTTAAGTGTGTGTTTCCAGCAAACCTCCTCCCGACCCTGCCCTCCCCTCCATCATCCTGCCTCTCATCCCCATGCCCCCTACTCTCCTGTGTGGCATGATACCCAATTTAGAGTTTATGTCATTCTTTCTCTAAGCCAAAATCAATGAGAGTAAATGAAAGTAAAGTTGTAACAGTTATCCCTTGCCTCTTCTATATGGGATGATTAACTGCATTTTGTCTCTCCCTGCCTCCTCTCATTCTATTCCTCTCCAACGTCAGAATTACACCTTTGAAAGTATCATCCCTTCTTATTCAATTGATCCTGGACACTCTATGTACACATATACACACATGCTCAGATATATATACCACAAATTTTTATCTCAGATTCAGGTAGTCCAACTTCTTTTATTTTGATGGAGGATAGGAAGGCAATGGAGTTTAAGTGACTTGCCCAAGGTCACACAACTAGGAAGTATGTCAAGTGAATGAGGCCACATTTTAATCCAGGCCCTCTTGAATCCAGGGCTAGTCCTCTATTTACTGCACCACCAAACTGCCCCCAGGGTAATCTAACTTCTAAACTTCATGCATGACATGCTGAAATATTCCAAAACTACATTATCCATCCACTATAGCCTTTTAGACTTATGTATGACATTTGAATTGCACTTAGATTAAGGGAGGAGGAAATAAGGGAGATGCATGATTTCAGGAAGATGAGAAATGTGAGGTAGCATGGATACCCCAGGAAGAGAGGGGAAGTTGAAGTTATGGAGGACTGAACTGAATATATCATTGTAGTAGCAAGACTCTTTTTTATATTCTTTAATAGAAATATCAAGAGGAATGTGATTTTAAAAAAAATCTCAGCCTATACCTCTCACGTGGCCATTTTGAGTATACATAAACTGAAGTTGAGGACAGTGTTGCAGGTAGTCCTTTCCTAGGATTCTGTTTTATTTCTGAAAAATGAAGATTAAACCATGTTTTCATGATTGCTGTTTGGCTCTGGAATTTTAGCCTTTCTCATATATGGCAAAATAACTCAATATGTATTACCATAAATCGGATTTTCTAAATTATCAAGGAATTGGTAGTAATGATGAAAACATTTCATTCAATATGCTTTCCAATCAGGTTCATTAGGTGGCTAACATGATGGCGGCAGTGGAGGCCTCTCCCCAATTAAAAAAAAAAAGCCTTATCGCTTATTTCACCTATCATTTGTTTCTAATTTTTGTTCATTTATTTTCTTGTCCAAAGACTGACTTTTGCTGGAGTTGTCTACAAATCAAAAAGCTTCTTACTATCCAAGTAGTAAAATGACCCATCACCACATATTGGATATAATCTTTAAATCTTTTGCTACTGGTTTAGTTTTTCTGCTTATTTTTCAAACACTGGAAATGATTCTCCTTTTGGACTAGGGATTCACTACCGTCTCTCCCAATATACTTCTAAACTAGGATTTTGCTGGCATCTGGGGCATTTGAGGTAGTACAGAAAGTTGGTTTCTGTAAAACTGTTCATTACTAGATAAAATACATGGAAGCTCAATAATTCTTTGGACTTATAAATGTTTTCTCCTAGTCAGTCAAATCTTCCCATTATAAGGGCCTGCCCTACTTGCTTCTGCTTTCATCACTTCCAAAAGGCTTGACATTTTCAGGGTCAAAACTCTGACTGAGAATGTACTGCAAAATAGAAAATGTGCATAAGGCTTTGGATGTGATCCCCTTAGCCTCTGCTAATGGATACTGAATAACACATCGCAGTATAATGGGAATGATAACACCATGACCCTGCTTCAATTCTTCAATTAGAGATCTTCCCTACTGAATTTATTTCATGGACCATCCTTTATGCAGGCATTAGATCCTGTTGTAACAGAGGAACAATGTGACTTTTCGTTATTGGCATTAACTATCTCAACATGTATAGCTGTTGCTTGTGTGTTTGTGTATGTATGCCCATTAGCTTGTCTATATGTATTTTGGAGAATGAGGGGAAAATGCCCAAAGTGAAATGTCATTTTTGGGTTTGGTTTTGAAAACCAGAAAAGATGAAAGCTATATCTTGGTGTATGTGTATGTGTGAGAGCATGTGTGATAAAAATGCTTTAGAAAAAAAATATTTTTTAAGACTCATACATAGTTTATCTATGAGTGGTTCTTGTTAAAAGCCAGAAAGATCCCAATCTGAATATTGAATTTATTAATTAAATGCTCCCTCCTGACAATTGTCACTTCCATTAAGTTCTTGTCTCTTGCTTTAATTTTTGTTCTCCTTACACTAAGTACAGTGTCCGACACTCAATAAATGTATGTTGAATGACTGACTAAGAAACTGTGCAGACATGGGCAAATACCAGTCTTTTGGCCTCAGTTTCTTCATTAAAAAAATAATGCCAACATCACCTTTAATATATATTTCCCTGGGCTGTTGTGAGATAAAATGAATTAATGCATGTAAACTACAAACTTTTAAGGACTGTACAAATATCATTACAATGAGTGATATCAGGACTGAGAATTTCTAGCACTGATTACCAATATAATACTATTCCTTGATTAATATGAAAACATCTGTGCAGGACACAGAGAGTAGCACACCTAGCCCCCTCTTCCAACAAAAACACCAGAGGTATTTTTGAGCAAGTAGAATTAATGAGCATTGAAATTCTTGTTTATTTTAAGCAGAAGGTCAAATGGTACCTGTACTGAAACAATAATGATATTAAACATTAATTTCACTCTGGCCTAATCAATGATGAGGGAATAAGCAACACACTTTCATTTGAGCCAGAGAGAGCCTGGTGCCTTGATCTATGGTTTGATCAATAGTGCTGAAATTGTGAATAATCTTAGAACATGTTTTAAAGTAACACCAAGATTGCTGTTTCAGAGCAATAATTGTAATAAACCAAAATTGAACTAATGCTATTATCAATACTGGCTCTTGTAGCTGCTAATTGGTTTTATTTTATGATATTTCACTTTATGAAGAACAGAATAAGAAGAGTTGATATTGGAGCTTAACTTTAAACAAGATCCATTTCTCATTAAATCACAAATAACTAGATAACATGCATCATAAGAAGATATTAAAGAATGAGTGAATTACTTAATAATCATGTATTGTGCATTTTAAGACCATTTATCAATAAAACTTTATTTTTAAATGTTTTCTCTTGAAATCAATGGAAATTTCCAAATATGTAACTGTACCATACTTAATTATGTGATTTTTGAATTCATAAAAGATGAGGTGATGTCCTCTTTTTCTTAAGTATAATTTCAATTATTCAAGAGAAGTAACATATGCTATTATATTTACATATATGTATGTATATATACATGTATATGTGTATATATGTGTGCATATGTAGAGAGATAGACAGACAGGTAGATAGATAGATAGATAGATAGATAGATAGATAGATAGATAGATAGATAATCAGGTAGTCAGATAGTTAGATAGTCCTCAGATGGTCAGAAGAGTAAATCATCAGTGCCATAGATAACATAGTCAAATCTATGTACTTTCCCCTAGGGAAATTCTTGATAGGTGTTAGTAGAAATTGAATCCTATTAGTTGTGCACTCATTTATCAAGCAGGAAAATAAGCTCTTATAGTTATCTTTTTTTTTTTACTAGCATTTGTCTAGAGAGCAGTAAAGGTTTGCTATTAAGGATCATTTTTTTTTTGGTTAGGTTACATCTAGCTTTTTATTTCCTTTGAGTCAGGTAAGATGTCTCTTAGTTATCTCCTGTTCAGGATTTTGTTCAGAAATGTTTTCAATAACATTAATTAACCTTATGCCACTTTTTGTAAGGGTTATTTATAATATACCCTGGAAATAGTAATGTTTTATCTAATATTTAACACATGCATATTTATTTCTTTTCCCTTCTTTCCAATGAGGAAATATTTGTGTTTGCCTCAAAATACCAAGTCATCTTAGGATTCCAATAGGTGGTTTTATTATTCCTATTTTACATTTGAGGAATGTGAAGCATCTGTTGTGACTTACCCAGGGTCATATACCTGGCAAGTATCTGAAGCTTTATTTCATCGTATGTCTTCCTGATGCCAGGATCAGAGCTTTATGCACTATACCACCAGTTTTCTGTAAAGTTAAATGGAAAAAAAATGTAGTTTGCAACAAAACTGAGATTGCAAGGCAATTTTTTACTTTGGAGAGACTTGAGAGACAAATAATCAATTTACACTTTAAAATTAAGAGAGAGTATATATTAAAGAGATCAAAGAAAGAAGAAAATGACTTATAAGTAAAGAAATAGTTATAAAAGCTTCTTTTTTATATAAAGGCAAATGACAACTAAGGCAGCATCTACATAATGGGAAATGGCTAAAAAATTATGATATGTGAATATAATAAAATGTCACTGTTCCGTAAGATGTTATGAAAACAACATTTAGAGGCCACAGAGGAAATCCCTACATATCAACACTTAGTGAAATCAGCCAAATTAGGGTAATTATTTACACAATTACAATATTATAGAGGAAAACCATTTTGAAAGAATTTAGAACTCAAATAATAGAGTGATGACTCATTAATCTAGAGGACTAAAGATGAATCATACTATCTCACTTCTTCCTGAAAAGTGATGGTTGTGAAAGGCAAAATGAGACATATATTTTTGGATATGGCTGATGTGGAAATTTGTTTTGATATAATATTCGTATGGGTTATAAGGGTTTTTCTTTCTTTTTTTTAATTGAGAAAGGGCAACAATAAGAGAGATAAGAAAGATTTGTAAAATATTAATTTTAAAAATCATTAGGAAATAAGAAATCACTAGACATATTTTAACATATTTAAACATAAAGATGATGTGGGTTGACTTTCTACTTTATGGAATGGCCTGTTCGTAATAAGACCTATAAAGTTGTTGAAACAAAAATGAAGCTTAACACCCCACTGACAAAGAAGCAACACCTGAAAAATTCAAAACCTGTCTAGGTCAGAGAAAATGGACACAGGTCCAATATATTTAATGGCAAGGGTCACTTGGGTAAATCACTCACCTCACCTAAATTAAATGCCCTATACAAAACAAGTCTCAATGAAATAAAATATATTAGAAGTATTTCCAGTAAGATTAAAAGTGCTTTATCAATCTAGATATCTATGATGAGTCAGTCAGTTTACAAACTGGAAATGATTCTGCACAGTAAAAATGTTCAGATTATTTGAGAAAATTTGTTCATTCATTAGATAGTATCTACAAATATGAAATAAATTCAGAACTAAAGAGATTTTTGTTAAACAAGTATCCCATAGCAGAGAGGAGACACTGCTGAGTTGGGAGAATAGTGTCTTAGCTTAGTTCTTCTCCTCTCTATGCTTAGTTCTCTTCTCTATGCTTCTTTTCTCCTTCTTTGGAAGAAGATATTGAGTATTTTGAAGGATCTAGAGTCTTGTAGACTTAATATCCTTAAACTGGAGATATGGAAATAGGTCATTATGCGTCTTGGACAAACTGAAAATGTTTTTGAGAAAGAGTAGAAGGTTGAGAATTGAGTTGAGTGCATTGTAGAAGTTATTCTTAGGCAAATATAGATCAATGTCTTGCTATTCTGATCTGCTGAATATGTGATCCTGTGCTTGATGTTTTTCTATTGCTGTATCATATAATATAGTAGGCTATATTAAAAATAGACTCTAACTCCTTCTATATTAACAGAGTTCAATTGGAGACAATAACATTTAGGTTTGCCTTAAGTCAGGAAGAAAAGGTTTGCCCCAGTTCCAGCCTTTTTTAGCTGCTAGGATCATGGACTGACCTCATATTTCAAGCTTTTAATGTTTTTTTTATTACTAACAAAAACATCAGCTGAACCAGCCCCCATCTCATTTGACCCTTGCTAGTTAGCTATTCATTGACTATAATAAAAAAAGAAAAAAAAACTTGTGTTTGTGAACTTGTACCTTCCCTGTGGTTGACTGGTGCTCTGCCATCTGAGCTTCTCCCCCTCAGGACCCAAAAAGACATTAAATCCTGGATGTGATAGCAGTTTTAATGCTCTAGAGATGAATATAAAGTGTGAGACTCTTAGTGCTAGCCGGCTTCCCAGCATGAAGTAAAATGCAGTAATAATAACTTAGACTGAGTGAACCACAAAAGGTTCCAAGGCGCAGCTTGAATAAGCTTCCACAACCTTGCATGCTTATCCCAATTTCTTTGTTTTGGAAATGTCTCAAGAACAACCTCTCTTGACAGATTGCCACCACTTGTGGATCCTGTTGAGATGAGAAATACTGTGAGAAAAGCATTGTCTTAGGTTTCACTGGACTTTGCTATTGCCTCACATTGTCACAGCTATAGAGTTTTGTGGATCTCTGCAGTCAATATCATTGTAAGATTCACATCTGTTCATGCCTTGGGTTCAAAATGTGACCAACTCTTCAGGAAGTTTTATTGATCGTTATAATATTGTGATATGTATTAAACTACTTGATAAAACTATTTTCTCCTTTTTGGAACTGCTTTCTCAGTGTGAATTGTTCTGTCAGACATCCAACCAAATAATTTTAAATCATATTTGAAATGCTTTCCCACAGTTAGGGAATAGTAGAAGGAGGTTGCCTGATAGATTTTAAGGTGAAGGGGAGAAATCAAAGCATTGCCCCCTTACAGTATCCATGAGGCAAATTCTTTTCACAATGACATTTTCAAATTGCTGTGCACTTATAAATAACATTGGCTCACATCGGGTATGTGTACTAGATAAGTTTTCTATGAGCCATGCATAATATATCTCTCTACATGGCATTCAATAATCCAACATCTTAATCCTTTCCATTCTACTAAGCTATCTGAAAGGCAAATTTGCCAGAGACAGCAATATGAAAAAAGGATAAACAGCAAAAACATCAACTAAAATTAAATTAAATAATTCTTGCTGGAAAGGATCTGGTATGTGATGGAAACTGAGTGAAATATATTTGTCTGCATGCATACAGTTAAGACAATATCTTGAGAAGTAAAATTTTTCTTATGTGTATTGGTTTTAGAAATTAAGGTAGAGGGAAGAAAAATAAGCATAAAGAGACTTGTAAATAACTCTCTTGAATAAAGCAGTTGAGAGACATCCAGTGAATGAAAGTGAAATTTAGGGGTGGGATGGGCTATTTTTTAAGAGAAGGCTGAATGCCTTTGAAGTGGGGTTTTCTCCTTTACTGACAGGTCAGGTCATCATTTATGGTGAAGGTATTATAAACATTTGATTGACATTTGGTGAGCTATGAAGTAATTCTTCTAGATTTCAAACTGTAACTTGCTTCTTCATAAAAGAATATACAAATGGGAATATTGTGGCCATAGAAGGTCTGAATCCAGAATCCTCAAAACAGCTCTAGTTAGCAATCTCAGAGAGTTAAAAGGAATGTTAAGGTCCACAGTACAATGAATAATCCTTAGTCACAGCATCTATCATCAAAATACTGACAACTTCCCAATCTGAGGAGGAATTTAAGATGTGTTTGAGGTTAATATGCTACCAATTTATTGACTCTAATTAAGAGAAAAAATAGTGTGATGTAGCCACGTATCTTTTGACACTAAAGCATTTAAGATCTTGTTTTGGAAAGTACCCAATGGGATAAAACATCAAAGACAACTGAGTTATGCACTTTACAATGTGATTTTGGGTTTGGAATTGTTGTTCCCTGACAATGATAAAGTTTCTTAATCATATGTTATTAAAGTCCCTGTGAGGGTCATTAACACAAACCACAATTATATAGTCCTGGTTTATGGTATTTATAATTCTCCTAGCTCTAATGATGACATGTTCAGAGACCTATTAACCTGAAAGGCACAAGGTTATATGAGGTTTGACTTAACTTTTCTAGGGAAATGGTTTTAGTAAGATAAAGATAAGATAAAGATGTTCCTGAGAATATTATGTAATTTGACAATTGTCTCTTATGTGACTTGCCTCCATCCCCTGGTCCAACAAAAGACACCCTCCAAACACACACACACACACACACTCACACACACACACTCACTCACTCACTCACAGCTAAAAGCTTATAGTTTCTTCCTCTGTAAAATAAGGATTATATTAATTGCATTACTTATAGCACCCTATTGCACTTATGATGGTATTAGGCACATTGTAGACACCCAAATACTTTGTTGATCTGTTGAGAAATTATATAATTTCTTCTTTGGGCTCCAGAACACACATATCTTTGCTATATTACATTTCTTAAGAACTCTATAAATTATAATATCAAATAAGTATATATATATATACATATACATCTGTTTCTGTGTGTGTGCACATATATATGTATGTATGTATGTATGTATACATACATACATACACATATACATAAAGGTATACACACATATATGGGTAGGGAGAAGAGAAGAGAGAGATGTTCTGCTTGTTGAGCAGATTATCTCTGTAGAAAAATGTTAGACAAACTGATGAGAATGGTTCAGGATGAGAAAGCATGGGCAGATTATCATAGGGAGTGGTTAGAAAGCTTAAATTGGAGTTAATGGATTCACATGTTACTGGTGTCAATGAAAGAAATCATTGAGTTCTGGATAAAAATTTCATCTCTATGTTTGAGACACTTCAGGGATCTTCTTTCCATAAAAGATAGCAATAACTCAGCCAACCAGTCATTAGGCTTGTCCTTTGGGGAAGAGGAAGAGGATATAAAATTCAGCTAACATTTACTTACTTAAAAATCACATGCTGTGCAATGATATGACAGGGAATATAATAAATCATTCACATTCATTAATCTTTTTAATAATTGGTAATCTTTAGACAAGTCTAGACCTCACTTAAATGTCTAGTTGTTTACATGTGTGAGTCCAATGCTGTGTTCTCAAAAACTTTAACTTTTTCTTTAGAAGTAAAAAAGGAGAAAATTATATCATATATGTTAGTCAGGTTTCTGTAGATTATAATTAAAGTCCTTGGAGAACTTGGAGTGTTTCTCCTACTTTTTGTGTAACCCATAGGCCTTAGCAAAACATTTTGTACATGTTAGAAAACGAATTATTATAATTGTTTCGTTTTAAATCATAGGCCAAAAGTCATGATGGTAAATTTTAATATTCAACTCTGACGATCTGTTGATCTCCTGTAGAGGAAGCTATTAGACATGTCCTCTTTATTACTTCTTTCTCTTCCAAAATATTTTCAAAGGTTATTAGGTAGAACATAATAATGTCCATTTCTCTTTCAAAGACTCTGTGTGTGTGTGTGAGTGTGTGTGTGTAGTGGGTCATGTTTTATTTGGAAATTTTATTAAAAGTAGATCAGAAATCTAATGTATTGACAGCAGCTTTCTCAAATAATAATCGAACACTAGAGCAGTTCAAACTACATGTAACAATAACTCACTCAGCTAACATCTTTAATTATCTGAAATGTTGAATCAGCATTAAATATTATCAAAATGAAAATGAATGAACATTAGTCACAAAATCTTTCAATCTCCCAGCACCTTCCACTGTAGAGAACGTCATACACTCTGTGTCTGTTTCTCATCATATTAAACCTGAGTGGAGTATAGATGAGAAACTGAGGTGTGCTACATAGATAAATACACAGAAAATTTTGTTAAACTAATTTCTGGAGACCTTATATTTCCTTTTCCACTTGTGCCTTTTAAAGTTAACAGGAAAATGTGCATTCAGATGGCATTTTAATCCATTAACCTCTTAAATAATTTAGGAAATCTTGAGGCAATTCTTCATTTTATGCCTAACACTTAAGGACAGATTTTGGAAAACACCATTCTTAATATCATGGGTTTTTTTTTACCTATATAATTCACTATTTGGACATAGGAGACACAGTGGCTTGTAATTGATCATATGATAAAATATAAACTCTCTTGTTTGATATTTAAAACCCTTAATAATCTGACTCTAGTCTATGTTTTCAGGCTTATTTCAAGTAACTTCCCTTAATATATAGCTCAGCAACAGAATTGATAAGTAAAACTATAAAGAATTTGCAAAAACAAATAAACATAAGGAGCAAAATAATTTTAGGGAATTTAGTGTTACTCTTTCAGTAACAGACAAATAATACAAGAAGATAGATGTGAAATTTTATATTCTATAGATATACAATTTAATACTCTTTTTTAAAGTTATACTTGAAACACAGTCCCTTCTGAGTGAAAAACAAAATCTAGAATATATTTCTCAGGAGTGAAGTAAAGATGGAAGAGTAAAAGCAGGAAATTGTCTGAGCTCCTGCTTCAACCAAATCCAGTATTGGTAAAATATGACTCTAAACAAATTTAAGAGCTACAGAACACACAAAGTGACAGAGAGAAACAAATTTCCCACTGAAGGCAACCTGGCAAGCTGACAAGAAGAGTCCATCACACCAGCAGCCCAAAACAATGGTAGAGATTGGCTAGAGCAGACATAAAGAGAGCAAATCACGACCACCTGGGGCAATTTCCAGACTTCTCAACCCATAAATGCCAAAGAGAAAGTAAAAGGTCAATGGGGAACCCTGTTGTAACCCAGTGGTGGAAGACAATGATCCAGCCACTTCCCCCAGGGCAAGAGGTGGCAGAGGCATAGTGGCTGAAGCTGCTGCCACATGGCTGTCACCAGAACTCCTGGCCTCCTCCTGGGGGACAAACTGACCAGTCAGAAGGTCATTGCTCTTGCTTTGACCTGCTTGGATTTGGATCATGTTCTAGGGATGTGGTCCTGGGTTAAGAAATGACAGTGTGCCAGAGATTGTGGTGGCTGTAGAGATGGTTCCCTCCTCAGACCTCTGACAACATCTGTGAAAACCCCAGAAATTTGGGATACAGCTCTTTACCCTCTGGAAGCAAAGGTCTACCAAATATCTGGAGCAATTGGAACCTAATGACTACATGAAATCAAGACATGATAAAAGAGATCCAAACAAATGAAAAAAATAGAAGGCAATGTGAAGTATCTCACTGGAAAAACCATTGACCTGGAAAAGAGATCCAGGAGAAATCATATAAAAATTATTGACAGCCTGACATCCATGATTAAAAAAGAGCTTAGAAATAATCCTTCAAGAAATTCTCACAGAAAATTGCCCTGATATTTTAGAACCAGAGGGCAAAATAGAAAGAATTCACCAATTCCCTTTTGAAAAAGATCACAAAAAGAAAACTTGTAGGAATATCGGTCAAATTCCAGAGTTCCCAGGTAGAAAAGAAAATATTACAAACTGTCAGGAAGAAACAAATTGAGTGTTATGAAACACAGTCAGGATAACAGAACATCTAGCAGCTTCTACATTAAGGGATCAAAGGACATGTAATTTGATATTCCAGAGGACAAAAGAGGTAGGATTACCTCCCTGCCAAAACTGAGTATAGTGCTTCAGGGAAAAATATGGTCATTTGATGAAATAGAGAACTTTCAAGTGTCCTTGATGATAAAGAAAGCTGAACAGAAAATTTGATTTTCAAATGTAATAAGCAAGAGAAATACAAGAAAGTAAACAGGAAAAAGCAATGATAAGGAATTTATTAAAGTTGAACCATTTACAATACTAAATGGAAAAATGATAATTGTAAGTCATAAGATTTTTATCAGTATGAGGATAGCTGAAGGGAATATATGTGTGTATATATATGCATGTATGCATGTATCCATACCTATATATGTGTGTATATGAGGGTGTGTGTATAAATACATGTGAACACGTGTGTATGTGTGTACATAGACAGAGGGTGCAGGATCAATTGAATAGGAAGGGATAATATCTAAAAAATAAAATTAAGAGGTGAGAGGAATGTATTGAGAAAAGGAGAAGGGGAAAGTTAAAATAAGGTGAATTATTTTACATAAAAGAGGCAGGAGAAAACTGTTACAATAGAGGGGAAGAGCAGGAAGGTGAAATGGAATGGGTCAACCTTACTCTAACAGAATATGGCTTGAGGAGGGAATAAAATACACACTCATTTGGGTATCTCAAGATAAGAGGGGGAATGATAGAAGGGAGGGCAGCCTGGGGGAGAAGGTAATTAGTAGCATATAATTTTGAAAAGGGACATTGTCAAAGTAGAAAACAGAATAAGTAGGGGGCTACATAGGATGGAGGGAAATATAGTTTGTTTTTCACAGTATAACTACTATTGAAACATTTTGAGTAACTACACATGTACAACCTATATTGAATTGCTTGTCTTCCAAGTGGTGGTGGATAATGAGGGAAAAAATCTGGAAATGAAAGTTTTAAAAACAAATGTTTAATTTTTTTTACATGAAACTGGGAAATAAGATATATAGGCACTGGGGTATAGAAATACATCTTGCCCTACTAGAAAGTTGGAAGGGGGATTGGGGAGGATATAAGAGGGAGCAAATTGGTGGAAGGGGTTTTCATTAGGCTATCTTGGGTTGAGGGTAGGGGATAAACAGGGAGGAAATTTGTAACTCAATTTATTTCTTAATGTTGTTGTTTTTACATTTATTTGTTTTAGTTTTCAACATTTGTTTTCACAAGATTTTGAGTTACAATATTTTGTCTCCATTTCTTTCACCTATCCCCCACTCGAAAATAGCAAACCTATGGAATACCCCTTCCCCTTATCTATTCTCTCTTAAATCCTCCCCCTTAACCTCTTAATGTTCTAATGGGGCAAGATAGGTTTCAATACCCTAGTACTTTATATCTTATCTCCCAGTTGCAAGTAAAACGAAAAAGAAAGAAAAGAAATGTTTTTCCCCTCTTTCCTCCTCACCCACCCCCACAGGGAAGATAAGCAATTAAATATAGATTTTACATTTGTAGTAACCCATAAAATTTCCATAGTAGTTATATTGTGAAAGACTAACCATATATCCCTCCATCCTATCCTGCGCCCAAACTAATTTATTTTCTCCTTTTACCCTATCCATTTTAAAAAATGTTTACTTCTAACTACTCCCTCCCCCCAATCTGTCCTCCCTTCTATCTTCCCCTTTCTTATCCACTACAACCCCATTTTCCCATAGGGAAAATACCCTATGGAAGGTACCCTATTGAGTGTGTATGTTACTTCCTCCTTAGGCCAATTAACTGACGATCAGGATGTCCCATTTCCTTTCACCTTCTTGCTCTTCCCCTCCATTGTAACAGTTTTCCAGTTTTCTCTTGCCTCTTTTATATGAGATAATTTACCCTCATCCACCGCTCCCTTTCTTCTCCCAATAAATTCCTCTGTCACCTCCAAATTTTATTTTTTAGATATCATCCCTTTATATTCAATTCATCCTGTGCCCTCTGTCTATGTGTACATGAATATACAAATGCCCACACTCATATATATATATATATATATATATATATATATATATATATATATATACGCATGCATGTATGTATGTATATAAATACACCCTCCTATACATGCATATATATGTGTGTGTGCACACATATATGCATATATAGACACACATATGTAGATATATATTTACATATACATACACACAAACACACATATACATACACACAAACACACATATACATACATATACACACACACATATATGTATACACAGAGAAACACAAACACACACATACATATATATATTTCCTTCAAATATCTTCATTCTGAGAAAAGTCTTATGAGATAAAATTATCATTTTTTCCATGTAGGAATGTAAATAGTTCAACTTTAATAAGTTCTTTATGATTTCTTTTCTCTGTTTATACTCTCACAGTTCTCTTGATTCTTGTATTTGAAAGTAAAAATTTTTGTTCAGCTCTGATTATCTATAAAGATTGATTGAAGTACTCTATTTCATTAAATATCCATATTTTACCCTATAGCATTATACTCAGTTTTGCTTGGTTGGGAATTCTTGATTTTAGTCCTAGCTCCTTTGATCTCTGGAATTTCACATTCCAAGCCCTTGGATCCATTATTGGAGAAGCTACTAGGTCTTGTGTAATCCTGATTGTGTTTCCACAATACTCAAATTTTTTCTTCCTGATTGCTTGTGATATTTTCTCCTTGATCTTGGAACTTTGGAATTTGGCTATAATATTCTTAGGGGTTTACTTTTCAGGATCTTATTCAAGAGGCATTGGGTGAATTCTTTCAAGTTCTATTTTGCTCTCTGGTTCTAGAATATCAGGGTAATTTTGCTTATTAATTTCTTGAAAGGGAGGGGGCAGAGCCAAGATGGTGACATAGAAGCAGCAAAATTGAGTATAAACTTCCAGGGGAAAATATGGTCATTCAGTGAGGTGGAGGACTTTCAAACATGCTGAAAAAAACAGAACAGAAAAGAAAATTTGACATTCAAATACAAGAAGCATAAGAAGGTAAACACAGAAAAGAAATCATAAGGAACTTATCAAAGTTGAACTATTTACATGGAAAAACGATAATGGTAACTTATGAAACTTTTCTCAGTATAAGGATGTGTGAAGGGAATACAAATGTGTGTATACACACGTACATATATGTATATATACACATACACATATACACATATATACATATGTATGTATATTTATGTATGTATACATACACATATGTCTTCATAGGAGGGTTTATATATGTATGAACACATGTCTAAGTATGGGTATATTGTATATACATAGGTGGCACAGGATCAATTGAATAGGAAGGGATGACCCTTTAAAAGGTGAAATTCTGAGACAGGAGAGGAGTAGAATGAGAGTAGACAGGGAGAGACATAATGGGGCTAATCATCTCATATAGAAGAGGCTAGGAATAATTGCTACAATGGAGGGTAAGAACAGGAAGGCAAAAGGGAAAGGGTCAAATTTACTGTCATTGAATTTGGCTTAGGGAAGGAATGACATAAACTCTAAACTGGGTATCTTGACACACAGGAGAGTAGGGGGGATGGGGATGAGAGGTTGGATGATGGATGGGAGGGCAGAGTCAGGGGCTGGGAAGTTTCCTGGAAGTACACACTTCAGTAAAGAGACAGGGACAGGGTAGAAAATAGAACGAGGGGACATAATAGGAAGGAGGGGCATATAATCAGTTTCTCACAGTATGTCCACTGTAGAGGTGTTCCATGTAATTACACATGCATAGACGGTATTGCATTACTTATCTTTCCAATGGGGGTGGGTGACAAGGGAGGAAGGAAAAGAATCTAGAATTTAAAGTTTTATAATCAGATGTTAAAAACATATATGTATATGTATATATTATTGTTATTATTGTTATCATCATCATAATTATCATTAACTACATGCAACTGAGAATTAAGATATGCAGGCACTGAGGTAGGGAGACCCATCTTGCCCTACCAGAAAGTCAGAGGGGGTATGGGGGAAGACATAGGAGAGAGCAGATTGGGGGAGGGGCTCTACAGTGAAATCACTGTTTTGGGGTGGTGGGCAGGGGAAAGATGGGGAGAAAATTTGTAACTCAAAATCTCATGGAATGATGTAAACAAGAAAATTAATTAATTTTTAAAAAGATAATTCTTTGAAAGATGGTGCCTAGGCCCTTTTATTTTTCATGGCTTTCAAGTAGTCCAATAATTTTAAAATTATTTCTTCTGGATCTATTTTCCATGTCAGTGTTTTTTTTTTCCAATGGGATATTTCACATTGCCTTCTATTTTTTTTCATTTGTTTGGATCAGTTTTATAATATATTGATTTCTAATAAAGTCATAAGATTTCAATTGCTCCAATCTAATTTTGAAGGAATTATTCTCTTCAGTGAGTTTTTGAAATTTCTTTTCTATCTGGCAAAATCAGCTTTTTAAAGCATTCTTCTCCTCATTGACTTTTTGGTCCTCTTTTGCCATTGGAGTACGTCTATTTTTTTGAGTGTTATTTTCTTCAACATACTTCTTTTTCTCCTTTAGTAGGGCACTGACTTGCTTTCCCCTCAAAACCCAACTATTTTCCCAATGTTTTGTTTCTTTTCAATGTTGTTATTATGCTTCTTATCTCTCAGGATATCACAAAGGTAGGAAGAAAAATTAGTGTTCAGGTGATAGTAATTAAATAATTTTTTTTACTAAAGAAGTGACTTCTTGAATGGAAAATGTAGAAGACAAGGTAGGGATACTATCCTTCAGTTGAATTATAGAGTATGTTATGGGCTTAGGACCATTCAAGCATAACTGTTAAACAAAAGGTCAAAGTCACTTTTGAAAGAGGTTTATCAGATACCCACTTTCCATGGAATAAGATCCATAGATTGGTGATGCAATTTTTCCTGTGATATTCCTTGACTCCCAGTATAATATTCAATTTTTTTTCTCTTAAGTGCCTTCTGAAAAGGGTCAGCATACCAACAGAGAAAATAAACATAAAGAAAATGTCAACATCCATATAATTCATACTGTAATGATGATACATCTATGACTAACTTCATCCTCATTCTCTACATAGAGATTCAGTTACCAATAAAAGTGATTTCTTTTGATATACCCCAAATGTTAATTTAACACCTGCCTGGGATTTGTTCTCAACACTTTCTTACCGATAGCTTGGGTCCTCAGAAAGATGAACATTGAGGTCATATGGGTTTCTTGAATTATTGCCCATGATCCTCCAGTGGTACACTTGTCAATTTTGATCATCCTGGCTTAATTAAATTTTAGAAGGGGTGTTTAATAATCAGACACAGTAAAAACCATCTTGAGAATATACCTTTCCTTTCTATATAAAAATCCCTATGGAGAAGGTGTTCAAATTATAGTAAAATGCTAGGTAGGTATATGTTCAGAAAACATAAGGGAGAAAGGATTGGTATTGTTTCTAGTTACTGGAAGTTCTTTGCTATATTTTGCATCAACTCCCTCACAAAGTTCCTATTGTAATTAGCTAGACCTTTGCTAAACTCCAAAGGATCAGTGTCTTTAAAGGGTCCATAGCTGACAGGTCTTTCCATGATAAGGGGTTACAGCCTCTAAAACAACTTTCCTAGGTGTATGGAGTTTGTGATCAGTGCAACTCTCAAAATGAGATTTAGGTTCTACCATAAGTCACTGATATTTTAGGGCTACCACTAAAACTTTGGTAGACTCTGTTAGCACCATTGATGAGATTTCATACCTTTTGAACTTTCATGTTTTGTGAAGTCTAAGTATGGTCAGTTCTATATCTAGATGCTCAGTTGTCTTTCCTTAAGAGACCATCTCTTTGCCCCTGACGTGTACCAATTACCTTCCAACTAGATGCATTGCCTCCATTTTCTTTTTTTTAATTTTTAATAAATTAATTTACTTTCTTGTTTACATCACTAAATTCCACGAGAATTTGAGTTACAAATTGTCTCTGCATCTTACCCCTACCCAACATCTCAAAACAGCCATCTCACTGTATAATCCCTCCCCCAATCTGCTCTCTCCTATGTCCTTCCCCTCACCCTTCTGACTTTCCAGTAAGGCAGGACTGATCTCACTACCACAGTCACTGTATATCTTAATTCCCACTTGTATGTAGTTAATAATAATTATTATTATTGTTATTATTATATAATTATTATATATGCATTTTTAAAAAAATATTTGATTATAGAACTTTAAATTAGATTCTTTCCCTTCCTCCCTCATCACCCAACTCCTCTAGAAGGACAGGAAATTTAATACAGACTGTACATGTGAAATTAGATAGAACATCTCAACAGTGATCATATCGTGAGAAACTGATTATATGTTGGTCATTCCTATCCCTCCACCCCCCTCATACTATTCTCTATCCTGTCCCTGTCCCTGTCCCTTTACAGAAGTGTGCACTTCTAGCAGCCCTCCCCCCACCTTGCCCTCCCCTCCATCAACCCACTTCTCATCTCCATTCCCCCTTCTCTCCTGTGTGGCAAGACACCCAGTTTAGAGTTTATGTCATTCCTACCCTAAGCCAAATTCGGTAAGAGTAAGATTGATCTTTTCCCTTTTGTCTTCCTATTCTTTCCCTCCATTATAACAGTTATCCCTTGCCTCTTCTATATGTGAAGATTAACCACATTCTGTCTCTCCCTGTCTCCTCTCTTTCTACTCCTCTGCCACCTCAGAATTTCACCTTTTAGAGTATTTTCCCTTCCTATTCAATTGATCATGTCCTTTCTATGTACTCATATATACACATACTCAGATATGTGTTCATAAGCATATATGAACTCTCCTATATAGATATTTGTGTATGTGCACAATAGATGCATTGGTATTCCCTTCACCTATCCTCATACTGAGAAATTTCATAAGTTATAATGATCATTTTTCCATGTAGGTATGTAAATAGTTCAACTTTAATAAGTTCCTTATGATTTCTTTTCTGTGTTTACCTTCTCATCCTTCTTGTATTTGAAGTCTCCTTTTCAGTTATGTTTTTTTCAGCAAGAATGTTTGAAAGTCCTCCACCTCACTGGATGACCATATTTCCCCCTGGAACATTATACTCAGTTTTGTTGTGTAGATGATTCTTGGTAATAATTCTAGCTCCCTAGATCTTGGAATATCATATTCCAGGGCCTTTTATCCCTTAATGCAGAAGCTGCTAGATCCTGGGTTATCCTAATTGTGTTTCCACAGTATTCAAATTGTTTATTTTTGGCGGGTTATAATATTTGTTCTTTTATCTGGGAACTCCAGAACCTGGCTATAACATTCCTAGGGGTTTTCTTTTGGGGATTTTTTCAAGAGGTGATACTTTCAAGTTCATTTTGCCCTTTGGTTCTAAAATATCTTGGCATTTTTCCTTGAGAATTTCTTGAAGGATCTTTTTGTTGCTTTTTGGTAAATAGTAGTTCTTCAATTACATGTAAAGACAGTTTTCAACATTCATTTTTATAAGATTGTGAGTTTCTGATTATCCCTCACCCCAAGACAGCAAGCAATGTGATATAGGATTTATGTGTTCAGTCATGTAAACATATTTCCACATTAGTCATATTGTGAAAGAAGAAAGAGAACAAAATGGAAATGGCACCAAAAAAGAGAAAACGGTGTGCCTTGATCTGCATTCAGATTCCATAGTTCTTTCTCTGGATGTGGATCGCATTTTCTATCATGAGCCTTTTGGAATTGTCTTGAATCATTGTATTGCTGAGAAGAGCTAAGTAAGTCATAGCTTATCATAGCACAGTATTGCAGTTACTGTGAACAATGTTTTCCTGGTTCTGCTCACTAAACTCACCATCAGTTCATGTAAGTCCAGGTTTTTTCGGAAATCTGGCTGCTCATCATTTCTTTTATTTTTTCATTCTTTTTAATTTTTATTTTTTAATTTTTGTGTTTATTATAAATTTGTTTTCTTGTTTACATCATTCATTTCCATGAAATTTTTGAGTTACAAATTTTCTCCCCATCTTTCCTCAGCCCCCAACCCCAAACCAAGGATCCTAATGTAAAGCTCCTCCCACAATCAGCTATCTTTTGTGCCCTCCTCCAACACCCCTCTAACTTTCTGTTAGGGCAGGGAGGGTCTCCCTACCCCAGTCCCTGTATATATTAATTCCTACTTGCATGTATTGTAGAGCTTTAAATTCTAGATTCTTTCAGTTCCTCCCTTGTCACCCACCCACACTGGGAGGACAAGCAATTCAATACAGGCTATGTATGTGTAATTACACAGGACATCTTCATATTGTGACAGTCTGATCATATGTTCCTCCTTCCTATCCCCCTCCCCCTTGTTGGGTTCTCTATTCTGTCCCTGTCCCTTTACTGAAGTGTGTGCTTCCAGCTTACCTCCCCCATCCCCTAGTCTCCCCTCCATCATCCTGCCTCTCATCGTCGTGCCCCCTACTCTCCTGTGTGGCATGATACAGAGTTTGGAGTTTATGTCGTTCCTTACATAAGCCAAATTCAATGAGAGTAAATGAATGTAAAGTTGTAACAGCTATCTCTTGCCTCTTCTATATGAGGTGATTAACCCCATTTTGACTCCTCTCATTTTAGTCATCTAACATCTCAGAATTTTCCCTTTTAAAGTATCATCCCTGCTTATTCAATTGATCCAATAACCTCTATGTACACATATATGCACATGCTTAGATATGGATACATACACATATATAGCCTCCTATATAGACATATGTGTAAGTATACATATATATATATATATATATATATATATATATATATATATATATATATATATATATATA